>OY744540.1:27667523-27685023 GCA_963556195.1 Sepiola atlantica | reverse complement strand
ATATATATATATATATATATATGTACGTGTGTGTGTGGGTGTGTGTATGAAACCAAAATCACAGACGAAATGTAAAAATGGTTAAGGAAAAGTGATATCACCAAATGAATATGGTCGGAATCTGTTGATCGAAATATCTTGGTCCAACTTTAATGATGCGTTGATGTCCTACGTTTCACTGATTGCCCACTTTTCCTTCATCATGTTCACACACACACACATATATATATATATATATATATATATTAATATATATGAATTCATAATTTAGTGTGTATTCATGAATATCATATATATATATATATATATGTATATGTGTGTGTACGTGTTCGATTACTTCTTAGTGTTAACTTTTTATAGCACCTGTTTCTAAAATGTATGGGGGTCAGTGTTTTAATGTGGTATTAGTGTACGCATTCATTCATTTCTCTATCAGTTGTATTCCCCTTTAACATGAAAACAATGTGTCCCATAATATGAGACAGGCGAAATAAAACTTAAACTGCAATTTAATAGATAAATCGCTGTTGGTTAATAAACACGCTAAACCAACTGTCTTCCCTTCTGCGCATCATTCATTATTTATAAGTTTCTCAATATCCTTCATCGGGTGTTTCCCTTTTTATACCGTTTCGAAGGAGGTCATCATTTATTAAGCTATGCATATTAGCAACGCTGAATAATTTGAACAACCCCAAAAGCAATCTGCAACAGTCGCTTCAGTCAGCGCCGATCATTTCCGTTTCATACCTGATATTTTTTTCGGCACTCTCGATAGAAATCAGAATAATGCATCTTATTTATTTCCGTATTTATATCTTTGAATTGTTTCTCTATGAATTATTTATGGTGATTCATACTATAAACAGCCGCTTTTTAATGGTTGATAGACACAGCAGGTATGGGTAATAGTGGTCTTTAAGTCCGGTCGGTTCAATAGCGCATGTTAGGAATGTAGGCAACCTTCACGTTGTATGTCTCGATATTACCTCCTTATATTTAGGAGAGCAAGAGTCAGGAATAGATGGAGTATGTTGCTATTACTAATCAGCTGTTTACCAGGCATATGCACGCTATGTGATGGTGTATGACATTTAAAACTGGCTAATGTAGGTTGGCGGCATGCGTTGAATAGAGTGACATGATATGAACATAATACGATGGATGTGTAATGTGAGTCTGAAATAAGGGTTAGATCTGATGATCTCAGAGGAAGGTTAAATCTGAACAGTCTAGGGAGATGTCTGCAGAACAAGAGACTTCAATTGTATAACCACAATGTATACACTACTGAGAGTGCTTAGGTTAGTATATATAGTACTGTTCGGGTAGCATTTCAGTTCATAGGGGAATGCAAAGGAAGATGTGAGATAAAA
Organism: Sepiola atlantica; assembly: GCA_963556195.1. Classification (NCBI taxonomy): domain Eukaryota; kingdom Metazoa; phylum Mollusca; class Cephalopoda; order Sepiida; family Sepiolidae; genus Sepiola; species Sepiola atlantica. The sequence continues at coordinate 27,683,647 of OY744540.1, read as the reverse complement.
TGAAAAGAATAGTCTTAAGACAAAGTGGAATAAATTAAGACCTAGGAAACGGAAGGAAGTTCTTTTTAAGGTCCCTCCAACGCATGCCAGCATTTAACACGGAGCTTTAACAGATGATCATGATGATGATAATGATTATGATCATCATCATGATTATAATTAAATAACTAAAACAATAGAAAAAAGCGAGTTAAATATAGCGAAACATACTCTCTGTGTCGCATTGTTTTTTATGTATGTTCCTATTTTTCTTACATCACTATAACTACTCACTTAGAATTCTCGAAACAATTGTTACAGGTGATTGATTGGTTGCTGATAAGTTGGGTGTATTTCCCTGCAGTTCTAGTTACAGCAAATCTCCCCAAATACATAACACCTTATATCTCTGTTCATCATTATCGTTGCTTACTTGGTGTTTGTCAGAATTTTACACGGGGTATACCATTGAGCTTATAATTAGTAATACAAAGAATGTTGAACTTACATAACTAAAACTTTGTAGAAAAGTAAAACATTGGTTGAAGTTTGTTTGTAGCAAATGTGTGAAGATTGCAGAAAAGATTGTTAATGTTATTCATGATTCTATGAGGAACAAGTTTGGGGTCACTCTATATTGTAAAAAAATGTTAAATATTAATGTTTTCTACAACATTATGCTCATTGTACCATCGTCAATGCAATTCTGGATCTTTCATGCCAATTCAAGTTCTTTTCCCGTCCGTCCCTCAAAGTAATACCTCTATATAAATAGTTTGGATAGAACTATAGCATTAACCACTAACTTGTGGTAAATTAAATAATAATATATTTTTATTAAAATAAAATTCTTTATTTACAAAACAAAGACTATATGTGTAAGATAATTGAGAGTGGTAAAAATGAATCGTGGACGAGTCCATTATAGGTGGGACGTCGAGAAAGAAAGAAAGCGACTTGATAACTGTTAAAAAGGAGAAGGTCCCGCAGTGCATGGAAGACTTGAAAGGCGGCGGTTTCAGAAACGCGAAATGCAGGAGCGCTTGGTGATCGGAGTATCGAAGTACCGGAAGAATGTGAGTTTACCGATGTTCATGGCACCTATGGAGCTTTATTAGCTATGGTACCCGAGCCCGTCTAGCTGTTAGGCTTTCGTATCCGCTGACTAAAAATTCGACTGATATACAAGTTGGGACTTTGAAGGAATCCCCTGAATTGTATTTCATCAAACAGACAATTGGAAATGGCGTGTGGAACAATTGCTGCAGTTCACGCTAGGATAGACAATGCAGAGCAAATTGCTTTCCAATCGGATGTATGTATGAACCGGAAACCAAGTCTGTGACCTCAGCAAGAAAAAGACTTTCATGACATGCAGAAATTTAAAATTAATGAAAACATACATCTCGCGTCGCAGATCCCAGTTTAGGTTTACCCCCACATACCTTCTCCCCTTTTCTTTCTTCTCAGTAGCCTCTTACTTCTACATTGGCGGCCTGCCTTGTTTGGGGTGAACTACGTTAAAAAAAGAAGATAACCAATTAGCATCATACTCAGCAAAATAAGTTTTAGAAAAAGCGATGAAGAGTAACTTCACATGCCTTCAGAGTAGTGGACATTGTTCATGCATGTCTCAATAATCAACTTGGGAGTCTCCACACTTGAACCTCGATGTTCTCCTGTGTTATTCTAAAGTTGAATGAGAGTTTCGTGCAAGCTGATATTAATCCAGATGAATCAGCAATGAAGATGCAATGCAAATTAATATGTTTACGCTTTTGCCGTCTATGTGTTCACATCAAGGCGATCAATAATAAAGGCCTGGCAAACATGCGAATGGGGTCCACGACTATGGGCGAACATGTGAAGAGCAAAATTCCTACTAAATTATAATTACTAAGAAAAGTTTTAGTAAGAAATGTCTTAGTAATGTCCAGCAATTAGCAACTATGCACATTAAAAGGAGGCAGTTTACAATAATTGATTTATTTCCATCAAATCCAATTTAAATCGTACGGAAATATAAAAGAACTAAATTCACAAAAAATCACTTCATTCACCATGAATTAGACACATTTTTATATTTAAAGAATCATAAGTCAATTTGTTCATGTTGACTAATTGATTACAGAAAATATAATGACATAATATAATCAGAAAGCAAATTTAACATTTTACAAAATAATATATTTGATGAACAAAATAATGTTCGGAGAAACAATTTTCATAATTGTTACGATTTTTTTTCATGTTTATTACGTATACATATTTTGTACAGAATGTGAAGATGATAATAATAATCACATAATAAAACAATCTCAATAATTAAATCAACTTAACATAAAACCAACATAAACTATGTAAAAAGGGGAGAAATGTAAAAAAAATATCCGATTACTGCTTGAAAAAGTATCCATTATCAATACTAATTATGTTGGCATCAATATTGTATGCACATTTTTTATTTTATAAATAATATTTTAAGATAATTTCTACACTTTTAGTGCTGGTTCTTGAATTACCTAAGGTAAAAAACAATACCTCAAAAATATATATTGAATAATATAAACCCATGCTATCTTTTCATATTAAAATGATGCATAGGAGAAACCGACATCGTATTTTAATCATGATAATTATTTAATCTGAACGCCGGGAGTATCATTTACTCAGGTAACATGAACAAGTTTAAATATGTTTTTTAAAGTTTCAATTGTACTATGAAGACTGTTGAATATTAATGCCCATTTCGTTCTGTATTTGCCAAAATGTTGGATAACATTGAGTTTTGGTCCGGTCTTAAAAGTGTACTTTTGTCCATACTATTTTTTTAAATTTATTTTTTACAAGCTCTTTTTTTAGTTATGTTTTTTAGCAAAAATAACTATTCTTTGAATATTTAAGTATGGGAGATATTTGTGTTCTGTTATCTTAAATCTGGAATATAAAACAATATTCCACTTGGTTTAGGCGATTACGTGTGAACACCCATGAAAATCTGTCGGAAAGAAGAAAACACAAACACACAATTATTTAAGGATTTAGAGTGAGGAATTGTTTTGTATAAAAATTAATGTAAAATGATCATCTATTTCTGGGCTATTATAATCTTTTAGAGCAGTAAACAAAAAGATGTTTACAAATAACCGCAAGTTCGAGTGACAAAGGCGGACAACAAGAGTATCGCCTAAAAACAGTAGATCAACTATTACCCCCATCTCCTAAAAACGCACAAATTTATCTCTCATGTCAAAATAACAATTTGTTAACTGCTTTAAAACGCTAGAATAAACAATTAAACGGGGGATCAGTTTACGTTAAATTAATGTACAAAACTGATATCTCACTCTGAATCATAGAACAATTATGTTTTTCTGATGTCTACTAAGTTTTTCCGGGTGTTTACATGTAATCACCTAAAAAGTAAAATCTCATTTTTTAAGCATCATTTTCCAAGCAGTTGTCGGATATGTGTTAAATTTACCCCCTTTTTACCTATTGCTATTTATTTTATGTTGTGGTTTATGTCAGTTGATTTTATTATAAAGACTGTGTAGTATGAAGAAATAAGTATGTTCTTCATCTTCTGTAAAAAAGTTTATATGTAACAAACATAACACATATTGTAACAATTATGAAGATTGTTTCTTCGAACATAATTTTGTTCACTAAATATGTGATTTTGTAAAAATGTCGAATTTTCTGTCTGATTGTACAGGGTGGTGCAAAAGTCGCGCATTGGTTTGTTTAGGTGATAGAAACTACAATATTTCAAGTAATTTACTAGGCTTTTCTGATAAATAATACATTTACTTGATAATTTTGTTGCAGTAAGTTTTAAAAATAATATCCTTTAAATGGGCATCATTTTCGGCCTCACAAAGACGGGCTCTAGTTAGGGAATTTTCCATTACAGTCCTTAAAATAACTGGCTCTGATTCTTGGATTTCATGTCTGATATTGTTTTAAGCTCTTGAATCGTTGTAGGCGTGTTCGCATATACACTTTCCTTGAGATTACCACAAAGGAAAAAGTCAGGGGCTGTCAAATCCGGTGAACGTGAAGGTCAGTTAAAATCAGAAAATCTGCTAATTAAGCGTTCGCCAAACAATCCCCTTAAGAGCGCCATACTTTGTCGGGCAGTGTGGGCAGTAGCTCCATCTTGTTGGAACCACATTTCTGGCCTGTCCTGAACAGCTGGCCTTAAAAAAATTTCAATCATTTGTCGATATCGCTGTGCAGTTATCGTCATCGCGACACCTTCTTCGTCTTCAAAGAAATATGGACCGATCACTCTTTCCGAGGTTATACCACACCATACTGTACATTTTAGTGGATGTGATTCACGCTGATGAACGGTTCTTCGATTTTCAATGGCCCATATTCTGCAGTTTTGCTTATTTACGAACCCGTTCGGAGTAAAATTGGCTTCGTCGCTTATTATCAGCTTATGGATGAACTCATTTTGTTCTCTGGTTAATTGCTGAATGTGAACAGCTACGCGTGATTGCAAATCTGTGGGTTGTAATGCTTGTACCAATTGAATTTTGTATGGATACAGATGCAATTCACGCAAAATTCTTTGAAATGACCTTCTGCACATCCCAATCTGAGTGTCTCGTCTTCGAGTTAAGGTGTCTGGATTTTCAGCAATGCAATCCTCAACGAGTGCTACATTTTCTGCTGTCCGTACTGAACGTGGTCTGCCAGATCGTGGAAGATCACTGACTGAACCCTGCTGCCCAAATAGGGCCACAAGACGATCAATTGTTGTCTGACTGGGAGATTGTCTGACATTATAATGCCGACGATAGGCTCTTTGGGTTAAGGTTATTGAACGATGGTTTCCGAAGTAAAGTTCAATAATTTTGGTTCGTTGTTCGGTGCTATATTTTTCCATGATAAATTATGAATGTTTATATCTGTAATATTCTGAAAAATAAGGAGAAAATTTGATTAAATGTGAAAGTTTTACTGATTCAAACTAATACGTGATTCTTGCGCCGCCCTGTATTATGCCATAATATTTTCTGTAATAAACTAGTCAATATTAAAAAATATCTAAATTATGCCTAATTTTGTGAATAAGGTCTTTTTAAATTTAGTTATTTCATATTTTTGTACTTTTTACATTTGATCCGATGGAAATAAATCAATTATCGTAAAGTGCTTCCTTATAATGTGTATACTTGCTAATTACTGGATATTACTAACCCATTTCTTAGTAGCACTTTTCTCAATAATTATTATTTAGTAGTTATTTTGGTCTTCACATTTTCGGGCCAGTCGTTGACTCGAGTCGCATGTTTGCCAGGCCTGTATTTCAGATTGCCTTTGTTCAGATGCATCTTTCACCGACACGAGGCGGTCATTTTGTGTGTTGTGTAATCGTAGAAATCACATGGCTGTCCGAGAAAGAAGTAAAAAGAACATGGGTAAAGAACAATTGGATTTACATGTGAGTATGTTATTTATATTACTGTATCTGTTTGTAGTTTTACGTGCATTGGTTTACTGTTGTTGTTTTTTTGTAGTAAAGTTCATCTTGTCAACAATGGGTGGTTATTTCACCGTTTCGAATAAGTAAATGTTTACATTTATGAAGTAAAGTTGATACAGATCATCTAAAAACTTATATATTTTATTTTTCAAAATGTTTCAAATCCGGATTTAAAAGTTATATTATTTGGATTATTCGGACTACTGTTCTCATCTTGGATGTTCGGAAGATGTAAATTCGGACATTCTTCAGGTGCATCTTGTCGAACTATGGAATCTGTAGTGTAACCAATATAGATGCAAAGTTAAAATCACTTCTAAGTGTCAGTCTTCCTGAGGTTAAAACTTCAATCCTCTATACCGACGATGCTCAGAAAATCATTACAAATTATTTAATTCTTTTACCCGGTAATTACTGAAGAAATTAGACCAGACCGTAGATTAAATAATCTGTTCCGTTTAGAAGTCCATACAGATTCCCAAATTCGAAGATTTTCGATTTGAACAAGATGCACTTGAAAAAAGTCGGAGGTTATATCGAGTAAAACGTTATGATAATATCATCATTGATAAGAACAGTAGTCTGAATAATCCAAATAATGCGAACTATATATCATAGTCAAAATAACGATGTCCCATTCAACTATCGGAGACAGTCAGCTATCCTTACTCACCCACAGATGGTTAGATTGGGATCTATTATAGTAGTATTTGTTGGTAATGAAATCTGATAGTGTGATTATACTATATATTTCCTAGATCTAACGCAGTTTCCCTATATATTATATTTACTTATTTTGATTTTAAATATTATATATTGGGACTTGGTGTATCATGCTTCTTGTTGGGGTATCATGCTCCTTGTTTACTGTTTATTTTGTAGTGGAGCATTAACCCTTATTGTACAGTTTGATTTTTACAAATTTTTACCTTTTTATTTATATCTCGATTATTACTATTTCCATCATAATTATTACAGATATAGGTTTAGATTAATGTTTTCTGATCATAATTAATATGTAATTCTTATTATTTCTGTTATATTAAAGTATTGCATTCTTTTTTTTTTTTTCATATTTCTCTTTACTAGTACCATGTTATATTGTAATATTTATAAAATATTCGCATAGTTAATACCATGCTTAAAATATTGTTATTAAATGTTTGTATACAACATGAATTACGGTAAATTATAATGTGTAATATAATAAAAAAAAACATTTTGCTTTTCAGTATTTCATTATGTTTTGTACGAAATTATATTTTGTATATTCTAGATTGTTTTATATTTCGAGCTGCGCTGTAGATGTTGCTTCGATCCTTTAATACTTCTTAATAAGTACTTAGTTTGTACTTAGTTTAAAGTCAATAAAAATAATAATATATTTTATAATTGATGAAGGCTGGTTAGATTGTGGGTGTAGGTATATTGGTTTCGCATTATCTTTTAAATACGACTTATTTTAATTTTCATTTTACTTCAGTAAGTTCTCGGTAATAAATTAATGCTAGATGTATATATAACATACATAGATATTAGGTGTTCAATCAGGAGTATGCTCTACCTCTCAAACGTTGAGTTAGTGAAGCAGTAAAGGGCACTAATTCTCCTCTCCCCAATTGCCCACTTACTTTATGTTTATTGTTGTCTTTTCTTGAGTTTGCTCGATTCAAGGAGTAGTTTAATCTTGTCTGGTGGAGTGTCCAGCTAAGTGATGTTACTTGATGTAACATAACAAGGAGAAGATGCGCAATTTCGTGTATGTGCCAGTGTATAGCCGTTGCGTGGTGATCTTAATTTGGCTTCAAATACTATGTGATTTTACATATTTGGTCAGCGTTTACTTTTAGGGGGGGGGAGTATTCTCATGCCAGGCTGCCCTGACAAACCCGTCTACAAAAAGAGCGACGACACTCGGTAATAGTGTCTAGTAGGTAATTTAAAGTCTCCAATTCCAACTTATATATATATATATATATATATATATATATATATATATATATATATATGGGTGTGTGTGAGTGTGTGTGTGTGTGTGCGTGTGCGTGAAGAAAACTATATTCCCCGCTTCTCTCTTTCTCGATCTCTTTCTCTCTCTTTCTCTCTTTCTATATGCATATATACGTATATATACATATATATATATATATATATATATATATATATATATATATATATATATATATATATATATATATCTGTGTGCGTGCGTGTTAAACGTATGTGTTTATTTATGTATTGCAATATTGGAAATTAGATCCAGCATATATTTTGCAATTATTCAATTTTTATGTATGTAAACTTAGATTTAAGTTAACAATATCTTAAAATAAAAAAAACATATTTTAAAATCCGGCTTAAAATATCAAAGCGGAATAGATATGAATATTTTATATCAGATAATTACGTTTTTAGCGAGTCTTACGTTTGGGAATATCTTTACTGTACATTAGGTCAGCATTTCACGTGTTCTATGATCGTAGATACCACAAATAAGTGTCGGAAAAAGATTAGTTGGATAAATATACATATACAGTAATACGAAAATAAACAGTTTATCCGAGACTACCGTGAAATTGAATAATGAGGATGTCACCTAGTAAATAATATAATATACAACGACAAAAGACGCAAGTACTAAATACGTAATACATTATGGTTCCAACTACAGTGAGGGTGAACATGGTGCCCGGGGTGAAGGTAGAACATTATGTGTGAAATAAGTGAAGGGTTATTTTTCTTTTGGTTGTGTTCTGGAAGTCTATACGACTGCTCTCAAACAAGCACCTTGTTTATTCGTCGTTAGGCTTTGTCAAAGCCATACAAAGATCAATAACCGATTGCACTTTAAAGAAGGTAACATCTCATTTAACGAGGTACATAATATGATATGAAATAATCTAAGTCCGCATTTATTATTACTTGGAAATACCTGAAAGTTGTAACCACAATCGTGAAATACACATGTTAACTACTTGAAAATAGACCTGATGCGTGAATAATTGATAAATAATGTACTTACCTTTTGTTGGAATGTTCTGATATTTCTATAATATAGGGGGATTGGTGAACGTAGAGTTAGAGATTGTAATGAACAGGGAAAGATGAATAGTCTGCTGGAACACTTCCGAAAACTTTAAAGGTCTCACCAGAAAAAAAAACAAAACATAACAGATTGTTTTAAATTGTTCGCATGTCTGGAATGAGTGTTCGTCACTTCCGATCAAAAAAGCAGATTCTTGCTAACCTTAATCGAAGAGAGACAATTCAAGGGAATTAACCTAGATACTTCTGAAGCAAACGAAGGGTTAACACACTTTTGTGGCAGTGTAATTATGTGTATATCAGAGCGGCGAGTGCTTATATTATTATGTAACGGTTTCATATGATTAACGCACACTGCTGGATACTTATAAAACACTAATGTGAATGTATTCATTAGGACAGAAACTGTTCAAAACGGTTCCATTATATTTAACAAGCACCCTACATAAATACAATGAAACATTTTATAAAACACATATTCATAATAATTAGTTGTCTTATATAATCAAGTTAATAACTATTGCTTTTTTCTAAAAAAACACACTTTTATAGAAGTTTGCCATATTAAATGGTTAAAGTAAACAAACGTCGACACAAGATGTTTAATTCCCCCAGTAGAATCATTGTCGACTTTATCGTTAAAAAATACCTTTTCTTTGACTTATATTGTTTCCAAGAGATACATATGCTCACCCAAAGTAGTTGAGAGAAATAAAACGTATTTCTGTAAACAACAGAATAGCCATGTCGTATACAGCGATGCTATAACTTTGAAATAAGGTTATATATATGTAAAAAATGAAAAATGTTTTTTACCTAACAACTCACAGCTTATTAAGGCCTAGATGTCCCTTAAGGATAAGGATTAATGAGTGTATCAGGTGAACGGTGAGACAACATCGTGAAAATTAGTAACGGTGGTTGTAACTGGTCAAAATTTGATTATTAAAGGAAACGTATCTACAAGAATATTTTTACATTGGATATGAATACGATCATGTTGTAGTCGGCTGGAAAGCAGCTCCGTATTATTGTGTACCACGGATGGGAAGTTCTAGGGGAAACACTTTGCTCATCGAAGTTCCCTTTAGTTTTAGGTGAACAGAGGGAGTAAGGGAAATGATTGACAGGGATTGTAGCTAGACGATATTTTGATGTAAATGTTTTACATAGAGGCATAGAGTGGAGCTCACTTGAGCACCTAAAAAACGAACATAACATACAACAGAGGAAGACTAGCAACACGTCTGCAGGGAAGAGAAAAATACATATTCCATATTTTGCAGTAGGCTTTGTAATCTGCCAATAAGGAAACAATGTTCTGAGCGGCAGCTCTCCAGATGTGGCACCAGTACTCTATCTTAGGACGTATGTGACTCTCATACAGGTAGAGGATTACGTTAGGAGTAAGGTACTTTCTTATATGCGTAGGTCTATAAACGCTTGTTTTTCGAGTTATATAAACATAACTTATTATAAACTAGTAACACATACAATGTATGTGATAATGCATTGCTATTTCTACCCTTGTAACTAGATCGCGGGTAACATAACTCTGGACCTTATGTTGCCACGCACAGTAACAAAGTCATTGAAAAAATGACACTAACATACATGAAAACTATGGGGATTAACATAATAATACAAGCGCCATGATCAACAACCCCTCCTTTTGATAGCCTTCACACGGGAGCCGGTCTGCATCCTGTTTATGTTGGTCCTTCTCATTTCATATAATATAACACAACAGACCAAACGAAAGTAAGTAAAACTAATCAGCACAAACTGAAGAACACATAGACTTAGAAATGATCCACAAAGTTAATTTTATTAGTAATAAAGGTTTCTGTATAATTCAAGAAAGTATGTAATTGATACTCTATGTATTATTTAAGTAGGAAAGTAGCAACATTCAGTATTACCTTTCAGTTTACTGCTCGTATCTAAGAATGGAGAATCGCAAATTGCTATTTATTCAAGCTCACAACTACTATATTCTCGTTTAAATAATCTATATAATAAAAGTAAACGCAGTGTTTCCGGATGATTTGAATATTCATGCACATTTATCTGATCGACAATGAAATAGAGGACTAATATCAATCTTAATAATTATTGTTAATAATATACAACGAAAAGAATAATCAGGTTAGCAAATTTAAATTGTATGAGCAATGGAAAAGAGGTTTAAAATTAATATCTGATCATAAAAGAAAAAAAGTTTATTTTACTTTTATTTGACACAAAAATAGTCAATTGTACTTAATATTGTTTTTTTTTTTTTTTTTACATGATTCACCCCAAACAAGGCAGGACGCCACTGTAGACGTAAGGGGCTACTGAGAAAAGAAAAGGGGAGAAGGATTAGTGGTTCAGCTTAAATTGGGATCTGAGCAGCGAGATGTCTGTTTACATTAGTTTTAAATTTCTGCATGTCAGTACTGTCGGGGAAACAGGGGGCAGGGAGAGAGTTCCAGACGCCAGCAGCACGAGGAAAGAAGCTATTTGAGTAGAATGCTCTCCGGCATCTGGGGACCTCCACAGTGAATGAATGAGATTTAGTAGAATGTCGAGTTAGTCTAGTGAATTTACGTCGAGGGGGCACCAGAGTAGCCAACTCATCGGAGCATAATCCATTGAAGTATTTGTAAAACAAACACAAGGATGCCACATTGCGGCGATGGGACAGGGGCTGGAGCTTAGCTGACAGTGAGGGACCTATTAGGTTGACTACTCTTTTTTGGACTTTGTCAAGGAGGGAGAGACTAGTAGATGATGCACCAGCCCAGATGTGGCAACAATACTCCATGCATGGGCGAATGGTGGCTTTGTAGAGATACAGGATAATGTCAGGTGTAAGGAGTCCACTAGCACGGTAGAGGGAGCCAACCTTCTTTGCGGCAGCCTTGGCAATGTCTTCAATGTATGTGTTCCAATTCATGTTACCTGTGAATGTTTGACTAAAATAGGAGTCATCTATGGGTTCACATATGTTTTACTTATAAATTCAGAAGACACAGAGCAGATTAGTCCATCAGTAAGTAACATTTATATCGCTTAAGTTTATTTTGTTAAACTTGTGTGTCTGTTCTTTAAGTAAGATTTAACTCGGGTATTTGTTTTTTTAGGAGGGTGAATTTTACCTCGATTATTATGTTTACTTATAACTGTAAGATTTACTTCTTGTGTGACAATAATATGATTTTGTTTACTGATAAAAATAAATTACTTACTAGTATCTCGAATAATGTTGAGTAACCCTACTAGTATTAATAAATACATACAATAAATAAGGCATAGTTTGTTCTCATTATATCAATGATAATTTAACAACATAATGCTAAGTGATTTTTAGAATTATTTTTAGATATTTCAAAAAATAAAAATTGCAATTTAAGAAAAATCATATAAATGTAAATGTTGAGATATTTTTCAGTACAGAACTGCAGTGGAAAACTTCTTTGGTTTCAGACAATAACACTAGATTTCTGCTCGGTGTCTTCTTGTGCACAGCCGACGTTGACACGTTGTAAGTTGTTGTTTAGTAAATTCTCACGCATATCGATTTATTTGACGTCGGTTCCTAATTTATTAACAGCGATTGTAAGTTATCTGAGATGACACACATGATGAATGCGTTCGAAGTGTTCCTTGTCTCCACGTGATATATTTATACACCCAACCCATCACACGTAGGGCGAAATAACAGGTGCCCCTCGCGGTTCAGTAACAAGAGAGATAGTTGTTCAGTTTATCGACTACGTGTTTCTTGCCAATTGATGCTTGTAATACAATATCCTTACTCATGATCCCAATTCTAAACGGTTCGCTGGTGATACCAGATCAGGCTGCCCTGTGGCTCCCTGAGACGAAATTCACCTACATTGACGTTTTTTTTTTTTTTTTGTTTTTTTTTTGTAAAACTTAATTATGTTCCACAAAACCAAAAACAAAAACAAAAACAACAGCCCCTCTCCCTTTCTCCCTCCCCTTTTTAATTTTATTTTTAGAACTTGAAGCATAAATCTTTTACTATAATGACCAGATTCGGCATTAAATAACCCAAAAAGGGTTGATATGCCGTAAAACAAAACTACCAAACCAAACTACCTAAATGGTTTGTTTCTAATTTAAAACTTTACTTTTTCTTTACCATAGCTTCATGTGGAAAAATGCGGTTGTTCTTTATTCTTAGTAGATGTGTGCTACATGGTGATGTTATTAGAAGTTGTATTTTAATTACCTCCTTTATCGAACGTTAGACACAGGGTCAAGTGGTTTTGAAATCGAATGCACTAGGATAAGCGCACTCTGACCTACAAAATGCTTGAGCAGCCCTGTCCGCATTCCCCGGTAGAAGCGCCCGAGTGCATTTGTAATAAACTAACCTCGTCCCAGAGAGATGGTAAACCTTCTAAAATTTAGCAAAACAAATACGTCCGACAGCTGCTCTAGTGTTGTCGGACTGATTGGCAAGGGCGTATCCCCGAGTCGTATAAACACCACCTGGAGCTGTCCCAGACAAGGATGCGCATTTTAATATATTTGCAAATATTAATGACATTTTAATGGTAATTCTTCTTTTGAAGTAATTGAATTAGATAGATTCCTCATTGATATACATTTTCGTAAATATTATGAACAGAATAATCAAATTTTATAACATTTAAAATTTTTAAAACTTTTCAGAAAAAGTGTAAGTAATTTCACTGTGAAATTATAGTTCTATACAATCGTCATTACTTTAATCATATAAACATTAGTGAATCCCAACATTTTTTGTTTTTTGAGAAATAAATATAACAGTATTAATTCGTTTTAGGTTTAGACGACCGTGGCAATGCAATGCAAGTATAAAAGAAGCAGTTCAAGTGAAATAATGGCTGGCTTAGAGATATTATAATAATGGGCATTGACAGAGAATATATAACGTAATTCTTTTTTTATTTTATACTTACTGTTTTTTAATCTTTCATCGTGTGGTTTACAGTGTTCCGTTTTCTAATACTTCAGGGTTAAAGCCTACTTTTCAAAGGGAGTCAATATCAAAACCAGGCATGTGCCGTTTGTTGAACGGATGTAACAATATTTTGCTGTAGTAATGAATGTATAGCGTTGCAGAGAAAACAGGAAGTATGCTTATTTGTATTTTTTCTTCTATCTAAGATATTTATGAAAAATATGAAAAAATTATTTGGAGATCAATCTTGTCGAAAAAAATATCAATTAATTAAATATAATTTATTTTCAAAATGTAGTAAAGTGCACAGGGCTACGAAAAAAGACAGAAAAAGTATTTGTCCTCGATGTCGGTCAAATGCAACTTTGAACCACTATAAGATAATGGCCGTAACTACATTTGCTAGGCTGTTCCACGGAGCATAAACAAGCACATATTATTCTGTCTCTTTTCTAATGAGAAGAAATCGCCTATCGTACATCTTTTACTGGGTACCGTTGAGACCGCCACTTGGGACTTGGATGATAAACATTTCGATAAGTATATTTAAATTCAAGTTGATGTTGTATTTCGCTAGAATCTCGTCTTATCTCATCGTCTGCTTCCTCTGTGAGGAGTAATTATCTTAAAAATAATCTGCCTAGTTGCATCAAGCACTGACTTAAAATGATTCGTCGTTTGCAGACTGACTACAATTTCTGGCAGAAGCTTACTTTAATTATCAGAAAAAATGTTAATATCGTCTATTGTTTTTTAAATTTAAATACGCTGGAACTTATATAAACTCAAAATATTATGGCTTAATAGTTTTTACGAAAAAGAGTATTCAATAAGTAATTCTGTGAAATAAATTGCATTTGTTTTCATACAATTTGCAATGCAAGCGACTTTTTAATGTTTTCCTCTTTCGTTTGGTACCGAGAAAGTATATCTTGTTTATTTGACCGTGGACTAGTAAACAAAAATCTAGACGTTGGCTGAGGGTGTAGGGAATTTACTGGAATTTGAAGGGGGATTATTGTCACTCAGAGTTTATAAAAACACTTGCAGCGAAGACACTTAGGACCTTTCAGTAGTTATGAATAGAAACGAAGCCTACTGAACACCTGTTGAGACTTGTTGAAACTGAGACTCCAGGAATCACGATTTGTTTTACCACTGATCGTAAGAGTATTAGGCCCAATCCTGAGAAACGTGGTAGAAAGGAGAAGTTATAATTCAATAAAGAATTGATACTATATGCACCACGCCAGAAATAATGAAACAATATAGAAGAGCGATAATATCGTCAAACCTTCGACTAAAATTTAAAAAAAAGAAAATAACACAGATGAACTGGAAATTTGATGATACTTATTTTCACAGATTACAGGAGAAACACTTCCCAGTTTCATCGCGGCAACATAGGTTGTGGCTCTCCGGAAAATACCAAGTTAGTTCCAATGTTTACGTAAATAATGTGCTGATTATATTGGTTTAACAAAGACTATTGGTGCTGCCATATGTTTTTACTATTTTGAAGATATCGGAAAAATTCGGTATTGGTACAGCTTTTGGACCAGGCAAAAACCGACTAGGTTAATGTTAGCTTAGGGTAAGGTGAGGCTCAGGTTATGTGAGAATAAGGTTAATGTTATGTAATGCTTTGTTTAGAGTTAGGCTAGAGCTAGGTTAGGATTAAAATAGATCGGTTTTTGTACAGTTCAAAATTTGTACAATACCGAGAATTCTTAGTGAATAAGCAGTACTACGACAACTAATGATACTACTATTTCTACTAGTATTCTACTATTACTGGTACGACTACTACTACTACTACAAACACAACTACTAATGCTATCACTAATAAACAATAAATAATAATAATATCACAAACCGTGTCTATATATACGTGCACAGACTCAATAGCAATCAGCTGATAAGCCTTTGAGCTGCTTCATTTTGTTTTCCATGTATTTGTTAAGCCGGTATTTTTCAGAATCAGGAACTCAGAGAAAGCGGCTGCGAGAAAGTTGGCAATATCCATAGTTAAAATGGTTACATGAAACAGATATGGATTGAACACGTAACGCCTAGTCAGTATTCCGTTCCATTATCCACACTACTATCGTCATGTACAACATAATCAGATCAGAAATCGGTACAAAATAAACGAAAACCTAAAAATAATAATAATAATAATTAATCTAAATTGAAATTTTTTTCACCATCAAATGATGGTTTGAATTCGTGCGAAGATGAATTTAGTTTGCCCGCAAATTTAATCAGGAAAATGCAAGATACTTGAACGAGCATATTAATAAAATTAATTCATTATTATACCGATGGAAGGAAAACGAACACGATCAACCAGGAAAAGGAAAGAAATAAGGTTACAATAATGAGTACGTTTCGGTTTACATGGCGGAGACAAATTGATGAATTATCAAGGGAGATGATTTTATCACGAAGAAAATATTTAAAAGACGAAATAAGATTGAAAATATATATTAAGAAAACAAAATAAAAATGATGAGATTAAATACAATTTTATTTTTAAAAATTTTTTTTAACATGATTAACCCCCAAACAAGGCAGGCCACCACTGTAAACGTAATGGGCTACTGAGAAAAAGGACAAGGGGAGAAGGATTGGTGGTTC
>OY744540.1:27570023-27662523 GCA_963556195.1 Sepiola atlantica | reverse complement strand
TGTCATTGTGTGCTTATATACTCATTTCTAAGTGTGCTTGTAAGACTGATAGTTCCCGAAACAACCTGTCTTTAAAAAAAGTCTGATTCTCGTCCTATATAAATTATAACGTGAAATGACTGGATTGTTGCTTGAGTTATGTCATTCTAACTTCTATTATTGCTCTGTTTTTAGATTGAGCTTACCGTGTTACATACATATATTTCTCTCCTTCTCCCTCTCTCTTTGCCTTTCTCCCTCTTTCTCTCTCTCTCTACATATATATATATATATATATATATATATATATATATATATATATATATATATATATATATATATATAATAATGGTAATAATCCAGGTGAAAAATATCCACAGGGTGGTAATCCAGAGAATTTTAACCGGGTTTATAAAAAGTGCTAAATATTCTCTCTAAATATGATCTGAGGTTAAGATCGGATTCTAACTCTGCCTGATGAGATCTCAGTTTATAGTAACTGTTGATCGATAACATCGACATGCCAGTGTCGCAGATTGTGTACATGTCTGTGTAAATAAAATTATCATACATATATATATATATATATATATATATATATATATATATATATATATATATATATATATATATATATATTGATAATGGTGTGTGGATGATTGTTGAAGCATAACCCGATGTCGTAGATGTTATTATATGTGTTATTATTATTATAATAAAACGCTATGCCTTCTACGTCGGACATTATAGGAGTCATAACAAAGTAGAAATTAAGCCGCCCATGTTTAGATATGTATATGCTAAACATAGGAAGGCCATATTTGGAGGGAATGGGAGTATTCCGGTTGTTGTTTAAAAGTTTGTAGATGCTGTTTTCGGTTAGTTAATTATTTACTTCCTGGAAGCGACACATACAAACCGGAGGGATGTTTATGACATGAAATACCAAACATTATTCATAGATAAATGAATCAAAGAGATGAATACGGAAATAAATAAATAAAATGCTTTCCTATCTGGAGTGGCAAAAAAGTATCAGATATGAAACAGAAGCGATCCGCTCTGACTTTAATAGTTACTTGTAGATTGCCTTCGGAACTGTTGAAATTATTCAAAGCATAATCAGCGTTGCTAATATGCATAGCTTTATAAATGATCATCTCCTTCAGAACGGTATAGGAAAAGAAAAAAAAACGCCGAAAGATGTGAAGACAAAACATATCAATAATTAATGATGCGCAGAACAAACAGGCTCGGTTTAGAATGTTTATCAACTAACAGCGGTTTCTCTATTAAAAGCCAGTTTCAGTTTCATTTCGTCTGTATCACATAAAACTCATGTGTAAACGGATGAAAAACTGATACAGGGAGGAGGGTTAGGGTTAAGAAAAGAACAACTAGAATAAGTTTTCGTTTTATAGATTGACACCCCCCAAATACGATTCTACTTTTTTGTAGGCGATACCGGTAGGAATGAATAAGCTAACTAAAACGATATAAAACACCACAAAGAAAAAAAAGGGTCGAAAAAGGTTCCTCTGTAGCGCTCACATTAAAAATAAATACAGTATGTCTCTACGAAAAATACAAATATAGGTATGACTAGGAAAAGTGATTCTCGCCGCTTTACATGCCACACCTCCTTCCCTCACAGATCCATCTATCAACTTCTAATCGCATACGACATTTCAAAGAAAGACTTCCGATATATATATATATATATATATATATATATATATATATATATATATATATATATATATTCACTGTGGTTCCTTTACACATCAGTGGTATTTGTGCGTGCTTCTAAGGGCTTAATGAAACACTAAAATATTAACAAATAACACTGTCATGCTCACTGTTTCAAATTGCAGCTTTTGCCTCCTCATCATTGACGCATTACTTACTCAAACACGTACGAACACCATCAACCAAGCTTGATACAGGGGTACAAATAGTATATTAAAATGTTTTTCAAAACGTTCTTAATCAACTTTTGTAATACATTCACCAGTTTTAATTTGTAACCTCATCAGATTCCTTATGACGATTTGTGAAAGTCGAAAACGTTTGCAAATATGGTAAGTTCCTATTCACACTGTAGCAGCAAATTAGATTGTAGATCGTTGGATTGACACTTGAAAAATTAGATTAGAAAATAATAAGAAAAAACTTTCATTACTGTTTAATAAAACAAGTATCAAAGAAAAATACAGCGTATATATATATATATATATATATATATATATATATATATATATATATATATATATATATTTATATCTATATATATATATATATATATATATATATATATATATTTATATATATATATAAATTTATATATATTAAAATTATATATATAAATATATATAGATATATATATATATTTATATATATATATAAACATATATTTGTATATATATGTATACATATTTATATATATATATATATATATATGTATATATTTATATAAACTGGCTAACTTTTAACCCTTGTCTCTCTTCTTCCCCCTTCCCCTCCTTTGCCTCCTCCTCTTCCCTTGTTTCGTCCCTCGACGATAACTACTCCAATTACTACTAATCCTGTAGACTTTTGACGTTCTCAGTCCGAATTCAATCAGCAGGCGATATCCAAGCACTGATTTTTTCTCTCTCTCTCTTTTTTTAAATTTTTTATTCTTTAATAGGTTTCGACAACAACATGTCGATTTACCCTTTCTCACGTTTGCTCTCGCTTTCTCTTCTACTTCGTTTCTTCTTCTTCAACTGACGTTCCCAACATTCTGGTTGATTGGTATTTCTTCCTTCTTCTTCTTCTTCATCTTCTTTTTCTTTCTCTTTTTCTAACATTCCTCGCATTCCTTTTTCTCCCCGTTTTGTTGTTCTCTGCACGTGACATTTTCTTCCAATCGCATTCTCTGTATGAATTTGAAAACTTTTCCGTTTTGAAATAAAGTGTATTAACTGATCGAAAATGGTCGTATCTACGACCGAAATATCTCGGTGGAACTTTACAACATGAGTTTTTGAGTTTATTTTTGTTAGTTGTTGAATTGCTTATTCTTTATTCCATTTTTATTTTTACATATATATATGTATATTTTTTATATATATATATATATATATATATATATATATATATATATATATATATATATATATATATATATATATATATGTATAGTTTTTATATAGCATTATATAAAGTGAAATAATAAAATAAAGTGCGAATCAAATTTTATTAATTTGCATACACCTTGGATACATTTTTCCCTGTCATTTACTGCATCGATTACAAGCAGATTTCCCGCCTGGATAACATTTTCGTGTTGGACTACCACTCATTACCTGGAGTATTTTTCAATCTACCTCCTTTATATATTTCTCTGAATATGTTTTAAATTTTATTACTTGGATAAACTGTATAGCTTTAACAAAAAAGTATTTTTGGGCTGATATATTTGATGTTTTATATACTTTTATGCATTTTTATATATATTTTTATACATTTTCAAAGTTTAATTTTATTACCTTCAGTAATGTCATTGCGGTAATGGTCCTCTGCGGAGAAGACTTTTCTTTGAAAAGTCATGAGTTAAGGACTTTAAGGCCTGAATATTGAATACTAATAAAATTTGATTCGCACCTTATTTTATTATTTCACTTCATATAATGGTATTAATGCTCTATCCAGTATATCGAGCTTCAGTTTTATCTGGATTTTCACTAATTAAATATATTAGTTGCCTTTTATATCTTTTTGTTGGATTAACCATATATATATATATATATATATATATATATACATAGTATACTGGGCACCTCCACTAATAGTTTTAACTTCCAACGTCTATTTTGTCTGAACCATGTGAAGTCACATACAGTAAGCCGAGTATGTTTTGAGGCATGGATTTATATATAATTTTATTGTTCTTTAAGTAATCTTCAAGTATCGTTCAGGCCTAAATGTCTAGTATTATCTGCGACCATAAAATACTATTCATTTGAGAACTCAAGGTTTCCAATTAGCATAGAATATTGTTCGGCTTTTTTGTTAGGACTGTTTTAACAGTTTGAATCTTTTAAATGTGATTCAACTCGAATCGTGGTTGATCTGCTTCACGACTTATATTGAGACATTTTTCCGTATAATGTGTTTAAAAATATTTTTTCACTATTGAATTTCGAAGATATTCAAATCTAATACTTCATTAATATACAATTGTTATTAATCAGACTTTCTTACGATAAGAGTATTAGCTTTGTAAAGCCATAGCTCACAAGTGATGTTGTATTCCTTGTTTGAACACTTTATGAGTTAAAATACTTGTAAACTATGCAAGTTTTATCGATTTGATAACTTCATTATCCATATATATATATATATATATATATATATATATATATATATATATATATATATATATATAGATTTAGATTTTTCACTTATAAAATAGATCATTCAGTGAAGACCGGGGTTGTTCCAATAAAAAACAAGCTCGATGATACTCGATTACAGAGTACAGAGCATTTATATTTGATTTTATGAAGGCTTACCAAAGCATTCCTTTCAAGACACCAATGATCACCATTAAAGATATTTTTTCTTACAAATACTATTTATTCAAATTAAATGTTTTTTCCTACACGTGTTTCACTACCAAGCAGTTACTTGCTTGGCAGATCATCAGGGAAATTAAATGTCTGGAATACTGGTTTCAACTGCCGACAAAACACAATGTGGCGTTGTAATAGTTGAGGTCACTTAAGAAGAGAAGAGGAAAAAAATAAAAATAAAAATAAAAGTCAAACTTAAAAAGCAAGGAAGAACAACGATAAGAAAAGAAAGTCCTAGAAAAGTCTTAGAAAAGTAGCTTGTGCACAAGCTACTTTTCTAAGACTTTTCTAGGACTTTCTTTTCTTATCGTTGTTCTTCCTTGCTTTTTAAGTTTGACTTTTATTTTTATTTTTATTTTTTTCCTCTTCTCTTCTTAAGTGACCTCAACTATTACAACGCCACATTGTGTTTTGTCGGCAGTTGAAACCAGTATTCCAGACATTTAATTTCCCTGATGATCTGCCAAGCAAGTAACTGCTTGGTAGTGAAACACGTGTAGGAAAAAACATTTAATTTGAATAAATAGTATTTGTAAGAAAAAATATCTTTAATGGTGATCATTGGTGTATTGAAAGGAATGCTTTGGTAAGCCTTCATAAAATCAAATATATATATATATATATATATATATATATTCTCTTGTGTCATTGATCTTCAGTTGAAGTCTTCAGAAATCAAGGGGTTCATTCTTTGGGCTAACACTTGATATCCATATTAGATCCATAGATATTTGGGAGTTGCATAAAAGTTCTCCTTTTCTTTTCAAGCGTTAATTTTGTAAAGAAGTTAAGAACATTAAATTTCCTCCCATAAATTGACCAGTTGATTCTGTTAGATTATACACTCCTTTTTACCGAATTCCAGGACAAAAATTCACCGGGTTTGGTGGAGTATACAGCTAAGTGCTGTTACTTGAGATAAGAAAGGAGGACCCCATTCTTCATATAGACGTGTCGATGAGATCGTATTTGAGCTTTCAATACCAGGTTATTTGGAATATTTGGTAAGGGTAACTTGTGAGGTGAAGTATCCTCATGTCAGGTTTTCCTGACAACCCCTTTTACAGAAAGACCGAATACACTCGAGGATGTGTCTATAAGGTGATTCAAACTCCCCTGTCTACTAAGTAATTCCAACTGTATGTGTGTGTATTAACAGAACACCAGAGAGTGTTCAATTATTAACAAACATGTAAGAAAAGAACGCAATATGTGTGTATGTATTGACTTCTATCTAAAATGACACGCTTTCCGATAAGATCCCTTTTACCGACTAATAATGAAGGTAAAACGTTTTCCTCAATGTTCCTGACTTTCACAAAAAGAATATATATATAATTAATCAAATCAAAATTTATGAAAATGTATGACACATTTTCTATTCATTGTTGGGCAACAACAGTATGCATGAACGGCTAATGTGTGTGTATTATCAAGCGAGGAGATAAACAAACTAAAAGGGGGCAGTATTAAGGAAAATGCCTTTTCAATTGTAAAGGTTTAAATATTAATCTGTAAAATTATATTGTTAAATCGTTTCAATCCGACCACTTATCTTAGATATAATTTATTTGAAAATACTGTACGTGTAAGGAGCAAATGGAATAAAAAAAACAAGAAAGGAAAATACTACTGTCAATTTAAGATTGCTTTATGTATTAGAAAAGAAGATGAATGAAAATATAAAACCAAAGCAATAGATCATCGCGAACAAAACAATGTCCAATGGGTTGTGTGGGTCGCAGAACTTGAGACATTTTAACTAAGCTCAAAGTATTGCATCTGTTACGATAGTACTTGTAATATGTTCTCTCCTCGGTGTATGAAAGGAAAATCCTTCGAGGGAGAGGCATGTATTCCCAATAAAACGTGGCCCTTTTAGGGGGAGCTAGATTATTTCCAAATACATAGTTGACCCTTGTCAAGGATGTTACTCATGAGGAGGCAAATAAATATGAACCTTTAATTTACATTAATCAACAGGATCTGTTGAACAAACTCAGACTTCAAATATGGCATGCCCTCAATTGATAACTGTTCATTTAAATATATTACTTTCAATGCGACAACAATATAGTAGAATTATGTAATTGAAATAAAATAGAAAATTAAAAAAATAAATATGCATGTTTATGTATATGATATACAAACACAACTTATGATGATAATTTATATATAACATATACACAACCGTACATAATATGTAGATTTCTGGAAGATATATATTTGTGAAATTTTTTTCTGTCCCCCTGAGGTTTAAGTAAATTAACCTACCCTTTATTGGAAGTCTCTCTCTCTCTCTCACTGTCTCTCTCTCTCTCTCTCTCTCTCTCTATATATATATATATATATATATATATATATATATATATATATATATATATGCATATATATACATGTATATATATCTTTTGTTTCATTTTTCCTCAGTCGAAATTCTCAGAAATCAAGAGGCTTCTTTCCTTAGGCTAACAGACATGCAGACCTATTCGAATATTTCATTAACGTTCTCTTTACCTGTCAAATGATATAGTTAGTAAATAAGTTAATAACGTTTACTATACTCTCCCCATTTACCAGTAACCTCTGTTATAGTACATCTTTATTGTAGTTAATTGGTCTTCCCGATTTCAGGACAAGAATGTATCTTGTCTAGTTCAGTATTCAACTAAGTTGTAACAGGTAACATTACTAGAAAGAGGGGGCACAATTCCCCGTATGAGCCATTGTAAAGCTGTGTAGAGTGGATCTTATTTGGGCTTCGAATACTAGTTCATATCAAATATTTGGTCAGGGTTTACTTGTAGGGTGAAGTACTATCTTGTCCGATTTCCCTAACAAACCCCTGTACATATATGAATGTGAATGTGTGTGTTAATTGATATAATCAAAAATACAAAGCTAAGAGAACAAAAAGAGATGAACACAGTGACGATATTTAATTCAATATCAAATCATATTCCTTTGTTACCATAATAGTGGCTGTCTTTTGGTTTATATCGTATTCCATTATATTCCTGTATATATTTGATATTCTAGATATATTTGAGACAGCCGCGCACACGTTCTGCACACCCATATTATTAACTATATAATAAATAAATACAAGGGTATATTCTATTGTATATTACTATATATTTACGGAAATATACGTATTTTCATCTCATTAAGCAAATTTAGCGAATAACAACGTCAAATGTGTATGACCTTGAAGGAAAGCATTTCTAAAGTTGAGGGTAAGAGTGTTTTTTGATAGCAATTTAAATAATAACCTAATATTTACCCCATACCCCAAAATTAATCTTAAACATTATCCCCACATAATAATCAAAGAATAAACTGTAGTTGTTTTGTTCTTCATGTAATAAACAAATGGTAATAATTATTTATATACTTAAAAAGGAACGACTGACGTAATTTAAAATGAATATTTTAGTAATATACCTAGATAAATAGCAAATGCTGACACTAGCGGAGCATCATTTGTATCCCTTTATTTTTGTCTTATTCGTATGTATGTATATATATATATATATATATATATATATATATATATATATATATAAGTATATATCAGTGTAAATATATATATATATGTATATATATTAATATATCAATATATATATAAGTATATATCAGTGTAAATATATATATATATATCCATATGTGTATATATATATAAATATATCTATATATAAATATATATCAGTGTCAATATATATATATATGTATATGTATATATATATATATATATATATATATATATAGAGAGAGAGAGAGAGAGAGAGAGAGAGAGAGAGAGAAAATATATATGTAGAAACTTAGACCACCCGTGTAGATTATGCTGAATGAAAAATACGAAATCCTAAATTTTAAAGATCCCTGAAACCTATTAAACTCTAGAAGTGAAATAGTAAACAGCTGTTTACACAGAAATAATCTTACCTTAGGATGATATATAATAATAATAAAAAATGAAAAAAAAAATAAATAAATAAATAAATAAAAAATAAAAAAACTGAACAAGTTCAAATTTAAAACCTAAAATAGAAATACAAGAAACCACGTGTTAAAATAAATTCGCCTACTAAATCGACACAACAAAGGAAATAGGATATAGGAAAATCTATTGTTAACAAAAAATAGGATAGGTATAGGTGCGTCACCAACAAAGCCTTTGTTCCCGGGAAGCCCAACGATTGGCTGAGTGAACAACACAGAATCTGATTGGTTAAATAGAAAGCCATGTATATAAAAACACCTGACAAAAATAACTCCATGCATTTAACCTTTAGATTCCCCCGGGTATGAAACGCGTGAGCCTCTGTGTATCTTGATTGCCATATATATTTTCATTGCTTACTATCTCGCTCTGCTAACGTATCAAGCACTGTTGAAGTAAATACTGAAAAGTGATACATAAAAAAATATATCTTCTTGTAATATTTTATGTGAATACATGAAGTACTAATATATATATATATATATAAATATATATATATATATATATATATATATATATATATCTACACTGGTATATATACGTGTATATATATATATACCAGTGTGTGTGTGTAAATAGATATATGTCAATGATACTTAACCTATGAGTAGGTGTCCGCGATCTATGGCGTCATTTACGTTGGTACAAACTTGAGATTCCACGCGCTGTGATCACTATTTTAGTGCCACTTTGATATGAGATAATGTGAAGTTTCACATGGCCTCTCCCGTGAATACATGATATTTTGAAGAAAAATTGCAGCTAAAAAGAATTAATTTTGATAAAATATCGTAAAATTCTTATTCGTGCCCATTGCGTTTTTTACACACTATGTAAGTATACATATGCACACACACAACAAGATTGTCTCTTACACATATGTGCAATAACTTTTTCAGATGCATATTTATCGACTAGAAACTGCGAAACCGTCAACAAGCGTTAAGAAAAAGTAACATGGTTTACGACTTAGCGCAAGGACGTTGGTTTATTACGGAGAACGATGTGGTGTTTGTTTTTTTCTATTCTTTTTTTCTTCTCTACGTTTGGCTTGCGGAGATCTGGGCCCACTTCACACTGACACCATTTTTTATTCCTGTGCAGCGCCGACAGCGGTCTACACGTTTCTCAAGTCTCCTTCAAATGACAGATGCTTCCATTGCCGGTAAGTTCATAGTCACCGTCACTGAGAATTGATTTTCCCTGTTTCTAGCGGAAAGCGGACAGAAGCTTAAGCCTTGCCCCTTCTCGTGTAACAAAGTGACCTTAAGAATGGCATTTGGCTTGATTGATTAAACAGCGATATCTTAAAGGGGTTTGTCTTGTTCGGATATGTCGCGATTCGAGATTTCTGGAGCTTATGACACGTCGTGCTCTAAGAAAACAATCTGTGTCATTTTTGCTTTTTCTTTCTACTTATAAGAGTTGAATAAAGTTCAACGGCTAAACAGCTTTATTTAAAAAAAATAGTGTTTTACTATTTTCTATCATTATTAATTATTTGTGTGTTTTGTTGTTGTAGTAGGATAACGCCCCGAACGTATTGTGGAGTGATAAATACACCTACGGGTTGTAGAGTGATAAAGGCACTTACGTGTTGCAAAGTGATAAAGACACATACGTTTTGTAGAGTGATAAAGCCACCTCCGTGTTGTAGAGTGATAAAGACACTTATGTGTTGTGAAGTGATAAAAACACTTACGTGTTGTAAAATGATAAAGACACTTACGTGTTGTAGAGGGATAAAGACCCCTACGTGTTGTAGACTGTTAAAGCCACCTACATGGTGTAAAGTGATAAATAAACCAACGTGCTGTATAGTGATAACAACCCTGGGTATTGTAGAGTGATAAAGAAACGTACGTGTTGTAGAGTTTTATAAAGACACCTACGTATTGTAGAGTGATACATAAACCTACGTAATGTAGAGGGATACAAACCCCGACGTATTATAGAGTGATAAATACACCTACGTGTTGAAGAGTGTTAAATACACTCACATGCTGTGAAGTGGTAAATCCACATACTGGCTGTAGAGTGTTAAAGACATCTACATGTTGGGAAATGATAAAGACACTAACGTGGGGTAAAGAGATAAAGACCACTACTTATTGTAGAGTGTTAAAGACGACTACGTGGTGTAGAGTGATGAAGACACCTACGTGTTGTAGAGTGTTAAAGATACCTACGTGTTGTAGAGTGATAAATACACCTAAGTGTTGTAGAGTTATACGGACATTTACGTGTTGGAGAGTGATAAAAACACCTAAATGTTGTAAGGTGATAAAGACACCGATGTAGTGTAGTCTGTTAAAGACACCTACGTATTGTAGATGCTAAATACACCTACGTTTTGTAGAGTGATAAATACACCTAAGTGTTGTAGAGTGATACATACACCTATGTGTTGTAGAGTGATAAATACACCTCCGTAGTGTAGAGTGTTAAAGTCATCTACGTGTTGTAGAGTGATAAAGACCCCTACATATTGTAGTCTTGCATATACCTATGTGTTGTAGAGTGATAAAGTCACCTACGTGTTGTAGAGTGTTAACTACACCTACTGTTGTAGAGTGATAAAGACAACTACAAGCTGTAGAGTGATAAATACACATACGTGTTGTAGAATGATAAAGACACCTACCTGCTTTAAAGCGATAAAAAACACCTACGGGGTGTAGAGTTATAAACCACATACATGTTGTAGAGTGATAAATACCCCTTACCTATTATTGAGTGTTAAAGACACATACGTGTTGTAGAGTGATAAAGACACCTACGTGCTGTAGAGTGTTTAAGCCACGTTCGTGTTGTAGAGCCATTAAGACACCTTCGTGCTGTAGAGCCATTAAGACACCTACATATTGTACAGTGTTAAAGACACCTACGTGTTGTAGAGTGATAAAAACACTTACGTGTTGTAGAGTGATAAAGACACTTACGTGTTGTAGAGTCATACAGACACCTACGTGTTGTAGAGCGTTAAAGACACCTACGTATTGTAAAGTGTTAAACACCCTCCGTGTTGTAGAGTAGTAAAGACACCTACGTGTTGTAGCGTGATAAAAACAGGATTACATGTATTACGTTAATCATTTTAAAATGGTGTTACTAGCGTCATATGTCATGATAGTTATTGTAGGTAGCTGTATTGATCCGTACTATTGACGTCTAACTAACATAACGTGCGTGTTCACGACTGTTTTAAAAATTATCTTCTTTTCTCAAGCTTTTTTGTGATATGTTTTTGTCATCTGAAAATGAATCGACGAAGAATCGAAAGCGCTTTGTATACAAATCTAACATACATTTTGTTTATTTAATTTTGACACAAAAAGACGATTAGAAAAATTGAAAAATAAAAAAAGGTATAATGAAACAAAATACCTCTGTTATGTGTAACAATGTTTGCTTAAATTAAAGAATGCTGCGTAAATGCACACACATACACACATATAGCGCTGTTATTTTGTAGTTACTATTATTTTCAGCATCAACGATATATATATAGGTTTAGATTTGACGACCATATAAAGTGGATAGGTTTACAACATTTCAAAACGAGGAACATGTTCATGGTCTCGATAAACCTGTCAAAGACA
This sequence comes from Sepiola atlantica, assembly GCA_963556195.1. NCBI lineage: Eukaryota > Metazoa > Mollusca > Cephalopoda > Sepiida > Sepiolidae > Sepiola > Sepiola atlantica. Next base: position 27,650,320 of record OY744540.1, on the reverse strand, counting down.
GAGCAAATAATTTTCTCCAAAAACACGTTTCTTCGCTTCAGCTTAACACGAATACTTACTCTCAATTATATATAAACTTGTCTCAAATGTTTCACGTACATTTGATTTTTTGGTCATTATATGGTTATACGTACGACGTGTACTGCAGAATTTTTACTAAGGTTCTGATACCTTAGAGCCAGACTCCTAGGTAAATAGTCTAATTCCGAACCCCGTATTTGTTATTTTTAGTGTTTAACAATATTCTATATAATAAATGGGGACGTAGATTTGTCCGGTGTACGTCAATATTAATGCATGCTAATTTATTTTTCATAAGATACTGATAAAAAAGCTTTATCACAATAACTGATTATAAAAATAAAGTAATTTCTATTTTAATAGAGAAAAGAATATCCTCGTGTTTTTTTTATATTTTAGAGACTAAAATATACGTAAGTGTACGGATAACACGATGCTTGATTTACACATTCAAGAAACACAAAAAGAGATAAAAAGAGAAAAAGAAACCGGAATATTCTTTTTGTGTGTAAAACTTATTTTATTTGTACAACTTGACTCGCGTATTTCTTTATTGAAAACAATTTTACTTGTGTATTTGTTTTTTTATTATTATTATTTTACCCCGATTAGTTGTGTATGTGTGTAGTAACATTTATCTCGCGTGTGAAAAAAGTAGAAAATCAAAATGTATTCTAAAATATAAATTACTACTCCATTGGGCAACACCGGATCGCTCAGATAGTTTACAGTATTTCTAAGATAAGGTATACATTGTTTACACGTTTTCAACGGGTTGTTTTTATATTTACATATTTTTTTGTTGATATCTACATTATTTTGGTGTCAATCTATTGTTCTCATTGTAGATTTTATCTTCGGATATTTGTGAAATGAAGTAATGCTTTTATGATGAATTTCTGCTGTGTTTAAACAATGACAACAAACACTGAAGATGAAACATACAATGATATGTCTATATTGGAGGTGGAAGGGACCGAGTAGAAGTAAGTGAGACGATTGTAGGAAGCACAATAATTTACACAAATAATTATCTCGAACTCAATCTTTAGTCGATTCTTGATGTAAATTTAAGGTTAGCTTATATAATTATTTGGGAAAAGCAATCATACATATGTAACGTCCATTCTGGGATTTCGCCTTAACTGTCAATGTAGACACGTCTCCAGGGCATTCAGTTATTAACGGCGTATTTTCTTTTGCATGTAACATTAAACAGATATCTTATGCAGGCTGTTTTGAATCAATCAACACATATTTTGTTTAGAAGAGTTGAGTTTCCGTGTCAAGCTGTTGTGCAAATCAGTTGCGTTTAGTTTCGTCCGGTAATGCTCGTGTCTCTGTTAAGTGCGTGTTATTTCTGCCAGGTTATATGGCCGGTAAATCATAACAGCTATTCAACAATTATATACAATCTGTAGTTTTAACTTGAAGTTAATTAGATTGGCATTAAACAGTTTTAAACTATTTTGTTCGCTCCGGCAAAGGACAGAAATCAATTCTGCTGAAAAAAATAGAATTACCCTAAAAAAATTCTAGGTTGATTGTAGTGTGCTGATTATCAATGCATCTATATTGATCATCCTCAAAAACAATGAAATAAAAAAATCCGTGATAACAAAGTTATTTGCCTGTTCGCTATGACTTCGCAACTGAATTCGCCATTTGTAATGATATATACGAAACAAATCGATCGGAAAAAATAGACAAAATTAATCGATAAAAAGAGGGCAAAACTAATCGATATGATGAAGAAGGCAAAGCTCATCGATTAGAAGACAACATTAATTGATAAAATAGAAGACGAAACCCATCGATAAGAAAAATAAAAATACGACTATTCTCGTAAGAAAAAATAGGACAACACTAATAAACATTTAATTTGTATAGATTCTTCTTCTTCCCTTAGTGATATTATTATCAGTATTTATTTAGAGTAAGCCTCCGCTTCTTTAGTCATGAAATGTAATTTGCATCTTAAATGTATATATATATCGATGCTTAATAAATTTCCTACATAAAATAAACTTAAATTCCAAGTTTATTGCCCAGGCTTTTTAGAGGGCCAATACAAAATAATTCAGGTTCGTGTTAAGGTGTAAACAGATATTAAAAATATCAGTGAATTAATTAACAAAACTATTGAGTTGGCAACTATGTTACCGCCGATTTTTCATTCAAATGTAAAATGTAAATTGTTGTATAAACGTGACAACTAATTCATCAATAATATATTCTCTCTGTGGTTTACAAATTCTTCCTAACGTTCAAACAGATTCCCAATAACATTTTAAAAGCAGAAATAAATTAATGAAACGAAAAATATGTTGACAATGTAAATTTTGCCTGACTTGAAATTCCATGTAAATGATATTAAAATAAACAGATATGAACTTGAATTAACACGAAAATAATAGATTGTTTACGAATTATTCTAAAAGATAATTATCGAAAACAGTAAATTCTGAACTTATAAAACGCAATATATTTCAGAATATATATATATATATATATATATATATATATATATATATATATATATATACAGGGTGTCTCAAAAAAATATTCCTAATGACATGTTTCGCGACGTTTGCGAATCCCTTGGTGCGCGTTATCAGCTTTGTTTGAACAATAATGGTCATCAGTTTGAACATTTGCGAACATGATTCTTCAATTACATCTGTCTCATGTATTCGATGCTATTTCATTTCACTCTATGTTCATAAATAAAAGTTTTCTCGTCATTCTACGAGTGAGTACATTTTTTTTGAGACACCCTGTATATATATATATATATATATATATATATATATATATATAAAATATGAAACTAAAAGTATACTTTTAGAGGATATAGCCTATAGTGTAATAGTTTAAGCTCAATATACGAGATAGAGCAATTATAAAGATAAATGAAAGAAGAGAGATAAATATGTACGAATGACAAATATATTTCAAGTTCTATTGTTCAATGCAAAGTGTACTCAGTAATAACATGTTTATATTTCTTTCCTTAACCCAAGGCTTTTCAAAGATTAACATCTTATCATTAAAGGAATTACACAGATAGATAAGTGGCCAGTGGAAAAGCCAAAATTCAAAATTTGAAAAAAATATATAGTAATGGAGAGTTAGATAGTGCGTGTAAATATATATACATACATATATATATATATATATATATATATATATATATATATATATATATATATATATATATATTTCCAAGTCTATTGTAATAAAATATTTTAACAAAGAATAACATTTGAATCTAAATGTTATTTCTCAAAATACTCGACAGACGAAGCGTAATACTTACTTTTAATAAATAAATATTTTTTAATAATCACAGACATATATGTTTTATGTTTCGGAATTTTTTAGATGAGGGTTGATAATTTGTAGAATTTGGTATATTCGGACTAATGTTCTTATCTTGGGGAAGATTCCTGAGTTCGACAAGGTACACATGAAGAACACCTGAAGAAGGTCGGAGGTTACATCGGCCGAAACGTTGTGATAAAAACACCCAAGATGAGAACAGTAGTCCGAATATATCAAATTCTACATATATGTTCTATTTTCACGAGTTATTTTTCCTTTAGAATTTAACGGTGAATTGTCACCCACTTCCTAACCAGCAAGCTTGATCATCACCCACTTCCTGACTAAATCCACCAGGAGACTCACGTAACTATTTTAGAGAGTGATATTGGTGAGTACGAGGGCATTTGGTATATTTTAGGAAAGTTGTTTGAGGAGCATTATTTTGGCACTTTTTAAATAATGGAATTCATATGATGACTAGGAGAACAATCGGCGTGAAATCAATTGAGAGAACGTAAAATAATCGTCAACAGTTATCGGAAATAATTGAGACTACTGAAAACTTACAAAAAGAAACGAGAACTTCATGAAGATTTCGATCATTCCTGTAATCATAGGAATCAGTGGGATCATGAAAAATAACTTTATAATTAACCTGAAAAATATACCCGGTGAACCAAGTGCAAGAATGTCCCAAACAATTGCACTTAAAATGACGGTTAGTATACTTTAAAGATCTTCCGGTTGGATTCACTGAAATAGCGCGTGTATAGAAACGAAAATGTAAACACACAGAGAACAGCACTGGTCGTTGCCATTTGCGTCACTGATAATAATAATTGTAATAAATGTTCTGTGAGATGTGTTTCATTTGTTTGACGCGTTTCATAACTCATGTAATTGCATTATTGTTTTTTATTACACCCATTACCGCTGTTATTTAAGTACGTGTTTATCTTGTAGGATCCCATTAATACACATTTGCAATACTTACTTTCATTTGGTTTTAATGAGTTATAATGTACTTGATTTCATATCAGAATTCATATTGATGCTACAACTCTGTGGACACCTGCGTCACCCATCGACCTTGTTTTGAACTGTTTGAATAAGGAAAAAGTGAGTAAGCAAAGCCAGTTAATTTTCTAAAAAGTAAAATACAAAATAAAAATGCGTTTTCGTCTGCTTACTATATCTCCTACACTTTTCCTTATTTCTTTTGTCTCTTCATCTTTCCAGCTATAGGTTAAATAGTATAACTATTCGTGGTTATATTTTCTTTCATTTATGATCGACTACTCTAAGCTCGTTTATAGTAAGTTTAATTGCCTTTGACTTTTAATAAACCTAGAGAGATATAGAGTGGATTACGAAAGCTAGAGTGATAGAGATTATAACATAATAGTGGAGGTCAAAATTAAAATAAAAAATACATTTCTTTTTCCCTTATATTCCCTAAACGAAGACACATTGACACTAATAGTTAAAGGAATATTGTGAATGGCTTACCATCATAAATGGAGAGTTTGGCAGCAAGTCATTTGTTGACATTACATTTAAATGTCTGCAGGTGTGTACAGTCAGAGGAAACAGGGATCAGCCAGGGAATTCTAAAGCAAGCGGTCCGAGAAAAGAAGACATTAGAGTCGAAAGCTTTCTGGCATCTGGGGACCATTAAACTGACAGAACTAGATGGTTATGTGAATCTGGTTTGTCGGAGATAGTTACGTTAAGGGTGTACAATTGCTATAATTTCCCGGACCACATTCAATAGAAGTACATGTAAAACAAGCACAGGGATGCAAGATTGCGGCGATGAAACAGGAACTAGGGCTTAGTAGAACAGCGTGGGAACTATTAAGTTTGATGCTTTTTTAACTCCGTCCGAGAGGGAGATACAAGTGGTTGGTACACCAGCCCAGATGTGGAAAGCATACTATATGCATAGACGGATGGTGGCATTATAGAAATATATGATTATGGCATGTGTGAGTAGCTTACTAACTCAATTGAGTGAGCCCATTTTTTTTGTAGAAAACTTGGCAGTATATCTATGTATATATCTCAATTCATGTTGCCGAATAATGTTAGACCAAGCTTTTTTAATGGTAGCCTCTCAGGGCATTTACTATTCAGCTATAGCACTTGTTGATTGGTAAGATTTCGTATACTTGTTAAGGAAAAGGAGCTTTGTATTGGTAGCATTAAATGTAAGTATACATTTATGCTACCATGCTTATGAAGATGGTCTAATGCCAACATACCATATACTACCCCATTCAACCCCAAGAGGAGGAGTATGAGGTAATTTTACTGGAAGATGATATCACGACAACAAAACATATACTACATAACCGTCTGCTCCTAACAAAGTATATATTACAATTCTTAACAAAAATTATCATGTGTTATTTTTCTTACATACATAACCTGAATATAAAATAAACGATTAATTCTCAGACTATTATATACATATCTACTATAGTAACTCTCCGATACTATTTAACCTCTGAAATGTTTTATTTCTTATTTTTTTGACATCGAAGATACTTAGTATATATTAATTGGGTGTATTGATGCTAAATTATGTTAATACTTACTAACACTTGCCAACAGGCTCGTTATAGAGGTGAAAAAAGTTTCAGTTTGATACATTTTCGTTGGATATTATGTCATATAAGCTTTTTGTTGAAAACAAAAAAAGCATTTAAGGAGTAATATTAAGTACATTGTGTAATACTCTTTAATAATATAATGCAGTTAGACTTAAGAAAAACAGATGCGTTGTCTCTGTATTATTATTATTATCATCATCATCATCATCATCATCATCATCATCATCATCATCATCATCATCATCATCATAATTATAATTATTTGTACCTACTGCTTCTCACACAGGCCATCAGTGATTGCTCACCGAAAACCGGTGGTATTCTCTGGAGTCTGAATGACAAGTCTTACAACATTTCCAGTCTTCTCCACCTCTTTTCGATAGCCATCGCAAATAACGTTGTAGTTAACCATTGATTTCTCGATGGTATGAACCATAGATTGGCATGTGGGTGGCAATAAGCCTCCTCAAGGTCCCCGCACTCTCTGCACTTCCAGTGGAGGTCTGGTTTGTGCTGTCCCTCCTCGGTCTTCTCATCTTCTTTAACCCTATGCAAATATTTTTTGTAGTGTCAACCTAGGCCGGTACCATTTTTTTTTGGGGGGGGGGCGAAATGGGAGAACGGAGGAGCAGAGCAAGGGAGCAGATCGAGGAAGTTTATTATAATAATTATTATTATTTGTACTATTATAATTTTTATTATTATTTGTACTATTATTATTTTATTATTATTATTATTATTATTATTATTATTATTATTATTATTATTATTATTATTATTATTATTATTGTTGTTGTTGTTATTGTTATTGTTATTGTTATTGTTATTATTATTATTATTATTATTATTATTATTATTATTATTCAGTTCGAGTGTTCACAGAAGTAATCTTCAGTGATTTCTTTACTGAAAATAACCGGTTGTGTTCCATGGGTAATGAGTGACTACAAGTCTCCACATATTTCCAATACGCCCCACCTCTTACGATAACCATTGCAAATGATGTTGCGTTATCGCGCAAGTCCCATACACTTAATTTTTCGCTTACCGTCTCAAAGATTTGGGTGGCAATAAATCTCGCCGAGGTTACCATGCAAACCGCATCCTTCCAGTGGAGATAGTTACTTCCTCCTTGAGCCTTCACAATCATTTTGTGATAATAAACGAGGCTGGTACAATCGCAGTGTGTGTATGAGTGTATTAGGGGAGTTGGTTAGTGGGGGCAGTTGATCATCATCTTCATAAGTATTATAATTATGTATTATTATTATTATTATTATTATTATTATTATTATTATTATTAGTAGTAGTAGTAGTAGTAGTAGTAGTAGTAGTAGTAGTAGTAGTAGTAGTGGTAGCAGTATAACTACTAGTAAAAATATGCTCCCTTTGGTCGCGTAGGTTAGCTAGTATCTAGGACGAACGAAAATATACTATACTGCTCCTCAAAAGAGGAGGTAAATCCTGGGATGGATTGTATTATGACAACATAGCAGACATTACGCTTACACTCAAAGGAGGAATTCATTCTTGAGAGAATGGTCTAAGTACCACAGAACAGATACTACACAAACCTTCAATAAGAAAGAATAGGAACTCCTGGACGTTGGGTATAAGGACGACAGAACAGATGCACACAACCTACCCTAAATTGAGCATTGAAAGACTTACAGTAGTCTGGAATAGTATAGTAAGTTGCCTCGAACATTAAATGATAGTAATAACATAGTTTCGGCTTCAGACAGACAGAAATCGCATCTCCATTTGGAATAGATTATTCTTATTATTACCACTATCATTCTTATTGCTATACATAGTAGTAGTAGTAGTAGTAGTAGTAGTAGTAGTAGTAGTCGTAGTAGTAGCCTGTAATATGAATGAAGTCTTTCTATTTCTCAAATAATTACCAGAGCGTGAACAACATAAACGCAATAGGAACAGCACACACGCTCATAATGGTTTCTTTTACTGGGTCTTCAATTTGAAATCGATTGCTAACCCGAATGATCGATCGATGTCAGGCGAGATTGATTTAAGTGCTTTATTTCCATGTTCCAAAACGGTAAAATGGTGACTGTGGCATTATTTGGCACTGATTGGTCAATATTGGCATCGTTTCCCAAAGTGTTCGATCACTTTAGTCCAATTCCTCTTGGTGTGTTGTCTTGTGACGAATCGACCTATTGGGACGACTGTAGAAGCGGACAGCTTAAAAGTAATGATGCCATTAACTTTACTCGCCTTGTAAAATTTTGAATGGCAATGGGCCAAACAGGTTTGATCCTGATGTTGGATGTTTAGAAGAAGTGAAGTGCAATAACTATCATATACGTGGTATGTGGAAAAGTGTGTTCCTTGTCGCTAAAATCGTGCCAAACTAGAACGCATGTGTCCTTGCACGGTAAGCCAATTTTACTATGAACGGCAGGTAAAAATAACAATCGTATACCTTCAATGTTACGTTGTATTGGACATAAAGTTTTTTTAGAAATAAGTCACAACTTATCGAGGCCCAAAGGTCAATCCAGGATAAGTGTTAATGAGTTTGTGATATAGACGGTGAGACAACACTGTGCTTATTGGTAACGATGGTTGAAACTGGAAATAAGATTATTTTAGAAGACAGTGCAACCAGAATTTGTTTACATTGGAATTGAATACGACCATGTTGTAGTCAGCTGGCAGGCACGCCCGCGGTATTGTTTTCCACAGACAGGTAGTTCTAGGAAAGAAACTTTGCTCATGGAAGTTCCACTTAGTTTAAGGTACACAGAGGGAGAAATGGAAAGCATTGAAAGTAGTTGTAGTATTTGTTGTGAATGTAATAATCTTTGACTTAGGTGTGTAAAAATAGTGTTTAAAACGGTATTTTCCTCCTAAGTTTAAAGTAGTAAACATTCCATGCACACGCATGAGTACAATCATAGACTGAGTAAATCCTTGTTTGGAACTCCGTTTGAGAAAACAATAGTTAGGTAAAAAAAAAAACGCGGCATACACCTCTGGAACTTCCTGTCTATTCCTTTATAATACCAAATATCTGTTGTTTGTTTATTTTTACAATGCACACTGCATGACGTAATTCTTTTCTGACACTGGCTATTAACACATAGGTGGAATAATGTGCACATTGAATGACGTCAGTAAATGATGACGCCATCAAAAAAAGAATGTAGAGAGAGGTTGGATGGAGGTATGTTACTTTTGTATGTAAAAATAGTGTTAAACACTAGATATCTCACAAAACTTTAAATTAAACAGAGGAGTTGCTAATTTTATTGGTAGTGAAATATTAACGTTATGGCTACGTGACAAGATATGCCACCAATTGACGGCAAATAGGACTTTTAATTGTATTTTCCAACGCACGGGAAGATATAAACCTATTTCTCTCTGGCAGGTAATTTGATAGGATTCGATCGCAATTTCCAAAGCTCTGTCTATGTTCACCCGTCGAGAGAACGGACAATAGGAATATGTAAAAGAATAAAACAGCAATGAGAATGTCGCGATTAAGCAAGTATGTCGTTGCCGATTGTGAATTACATAAATACAGCTACAAGGCAAAAGGCGCATGCGCGAAAAACATAACGTGTTGGTTGACGATATAGTTGCTTATGAACACTTATTGCTTATGTTCTGGTGTTTACGATATATCAACCATTTTATTATCATGTAATTATACATCCAGCTTCTTTGCTAACCTTAAATAACCTATTACAATTTTGAAACGTTAATTCTATGGTTAAGGCAACGCCTTTCATTAATTATCTATATATCAAACAAAATTATGTATTTATGTATATATGTATGCATGTATGTATGTATGTGTGTATGTATGTATGTATGTATGTATGCATGTATGTATGTATGTATGTATGCGTGTGTGATGTTTGTGTTTTCCTTATAGAAAGAAAAATTAGAGAAATGTCAACCATCAAAAAGTGTATTCGTATGTACAATATAATGGGAAAGACAATGGAAGTGTTCTTAAATCTCTTAGTGAAACCCTAAGGGGGCTATGAGGAAATAACCTCCTTTAAACCCTCAAACATATCTTTTTTGGATGAAATTCATATCATATGTATAAATTCCACGTAGAAGACAATGGAAGTGGTCCTTAATCTCTATGTTGTCCTCTTTGTGTAAGAGATTGATGAGCTTCCCCCTCTAAGTGACCCCTGGGGAAATAATCTCCTTAAAACTTCAAATACCTTTATCCGATTATATGAAATTTAAAGTATAAAAGACAAAAATTCAGAGAGTTTTCCAACATTTTATGTTTTCTGACTATTTTAGGGGGGGGGGGGTGCTAGTCAAATAAAAAAAAAAGTAATACGGTGCATAATTAAAAAGAAAATACAAGGGATGCTTATTCAATGCTGAGCAATGTCGGTATTCTTCTAGTATCTTATATTCTTCGAATGTAAATGTATATTGTTATTATGTTTTACGGCATTTTATGCCGAATTCATACCGATCGATACTTAGATTAATTTTAATTTGACCAGATTATATTACATAGAGTACATGGTACCTCATTTTATACTGGTGATACTCAACATCATTTAACTTCGTCATTTCATGGGAAACGGCGTGCTAACGTTACAATAACTGTTTGCGTTGGTCGTGTAGTTATTGTAACATAGGCGAAATGTCACTCGACCTGAATATCATGATTTCACTATTGGATGTAGTTAAACACCGGACAGATTACATTTATCCTATAAGTTGAATTCTAACACGTACTTCCACCTCAGATAAGACAATAACAAGTCGGAATAGGCCAACAAAACGAGCGAGTAAATTGGGGGATTACATAAAAGCGGCCCAGTTATTATATATACCTCACTTCGGAGGGAAGCTATGATGTCTCACAAGTCAAAATCAATATAAATACGCAAACTTCCATAACATACCTAACTGGCTATTTTTCCGTACAATTGTCTTGCTTGACCGAGGACGCCGCCTGCAAACAACTTCGTTCATACCTCTAAAATTAGTACCAAAACACGGCTAACGGTTGAAGACAAGAAGTGGTTTATTCGCTTTGTAATTGTTCCAAATGACTGATCATTGGTGTGGGGGACAGAGAGACGTCGATAATTAACGCTTTGTCATACCTTATCCGGAAATATCTAAAACCCCAAGTACACACGTGTTTCTTTCCAAGCGAACTGACGGCTTATGTCCTCTCACTTTAGTTCCTTGGACCATGTGACGTCACATCCGCTTTTAAGACACAGGAGCTCGAGCTGACATCAGTATACACAAAGCCGACCTCGACTGGCCTTTATTTCTTGTTATTCGAAACTTACAAAATTATGCTCGACCAATATTAAACACTTTGTCGAAAACTCTACACGCATGGGTGTTCTGTAAGCGATAAGTAGCAGACTACCTCAGAAGAAACCTGCAGTAGAAATAATATGCCCGAAGTATTAACCTAAACCGAATCGTACGTGTAACACAAAATGAGTCCTACAGAATAACAATAGGTGTCGGTGTGCCTTGGTTTTAAACGTAGAGTTTAAAGAAAACCGCCTGAACGCAAAAAGAAAACAAGATGAATCTAGTCTATCTGCTCTCCCTCTTAGTTTGGGCTTGGACACAAGATAGCCATTTTGGAAATTGTTTAAAAAACAAAAGAAAGTTGTTCCAAACATGCAAAACAGATTTTAAAGATATAATTTAACTTGTAAATAAAGCTGTTCTGAATGAAAATTCAGAACAGCTTTATTTACAAGTTAAATTATATCTTTAATATTGCTTACGACAACATAAGTATTTAAGAGTCTGTCGACCATCCCCTGTAATTGTTAAATATACTCACGATGACTAATTGTAACTTAATTTTTGTTTGTCACACAATCCCAGATCATCTTGAGTGTGTAAGATGAACCCGAAATTTGTTTTTGTTTTTACTTATATTAACTCCAAACAAGGCAAATTGCTACTGAGACGTAAGTTAATTGCAGCATGTAAAGCTCAGAGTTGTGCAGCAAGATGTTTGTTGAAATTACATTTACATTTTTGCATTTTGGAACAGTCAAAAACACATAAAGCAGAGAGAATATGTCAAAGGCGAGCATTTTGAAGAAATGGATCTACACAGTTTAGTGGATGGATTATCCTAATTGTCAAGTTGGTCGATGGTATATACGGTGAGGGGCCACACGCACAGTTAGTTTGTCAGAGGATATTCCATTGAAATACTTGTAGAACAATAACATGCACACAAGATTGCGGTGATGGGACATGGGCTGGGACTTGGTAGACAGTGTGAGACCTATTAGAGTAGATGCTCTTTGAGTAGAAAATAGAAGTTGGTGCACCAGCCCAGATGTGGCAACAATACTCCATGCGTTTGCGAATGGTGGCTTTGTAGAGTGATAGGATTCTGACAGTCGATTGTTTTCTAGCTCGGTAAAGGGAACCAACTTCTTTACAGCAGACTTGTCAGTTTCCTTTATCTATGTGTTCCCATTCATGTTACCTGTTAATGTAAGTCCGAGAATTTTTAATTTTTGACTCTTAGGTAGGGTGCTATTAATATACGTTTCAAGGGCAAAAATATCATTGATTTAGCTTAAAAAATGTAATAATAATTATTACATACCATCCAAATTATCAGTACCTTTCTCCAGGAAACGTAAAATTACCATTTTCTAAACCACTTTCCTTTGGGTCATGATTATGAATAGAATACTAAATCTCAACTAAATTATATCGTTCCCTACATGCGGTTGTGAATTAGTCCACTCATTACACAAGGTACATTTCGTATGAAAAAACCAGCATGTACCTCTGACTCATAGCTTCCTATCTATTTCTATATAATCCTAACTCTCTGTTGTTTCTAGAAAGAATTCTGACTAAATTGTGAGGTTGTGCAGGTAAACCAATGTCAAAAATCGAATCATCTGGTTGATGCGATATGAATGAAGGACTAAGCGAAGTACTTAGATATCTGGTGGCGTCGTATACTACACAAACTCAGTGGATCTGCTCTGACTATTATTTTGATTAATTGCCTGTTTTCCTCTTGTCATCGTACACCAGAATATAACGGATTAGGTGTGCTTGTAAAATATTCCATTTGAAAATAGCTCAATCCCGAACATATTTATTTCGATAAAATCGCATTCCTTTCTGGTTTTCCAATACAGAATTGAATATTGAGACTATGAAAGAGAAGAGCACATAGAAGAAAGTGGAAAAGATCTTACGAAAAACACAGGAAAGAAGCGGAATTAATAAAGGCACGCTTTCATGTGCAGGTTTCAACGTCTGTTTCACTTGGAAAATTAAATTTAGGCCCCGGAGAGTCTACTATAATGTATAAAGTGACTTTTATTGGCTTCAGCATATTGCATTATCTACTTAAAGCTCCGAATAGTTCCAAAAAGAGAACAATCTAGTCTAGTCTGAAAATACGCATCGGCTAAACTTACTGTACGTCTAGATATACGCATCTAAACTAGCTAGTGTTTTTTGTTTATTTAAACCTATCAATATAGGAATACATTTAAATGCAAAGGTGTATTAATATATCGGCATCTTCGAGCACCTGCATGAGAGTGAAGTTTAACGCGCGCAAAAATATGAATATGTTTTTTCCCATTATAGATTCAATAAATGATGCGATTGAAATTATATATATAGTAGTTCAATGGTGAGAAACTTGGCTATAGACATGAACATCGAAAGTTTGATCTTTATCTTAGGTAGCAACGCTGATGACGTATGTAAGCAAGAAACACGTGCCCATGGATTACTTTTATGTACGTATGAAATTAATATATATATATATATATGAGGGTAGAAAAACCCGAAACTACGTCGCTGTAAGTATGAAACACGTTACTATTCAATATATATATATATATATATATATATATATATATATATATATATATATATATATATATATATATATATAAATATGCCAGGTTATGTTGAAAAGAAATAAAGTGCTCGATCTAAAAAAACGTGAGAGTTAAATACAAATGATTAATTTTAAAAACTGAAATATGTAACGTATAGCTTTTAAAATCAATTATATATATATATATATATATATGTGTGTATATATATATATATATATATATATATATATATATATATAAAACTCAATCTGTGTGTGTGTGTGTGTGTGTTCCCTATAGAAAAAAGTTAGCGAGTCTAGATAAAATGTAAAAGTGTATTCTTATTTTAAAAGGTAAATGCGCATATTCCCAATCACTAGATTAACTCCTAAGGAGGCTATGGGGCAGATTACGTCTGGGGATCGATTATTTCAGCTATTTTTCAGCTTAATTTCAATGTAATTATGTATTAATTTAAATAGAAAACAATTTAAATTTATTAATATATGTAGCCTGGGGACACCCTGAATTGATGAGATCGCCGCCAGGCGTCCATGCGTCTTTCGGTACGACTCTGCTCCTGCACACAAGACCAAGACAACCCAGGCGTTGCTACTCAACAATGTTACTTACCACTGGTCGCCGACGTAAACACCGTTTTCACATTAGTGTTAACCACTTGATGATTTATTCTGTTCTATGATCGAGCTCACGACCAACACGCACGCCATAAGATGTTATACTTTCTGAAGGGTGCTATCGTGTCGTGTCTTTGAATATACACATTTTGTTATCGTCTATTTCGTCAAGTGTTGCATTTTGCTGAAACACTGTGTGTGTATATATATATATATATATATATATATATATATATATATATATATATATCTTGTCACGAATGCCGCCGGTCGGGACCACCGAATGACACTACGTGACAATGATAAAAAATAAAATAAAAAAAGTCGTCTGGAGTGGCTCGTAACATCCCAGGGTTGAAATAAAACGTTTTAAATGATATGGGATGGGGATTTCTCCAATATAAGATACCGTCAGGAAACAAAACAAAGGATGCGAAGAACGACAAAAGAGATTAGGATTAAATTTGTATTCATTTATTTAATAAAACAGTATATTAAAAAGGGGTAAATATATCTATAAAAACAAAACAAAAGAAAATATGAACGTATACATGAAAACAAAAGTCTATTAATAAAGGGGGGAACTTGTCTATTATAGTCCTATAGCAACAGGATTCATCTTTCCTATAAACGTATACGTGTATAAGATAGCCCCGGGGGCAAACTGTCCGGGGAGAGATATTCAAGTTATCACTTACAAATGGATACATGGTTCATTTGAGGGTCGGTATTTCCGGCAAGTCGTAATAGCCATATTTCTCTGCACATGTAGTTTTCATCTGTGTTGTATATTCAAATACATTTCTCCTCAGGAAAACAATTCCCGGTCGCTCATTATGTATTCTGTATTTCTCCCGGCTTTCGTATAGGTATTTGACAATATCTCGAAAGAAGCATCTTTCCGTCTTTCGGGTGTCTCTGCACGGGGCTATAATTCCATTTTCAAAAGGTCCCTGCCTTTCTTGCGACACTGTAGTCGCACATCTTTGCTTGTCGACGGCCGTTCACTCCTTCCTTTCTCTCGTGCAGATGCCCTCAAAATGTGTCCGTCTTAACCCGGTGACCCATCCTTCCTCGCGGGCAGTTAACGTCCTTTTTCTTCTCCCTCTCTCTTTCTTCTTCTCGGTCGTGTTGGCTAAAAATAGACATGACCCCACAAAGTCCAACCTGGCTGCTAGAATAGGTTCTTGAATCTCGTCGTGTATAAATAAGCGAAGATGAACCCTATCTATCTATCTATCTATATATATATATATATATATATATATATATATATATATATATATATATATATATATGTATGTATACATACTACCGATGTCTTTCGCAGTTTTCCTATTCTTAATCTCGATAGATCTCCCTACATTTGTAACAATATATATATATATATATATATATATATATATATATATATATATATATATATATATATATATATATATAGTCTCGGAAGTATCTCAACCATTAAAACTATATAAGAAAAAAACAAAATAAAAACCTTAAGTCCGAAGTCGTTCAGTGGAAAATAACTCATGTAAGTCAATTTAATTTTTACAGTTATTATATTAGTTTACTTCTAACATTATTTAAGGGATAATCAGTTGTTTACCATGAACAACTGTTTCGGAAATTTAAAAAACAATACATTATTTAATCTCATGGCTTTCCAGCAGAGTTGATCATACCCCACTTCCCTTAAAAAACAAAAAAAGAAACGTTCCATATACTAAATCAAAGTTTTGTTCCGTATAAATGTTTGCTAACTTATATTAGTTATTAAAAGAAAAAAAAGAAAAAAGGAAGGCCTCCTTACATGTGTTGTTTGTCTGTCTAATAAAATGTATCAGTTACTTACAAAAATGTTGCTGCATTTTAAAGTGTTTAGACCAATCCATTAAACTTCTTTTTAAGTGATTAATATATTTTTAGTTTTAGTTTTATATTAAAAATATAAAAAATATCAACGTATCAAAATATAAAAAATTGTTTTAATTATATATATATACATATATATACTTTTAGTCCTTTTTCTTCCCCTCCTCTTTCTTTGCCTCCTCCTTCTCCGCCTCCTCCTCCTTTGTTGTTTAATTCCTTGTCATCAATTTTAAATAAATACTAATCTTCCTTGCTAATCTTATATAGTAATAATTAACATACTATATATTATTTATTAATATATATATATATATATATATATATATATATATATATATATATATATATATGTGTGTGTGTTTCGTTTTAATAAGAACCATCGGTGTCACTAGATAAAGCAATATCACCGATTGTTGAGTTCAAACACTTGACGAAAGTAAACTTTGAATTCCATCCAACGTCTATGCCCCCTCGACCACTGATAATCTTATAATAGTGAAAGGAAATATAACTATTACAGATTTTATACAGTGTTCATACTTCCTGATATATATTTATATGTATATATATATATATATATATATATATATATATATATATATATATATATATATATATATATACATATATAGAGACCACTTAATAATAATTCATACCCGGTGCAATTCACTGGAATCACAATTGAATAGTAAACAAAATATCGAGGTAGTTTTCCATCAGAAATACAAATTCTTCGTATTTGAATAATATCAATCTATCTGTAATATCCAGTAGAAAATAGAAAGCAAAACAAGCGTCATAAGATGCAGACTAGTCCCTTAGAATGAACGTGATAATTGGCGCTGTTTCATGTGGAAGAGCAATTCTAAGTCTTGACCCACATCTTTGCTGGTCCAGAAGAATCCCTAGTAAAGAACTGGAAAATGATTTTGGAAGGAATTAATCATCTCCAGAAAGTTTCACGCATTGTTATAGCTGTCAGAAAAGTAAACATGGCGCTTTTATCATGTGGAAAACTGCAAAATACAGATATTTCACGTGTCAAGATCTCAAATTCAAGAACACGAACAAAAGTTTTCTCATTAAGGCAGTCTAAAATATTTTAGCAACACCCGTTAAGCTTCATGCTTTGGGATCAACTACATCCTATCGATACAGGTTTGGTTAGTGTTACGGTATATGAACCATCTGTGGGTTATTTAATGCCGAATAAAGTTGTAAAATATTATTCTATAGATATTGTTTATACTCCTATAATGCGTTACTCTTTTTCAACACATTATTCTTAACAGACATTATTCTTTAAAGACATTATTATTTGTAGATATTACTTCTTGAGAATCACTACACCCAATATGAAAAAAATACTCTAGAAAATCTTACAAGCGACAGAGCTATACTGCTAGTTTTGTGTTGTATTAAATATAGTTTACAAATATAATTTCATAATTCTATAGATAACCAGTATAGATTGCTCTTAGATAACCAGAACACATGCGATCGATGCAGAGCATGTAGGAAAACAACAAGCCTCAAACATATTCTCATTGTTGAGACACAGTGAAGTATAACAAACTGTTGCGGGCATGATATGTATAGTTTAAAAATATCCTGGTACTTTATCATAAAAAACAATTATGTTCGCCCTAAGAAAAAGTAAGCAAAAAAGTCAAGTATCTCACATGTTAAAAATATGATCTGAAAATAGGATCCAAACTATGTTCATCATTAATGTAGAAGTGTAAGTTTTAAATCCGAGGCAAGAGCAATGTGAAATATATACCGGAAGGTGGAACAGATGAACAAAAATAAATGAGAAGAGAAAATAAGAATGGAATCTCAAATCAATTTATTAATATTTCACGTAAAACAGATTAAATACCAAAACAGTAAATAAAAAAGTGGTTACTGTCAGGCAATTAAAAGATCAGGAATAAGGTAAACTTAAATTTTCGAGAGCGTTCCTCTCATTATCAAAAGACCAAAATATATAACCGAGTGGTCGAAAAAAACAAGGTGGACTGATGGAATCAACTGTTGACGAAATACCGCAGAGAATTGAAAGGCTATCTCTCTCTCTCTCTCTCTCTCTCTCTCTCTATATATATATATATATATATATATATATATATATATATATATATATATATATATATATATGAGAAAGGAAGCATGAAGGTAATCCGACGTGATGGGAAATGAAATGGAAAAACCAAAAAAGATGTTTTTTTTTATATTTTCATCAACGTTTCGTCTTTATTTGTAAGACTTCTTCAGGATGATAATATTAAGAAAAATATCATGCAAGTACATGATAATATTGGGTTTACATGATGGGTAAGTGTGGCTTCTACTTATTCCCATCAACCCATCATGTAAACCCAATATTTTCATGTACTTGCATGACATTTTTCTTAATATTATTATCCTGAAGAAGTCAAAAATTAAGACGAAACGTTGATGAATATATAAAAAAACACCATTTTTGTTTTTTTCTTTCATTTCCTATATATATATATATATATATATATATATATATAATGTATAAGACTGCGTGTTAGAGACCCGTGTTGAGTTTCCTATCGCTCACAGTACAAAAACAGATGAAAATCGTCTCGGAGTCTGATTTATCAGTGTCTAATTTTCTAAAAGGTCCTACCAATTTTATTTGATGTTATTATTTGCGCAAACTAGAGTGGCAACAAATAAAACACTGTAAAGTACATAATATAATGTTGCAAATAATTCTCAATGTTAAATATCTAATCATAAAAGTTACAACTAAACCCACATATCATAGATAGCTAATAGCAATTAGCGATGATGAAAAAGTGTTTTGTTAAACGCAAATAAAGCACTTTCCGGTAGATGTTAATGATTACATAAGCATTGAGATGTAACTTGTTAAAAGCACCTGCCGTAGGGGTTGTATAGCTAAAATAGCTGACTGTCAACAACGTCGTTCTAATTTCTATCACGGCTTAAAGCGGTGCATATATAGTAACACTGTAGAGCTGTGATGCAGCGATAGAATATATCTTAGATGACATATATATATATATATATATATACATATATATATATATATACATATGTATGTGTGATCCACCGTTGATGTATCGTTTCATGTCTTCTATATTCGTGAATAAAATAGATAGACGTTTACTTACTTGTATTGTCTAATATATGTATATATATATATATATATATATATATATATATATATATATATGCATATATATGCATACATATGCATATATGTAGATATATATGTATATCTATGTATATATATATGTATATGTATATATATATATTTATATACATGTATAAATATATAACTATATATATATAAATATATATATATAACTATATATATGACTATATATATAACTATATATATAACCTTTGTGTGATCAACATTTGATGTATCGTTTCATGTCTTCTATATTCGTGAATAACATAGAAAGACGTTTACTTACTTATATTTTTTAATATATGTATATATAAATATATATGTATATATATGTATATATGTATATATATGTATATATATATGTGTATGTATATATATATATATATATATAACTATATATATATAACTATATATTTATAACTATATATATATATATATATATATATATATATATATATATATATATACTACGAGAAAATGTAAAGCTTAACATTGGGGATATAATAACTGATATAGCCGAGACAATTTAAAATCATAATGTGAACACATGCAGCTAAAGTCTTCGTGACGAATAAAACATTAGTGCAATTGGTCGCGAAAAATCCACCGCAAACATATATCCATACTGTAGACAATTGATAACAGAGCAAAGGAGATGCTCTGAAATGTAACACCTTTATCATAAATGATCGCACAATAATTTGAAAAGCCTAAAATATGAAAGAGTGATAAATGATAAGAAAGAGGACACACTTTAAAGTCCGAGGATCGAAGAATAGGCTATAAGTAGACATATAGTCGTTAAAAATATGTATAGTTCTATAATACTCACTACAAAAATACAACTTCTTTAACTGGGCTCGTGTTGCAAGAGTATTGATTTACTCCTCTCCAGGAGTAAGGCACAAGGCCAGTTTTTATCTTACTCCCACAAGTAAGATGTGACCCAAGGTCTGGTCGGGAAAGTGGGGTTTGAAAATTGCCTGGGCAGCCCCGTCGGCATTCCCTGTTAGGGGCACCTCAGGCAGTAAGCAATAAACTTACTCCTCCCCAAAGAGGGGAGGCAAAGCCTGGGAAGGTGGACCTCCCAGAACTGCACAGGACAGACCCATTGACCGGCGTAAATCAAGACCCGAAGGTCAAGACAATGCCAGTCTATGGGGTGCAGTATCGATCGAAACAGATACTACACTTTACTCTTAGCCAAAAGGCCAAGAGTAACGCAGAAACAGTCGTGTAGCAAGAATAGGTGGGAATGTGTAAAAGTAACGCAAAAGCAGTTTTTTCCGCATGAGGTTAAAGTGAGCAGAGAAGTGTAAAATGACATTATTATTTAAATATTCGAATTTCGGCTCCATGTGAGGAGAGGTCGTCACAGACAAACACTCCATAGATACACGTAGTGGACAATCTGTAAAGGATTTATTTTTCTTCTGAACTGAAAAAGATTCAGACAGCTGCTTCTCAACTACAATTAATGAGTTGGCGGTATTATATATGGGTAGTGTATACTGGAAACGAACGAAAAACACTCAACGACAAATTATCGTGCGATGTCATTAAGAATAACGTTTACACTCGATTTTATTAAAAATTAAAAGAATGCGAACACACAGAGTAAGATGAGTGAGAATGAGCTACTACTACGTGTCAACAAAACTAAACGGCCCCGGCTATTTATGCGATTAGACCAGTTCGAATAATCGGCTTGAATCACTGAATTGCTCAAATACAACGCTATAAACTTATGAATAGATAAAACGAGTTAAAGCATCTTGAGACATTTTTAATGACTAAAAATTAAAACGCACATTGTATATTATTGTAGAACAAGCCACTCATTTGAAATAGCGAAAAGGCTTAATATTAAATTCTAGATTGCATCACTCAACTGCAATTAAAATTTAACAGACATTTGTATAGGTTGACGATAGATTGCGTAAGTTCCTTATCGAAAATAAAGCTAGTGTATGCATGTTTGTTGAATAGTAGTTGTGCATCAGCGAATATCTCGATGCTTTCATCCTACATAATACGTATGTTTGCTCAAAAGGGTGACGGCTCTCATAAATATTTAACTAAAGCGAGGTTACCTGAGGTTAAAAGTCGGATTGACGTTTGAATTTAATGTCGAAATTCTTTAAATAATTAAGGATCTGCATAACATATCTTTATCAACTGAAATTCGAGGAAGTCGAACAAATATTCCTTTCTACTTTTAGTAATATAATTTAACTTTCCTGTCTGAATTACAAGAATTAATGAGGCGAGGAACTTCAAATATTCTGTTAAGAGCCCGCGAACAAGTTCAGTAATCTTTGTTATCCTGCCTGCTTCATTTACTTTTTTGACATTCCATACGAAGTCCTTTCAAGTTAATGAAATGAGATATGGTCGCAATTTCACACCACATATGATCATTGAGAAGAATATTTATTTTGATCAAACTTAGCAAATAATTATATCGAAAATAGTTTGAAAATGAGTCAGACCTTTAAAAAAAAAGAAACGAGAACTATAATCTTTGGGGAAATGTTGTTTGGGCTCAGAGTTTAGCTCTTGGAGGAAAGGGGTCAGGAAGATCCCTAAATCACGTGATAACACCTGACCTCGTTTCATCAGTCTTGCGACCACAATGTCCGAGATTTGACATTCTGTCTTTCCTTATTGGCTCGCTGCACACCTATTTTTTTCTTTTTTGAAAATCGCTCCAGACATGACATGAAACCACTCGATGTAAGGTAAAAAAATTTACTACTTTATGATTGAAAAAAACTAGCCAAGATAAGTTTTAGATGGATAAATTCCGACGAAGAAAACAGCAATTATTCCTACTTTGTCAGAAACATCGCCCATGGAATGTTATAAGTAAAGGATACAGTAAATGAAGCGACACTTACAAGGCTTCCGAGATTGAACAGTACAATCGATTTAAAGCATCTGCATAGGACAATAGCAAGATATTACTTGTCTGATTCACACGACTCCATTACCTCATCGTTATAATGATGTGCATTCAATTGTTTAGGAGAGTGAATTCACTCTATGTATATATTTCATTTATGTTTACTTTATGTTTGATTATAGCTTGTTAAGACAAATTATGTATAAATATATATTTCTTTCATCATAATTTCTCGCTTATTATTCTGACGCTTGTGTATAGGCGCACATGTGTTTAAAAGATTCACCTCTTTCCCATAAACACACTTTGCTAATTTGATGGTTTGAAAATATCTAATATTCGCATTTTCCATACTATAAATAGTAGGCTATTTTAAAAAACGTCAGAATTCAGACGTATTGGCTAACCATGATACTCTATATAATAAAGCACTTAGAGGATGAACCCAGTGAAAGTTATCAACTTCCAAATTGTTAAAAATGTTTATTCATCCAAATCAACGCGTATTTGCACTGAAGCGTAAGAGGGAACTTTGGTAAATACCAGATTTACAGGGGAAAACAAGTGTAGGGGTGGGTAGCAAGACGCTTGTTTATTTATAATTAAAATGTCTGCATGTTGGTACTGTTGTGGAAACAGGGAGCAGGAAAGGATATCTAAAGGCAAGTTGTCCGACGGAAAATCTTCCGGCATATCGTGTCTTTTACATGGAAGGCTGGAATTTAACAGGAAGTCCGGTAGTACTTTTTTCTTGTAAGTTAGCTCTAAAAGGTATAGAACTTTAGAAATCTAGCAAATGTAGATAAATAGTGCAGATACGTTTTTAGCTATTGTTGATAACAGACGAGAATTGGAAGTAAACAGGAGATTAACTGAGTTATTCATGATAAAGTTATTTTATAAAGTTTCATTTGCATACATATGCGCACATTTATTTCTCAGGGAGCAATATTGTCAAAGAAAACAGCAAATGGGACGTAATAGCACGTGATACATGAAGGGGGTTAACATTACCTATGTAATTACTAACGAAAGTATCGACGTCACGAATGCCGACACACAAGCGAAATACCCATGTATTGCCATGATAGACATATTATAGAGCATGCACGGCTATGTAAAGTAAATACAACTTATTTTATTGTCTCGACACTTACATAACGAACATTTATTTCTTATGGCCGGGACGAGAATCATAAGACGTGCTTGTAAGACTGGTGGTTTCTGAATGAAAAATAGGAACAATCACGTCGTTTTAAGATTTTTCAAGGAGAAATGAGTAGAAATGCGAAAGGGGAAAGGGAGAGGAGCGATATGGACTGAGGTGTTTCTCATTCACTTAAATATCTAGTTACCACCCCGATTCGCGGCGGATGCCAACCACTTGATCCATATTCGGATTGGTGGAGGTAGAGCACCCATCAAGAAGACATAGATTACCATCACACAGCTCAACATTAACAATAGCATACGAGTTGTATATGTACAGCTAGAGAGGATTTTAAAAAAATATTTTATACGTAGTATATCAAGAGGGATGAGACTAGGAGAAGTAAATAAATTTTGTTTTTAAATAAAAATTCATAAAAACATCATTGTCGATAATATTATTTTGGTTTATTTATTTATTTTATCACAACACGATAATAATTGCTTTAGTTTAATGGTGCTTGGCTTAAAATGCTTTGAAAAGTGAGCGTATAACATCTTCCGGAAGAACCATGCTGAAATTGTTAAAATGACCATGGTTTAATACCTATTTTCGAAGGACAGGTGTAACCCGTAAATAGAATATATGCCTGTAAACACGTAAACGTTGTAGAAAAACATCAACACGTTGAGTTAAGTGAAAAATAGCAAAGTAGCTCTAAACCTACACCAGAAAGAGATCGTATCTCTGGTTGCCAGTATAATTCAGGTGTGATAACTTCAATATAGTTCACGAGATATTACTTTTAATCTACTGCGCCGTTATCGGCATTACTTATGTCGGGTAACTACGAAACTGTGGAAAGAGTATTCTTATATTTTACATTCAGCGGTTGCTGCGTTGCTTCAGTCTATGTATGAATTAATAGATATGCAATCAGGAAAAGAGAAAAACTCCATAAAAATCAACCGATTGTAAAACGTCACAGACAGTAAAGTTACTAATAAAATAACCATGAAACTGACTGTGACACGCAAGTAATTTACATAGAGATTTGTTAATGTGTCGAGCGTTTTATTATATTGTATCCGCATTTTTATTGAAATGTCAAATTAATTTCTTTTCCCGGTGAACCAATAAATATGAACACAACACAATCAATTAGACGTGAAAACAACACGAATACAATATATTATTTATTGCTTTTACGCATAGAATTTCCAGTTTACTTGCATAATATTGAGCAAACACACCAGTTAGAATACTTTACATAAATTAGGGATTTCATGGTTGCTAAGTGGTAGAAACGCCGGGTTTGAATGCAGTTCGTACTACAGAAACGCTTTCATCAGAAACACACACCTGACCTTGTTTCTATCCTCTTGGTGAAGAGATAAATCAAATAATTAAAATAAATTTGTTCGAAGAATAAAGGTAGCGTAGAAAACTAGATAACGACGCGGACTGTCGACAATGACGTGCCAAGTTCGAATCCGATCGGCTGCATGTGTAAAATGTTATTATGGGTGTTTGAAAACTTATTGTGTTTATATACCTTATCAACAGGATACAAGATTAGGTGTAGTTTTGAAAATCTATTCAACTACAGAAAGTACTCTTTGGTCTCAAAATGCACAGTCAGCATTCTTAGTAACAGCACATCCGGCGATTAACAATGAACTAACACATTCTCTGTATCATAAAGTAAAGTCTGGGAGGGTGGACCTTTTAGTACTTAACATAACTATATTTCAACCCGACAGCAACAACGTCACAACTGGACTGATTGTCGAAGATATATCTTCGACTGGTATGAACGACATCAATAAAAATGTTCCTCCTGTAATTTATCTGATTATATTAAGGAATCCCGGCAACAGAATTAAGGCTGGTCAAACTTCATGCTATGTTGATACATACGATTTTTATTACTTAGTTCGAAGTAAATATTTTCAAGTATCGTTTTCTATTTTAAGAATTGACAATAATTCTATAGTATGAAAGATGCCAAATTTTGACTCCATGTGTGTGTTCAATATTGTAAAATTGAAATGCTATTTTAATAGAGTAGTACCATATGTATTTTGAAAAGAGACCCCGACATAGCAGGGCGTTGGTTGTTATTTTCTTTAAGATTTCGGGTTAGATTAAAGGTGATAACTTGCCTGATTACAGCCAGAACATTCTCCTGCTAGGCGGCAAAAGGCTTCCACCTAACTTTTTTCTGCAGAACTAGTTTGATTAAGTACCGATTGCTTGAGACAAACTCACTGGTGAACACTGATATGTTTAAACATCACCACATTTAGCACTCGTCAAAAGTCTCCAGTTTTTAAGGGAGATGGACAACCGACGTATATCCTACCTCGAGTCACATTACAAACTTAGTAGGAAGGTCAGATTTTTTGGTTTTCCTTTTTCATTTTCCCATATATATATATATATATATATATATATATATATATATATATATATATCGAGGAAGAGGGAATGAAATATAAAATGTTTATGGCAAGTAAGCTACACGGTGAAATGTTATGTTTTTATCAAGTAAGAGATAATTAAGCCTAATTATATATTTATTGGATAAAGCCACACTGATGCAGCTTCAAATAGAAGACGTACCAATAGATATTGATAACTTTATATAAATATCACAACTTAGTTCGCCGTTTTACAGCTTCCGATACTGCTTAGTATGTCAAGTTATTAAAACTGAGTGTGAAACTGTATTATATTCTCACAATGGGAGGTTATATCCAAAAAGAAAGACAAATCTCAGTGTTTATATGAGCAAAATAAGTAGCTGAAAAAGTATCTCCTAACGTTTACAAAGAGCCTTATATCATCTTGATTTCAAACTGATATTGCTATATATATATATATATATATATATATATATATATATATATATATAAAAAGATAGGTGGACGAAGAGTGATAAGCATGCACGAATGTCTAAATTTATATCAAACTTCGATTGTTCAATGCAAGGTATATTCTGTAATAAAATTATGTTTATTATTCTTTTCTTTAAAGGCTTTTTTTCTTCTCCATCGAAACTTTCTTCCATTGGACACCTTATCGGCGGACAATTACCACCTGGAGAAAGCCAATATCTTTTTTACACGAACTTTTTTCACCCATCATTTTTTAAAATATTTTTTTCAAATGTTGAATGTTGGCTTTTCTATTGCCAACTTATCTATCTGTATAATTCCTCTGACGATAAGAGCTCGATCTTTTAAATGCCTTGGCTTAAGGAATGAATAATTAACATAATTTCATTACAGAATATACCTTGCATTGAACAATCGAAGTTTGATATAAATTTGGACATACGGGCATGTTTATCACTCTTCGTCCATCTATCTTTATAATTGCTCTATCTCGTATATTGAGCTTTTACCATTTCACTATAGGTTATTTCTACTAAAAGTTTACTTTTAGTTTCATATTTATTCTAATTTAAGCTTCTACAAAGTTGAGCTTTTTCACCTATTTGTGAAATGTTCAACAAGGAATTTCTACCACTATCAGCTAAAAACATACCCATCTCTTCAAATGAAGCTTACATTTGCACGCTCATACAATCGGTGAAAAAATTCATTACAAACGTAAGATGGAAGGCGTTTCAACCATGACTTAAATTCCAAGCATCACAACCAGAAGAATAACGCTAATAATATCCCACATCCTAAACATAATGGATCTACACTCCCCATGAACTCTTCCAGGGAACTCAAAAGAGTAGAAAGGTAAACTGCATCCAGGTACGGTCTAAATACATCTTCTTTTCCAAAACAAAATGAACATCTAAACAATTTCGAAAATGATTTATTCAACCTCATTAGACGTATCAAATTAAAAAAATGCAATAAAAACTCCAACCCCTTTATCAAAAAAAATAATAAATTCACTTACAAGATCAAGAAACACCCTGACCTCATTGTTCCTGCTGATGAAACGAAAAACTTTTACAAATTGAAATATGTTGACTACAAAAGTTTAATCTATAAAGAACTGATCGAACCCTATAAAACTACTTCTAGTAAAATCTTGAATAGCATAAACAATGAAGCTAAATCCCTACTAACTTCTTTAAATATCCTTTATTTCACTGAAATCTTTACCCCTGTTACACCCAGGTGCACCTTAAAAGACCACAAAAGACATGTTGACGAAAACCCATCCATTAGACTAATCTGTCCATCCAAATCTGACCTAGGCATTATAAGCAAACAAATCTTCGATAGAATCATTACCAACTTAAGAGAAAAAACTTCATACACCCTATGGCAATCCTCAGGCGAAGTCACTAATTGGTTTCTTAACCTCAGGGATAAATTTAACTCTAACTTGAATTTCATCACCTTCGACATTGACAATTATTATCAGTCCATTTCCCCTATCCTACTAAACAAAGCCCTAATATTCGCTAAGAAGAACTCGGATATCACAGACTTAGAAATCAAACTTATAATCTTGGCCAGAAGATCCCTATTAGACTTTGATAAAAAACTCTGGACCAGGAAGGATACCACCAATAATTTCGATATAACTATGGGGTTCGGACTCTGCTCAGGTTACTGACCTTGTAGGTTTATTTTTATTGAAAAAATTGAAGTTCAACTTCGGACATTTAAACGGTGGGCTATACAGGGACAATGCACTCTTTGTTTCTAGGAAGAGATCTAGACAATACAACAACACCATTAAAAACCTACACATTTTTTTAAAAACTTCAGATTAACTATAACTATAGAACCCGAGAAAAGAATATTTGACTTCCTTGACATAACACTAGACCTCAACTAGACAAAATCCTTTAGCCCCTTCCACAAACCAAATCGAACCCGCTTTCTACGTACATAAGCTATCTAACCACGTTAACTCCATCATTAATTCTATAGTCACGTCAGTTTCCAATAGAATCTCAAAATTATCTGACAATAGATCCATCTTCGAACAAAATTCTAACTATATTTACGCACTTCTTAATTCGGGATACACTGATGAAATTAAATATGAAAATAATCCCTCTATCTAGAAGAACAAACATTTAAATGTAACCACACACAAAATGGCAACACAGGATAAACAGCGAGCTAACACCACACTACCCCTAAAAACCAAGACATATATGAATAGGCCCACTAGAACTTTCAATATTGACAACCCAGCTATATCTCAAGAAAGCAGTAAAAAATTTTAAAAATAGAAGAAAGAATAATATCTAGTTTAACCCACCGTATAACTGCAATGTGAACACAAATATAGCTATTGAATCCTTCATAATTTTAGATTACTCATTCAAACACCCGCATAAGTACAGCACTATTTTAAATAAAAATTATATTAAAATTTCTTACTCCACAATGCCCAATATAGCACAAACCATCATCACATCTAATAACAAAAAAATAAATCTGCCCAACAACCAGCAGCTACTATTCACCCCACTAATAACTGTAACTGCCAGAAATCTAGAGAATGCCGATTAAATGGTAATTGCATACAAAGTAACGTTATATATGCCTGTACTGTCAAACAATTCCCCCATAACACCATGGTGCAAACCAATTCTAACACACAAATTCCCCACTCACCATACAACCCTCCCCTTCTACAACTACCTGTAGCAAACGAAACCTTAAGTAAAACCTCTCACACTAACCAACAACCCCCACTAACTAATAATAATAGTTCTGACCTCACCCCTCAAAATATTTCATGTTCTCCAACTAACAATCCCGACTTAAATTTGGCCCAGAACTTGAGCATACAAACGCAGAGCATCCCCGATACAATAAATAACACTAATACTACAACAACAACCCTATACAAAATACACACTTATATTGGGGCAAGCGCCTTTCCCATTAAGACCCGAATCGCAAACCGTATCTACTCTTTCAAACACAATAATGAAATTAAATATGAAAATAATCCATCTATCTAGAAGAACAAACCTTAAAATGTAATCACACACAAAATAGCAACACAGGATAAACAGAAAGCTGACACCACACTACCCAAAAACCCAAGACATATATAAAAAGACCCACTAAAACTTTCAATATTGACAACCCAGCTAACTCTAATAAAGCAGTAAAAATTAAAAAAATTAGAAGAAAGAATAACATCTGGTTTAACCCACCTTATAACTGCAATGATAACACCTCTCACACTAGACCACAACCCCACTAACTTATAATACTGCTTACCTCACCCCTCAAAATATCTTATGTTCTCCAACTAACAATCCCGACTTAAATTTGGCCCAGGACTTGAGCATACAAACTCAGAACACCCCCGATACTATAAATAACACATATACTACAACAACAACCCATACAAAATACACACTTATATTGGGGCAAGCGCCTTTCCCATTAAGACCCGAATCGCAAACCATATCTACTATTTCAAACACAATAATAACAATACCACTAGCACATCTCTATCCAATCTAATAAAAAACTTTAACATTAATAACATACCCTACTCCCTATATTGGACTATATTAAAAAGATCTAATTCTTACACTCCAATAATAATAATAATAATAATAATAATAATAATAATAATAATAAGAAGAAGAAGAAGAAGAAGAAGAAGAAGAAGAAGAAGAAGAAGAAGAAGAAGAAAAAGAAGTAACTATAATAACCAATAATCGAAAAAGCTTAGCAAAAAAATGTCTAAATTCATAGCGGCCATTTCTCGTTTTTAGGGAGGCAAATGTAAAGCATTCTGAAATAAGCGTTATCAATTATTCCCGAATAAAATCCAACTTCTAAATAAGGGATCTGAAGTAGCTTAATTTCCCTGAGTGCACAATTAATATAATTATATCATTTCATATCAATTGCATTACGTTAATAAGGCAAAATCAACGTAAAAGGACAGAAGTCGATAGAAGTCGATCGAAAATGTACAGTAGATAGCAGAGAACAAATTAGCTGGAAACATTAAACACAAACAGTGTTCATAGAAATCGTATGGGATGAACAATTAGGGCATGGTATTACTGGGGACAGAAGAAGTAGATATTAAGATGCGAGTACAAATAGCTCCTTAATTCTATTTGGCAGTTTTAGTTGGGAGAAAAAGCTAACACGGAGAAAATGAACGGATAGTTCATGGAAACATGCATTAGAGCTTGCCCTAATTGGCTGGCGGAACTGATTATCATATAGAGGTGTTGGTTCTCAAACTATAATATCCGATTAAATAGGGTACTAATCGACTTTACTTTATTATATAGATAAGGGTATAAGTCTAATTTTTGTGATTCAAGTGTATATTTTAAAATTAGTCAAGTTAAGAATAGGCAACTGAATTCAATGCATCATTATAACATTTTTCTGACAAAAAATGAATTTCTGTCATAACAAAAGTTTAAAACTAATATGGAAACGTTCACACCTGTGAAGAAACTTTGGGGAAATAAACAACTTATATTATTGCATTAAGATTCAACATCTCATTATAAATATGTTTTCCTTTGATTTTGGTGTGCATATAGAAAAAGATTTGATTTTGCTCCGACATGAATCTGACACTGTGAAAAGAATGATTCTTCAAGTTTAACTCTGTTGACTATTAGTAGTTACCATGGCATGGCATTTATGGGCGTAGTGAAAGGAATGGTATATTGGATGGTATAATTTGTATCCTAGAAATAAAAACGGGTTACGTGTTACTAGTGAAAACAATATACTCAATAGTGTTTATCATCAGTTTGTGCACAATCAGTCTTGTACCATTGCACGCTTTTGTCTTCGAGAAATTACTTTATAAAATTATATCAGCCCTCTTTATTTCAGCGTAAGACACTGAGAAGATGTTCCTAGTTGGTTAAATGAGTTCTAAAACTCGATCGAATTGTTGAAAGCCTTTTGGTCATAAACCCTGCTGTTATATATATATATATATATATATATATATATATATATATATATATATATGTATATATATATGTATATGTATATGTATATATATGATATATATATATAATATATATGATATATATATAATATATATAATATATATATATGTATATGTATATATATATGATATACATATATATATATATATAATATATATGATATATATATATAATATATATAATATATATATAATATATATATAATATATATATAATATATATATATAATATATATATATGTATATGTATATATATGATATATATATAATATTTATGATATATATATAATATATATAATATATATATATATATATAATGTATATATATAATATATATATATATATATATATATAATGTATATATATAATATATAATATATATATATATAATATATATATATATATAATATAAATATATATAATATATATATAATATATATATAAATATATATAATATATATGTATATGTATATATATGATATATATATATATTATATATATATATAAATATATATAATATATATATATGTATATGTATATATATGATATATATATATAATATATATATGTATATGTATATATATGATATATATATAATATATATATGATATATATATAATATATATATACATATATATATGTATATGTATATATGATATATATAATATATATATGATATATATATATAATATATATATAATATATATATAATGTATATATATAATATATATATATAATATATATATAATATATATATATAATATATATACATATATATGATATATATATAAATATATATATATAATATATATATAATATTTATGTATAATATATATATATAATATATATATATAATATATATATATAATATATATATAAATATATATATATAAATATATATAATATATATATATATATATACAAATATATATAATATATATATATATATAAATATATATAATATATATATATATATATAGAGAGAGAGAGAGAGAGAGAGAGGGAGAGAGACAGTGCACATTAAGTAGTGAAGATAGAGAGCTGTTGATCAGTCAGTCAGTGCGTCGGTCGGTTTGTAACTTTACAGATTTTACGTGGCATGTTCGTCGCTAGGTGCTTGAACAAAATACGCGCATCTTATTTTACAGATGTCGAATGATCACTGTAAGAATATATGTCTGTCGGTTTGTCTGTCACTCTTTAATGAGAAGTATTATTTTTCGTCAGTCTATCACGTATAAATTTTGGAAATATTATGTATGTTGGTCCGTTACGCTCAAGTTTTAAAAATGATCTTAGAATAGATTATCCTCCGGTCTGTCAGATTTCAATTTAAAGTAGTATTTGTGTTGGCCTGTCAGTCTCAGGTTTAAAATCGAATTTTCGTTGGCCTATTATGTTAAAGCTGGACATATTATTATATTGGTCTGCCACGTTTATTTTTGACGTATAATTTTCGTCGGTCGATCACGTTAAAGGTTTAAATATTATTTTTGTTCGTCAGTCCAACTTTAATTTTAAATAGAATTTTCGTCGGTTTTATCACGTTTAAGTTTGAAATATTATTGTTTGTCTGCCACATGTAGGTTTGAAATATAATTTTTCTGTCTGTCCTACGTAAGTTGGAAATATATTTGTTTGGCTGCCCTACGTAAGTTGGAAATATAATTTGTTTATGTATCACGCTTTAGTCTGAAAGAACAGTTTCTTCAGTCTATTAAGTTTATTTAAGATAATATCTTTTTATTTTTCACGCTTAATTTTGAAATACAATTTTCGTCAGTCTGTCACCCTTTAGTCTGGTATAGAATTTTCGCTGGTCAATTATTTCGTTTGAATTTTAAATTTTATTTTGTAGGCCTGTCGCGTGTAAGTCTAGAATATTATTTTTGTCGGGTATGACGTTTATGATTTAAATATTTGTCTGGTTGATGTGTACCGATTAAGTTTAAAATAGAATCTAAGTCGGTCTATCACGTTAAATATAAAAATACTATATATTGGTCTATTATGTTATAGTGTATTTCAAATACGTCTCTAACGCTTATGGTTGACATAGAATTTTCGCCGATCCATCACGTTAAACTTTAAAATATGATTTTTGTTAGTCTGTACAACTTAAGCTTCAAATAGCATTTTCGCCCGTCTAACAGTTTAAGTTTTAAATATAATTTTCGTTGTTCTGTCACGCTAAATTTTGGAATAGTTTTTTATCCGTCATGCTTGCTTTGGACATGGATTGTTCGTCAGTTTAACGCACACAGTTGGACACACTCTTTGATGGTCCATCACGCTTCAATTTGTACTATAATTTTTCAAACTAAACTCGCTACTTGAATGGACGCATTTTAAGAATGTAGTTTCCTGTTAACCATTCTGCCTATTTCCTTGTTGGACCTTATTATTGGCAGCTGGTTGCAGATACTGAAAATCAAAGTTCGTTGCACAGTTTAGAATTTAACCTCAATGATGCATTCAACCGAAAACGAAGAATTCTTGGATTTTTAGGTTTTTGAATGGTATTTATTTATTGTTTTATTTTTATTGGTCTTTTATCAAGCCGGTGTGACGAAAGAACTAATGCGAAATCTTTTCCCGTGTGCCATTGCCACACTGGAGGAAACGCAGAAGCATCGGGGATGTTGTGAATAATTCATATTCTCTGAAGTCCTTTCAAAATGAATTCGAAAATTAAAAAAAAAAAATAAGCGTAGACGAATCAAAGAAACGCACATGTCTAATTTTTTTAGCAAGGTTTCAACGAACGTGAGTGTCTCATGCACACGGATACGTGTGATGAAGACAGAACCCCTTGAAACAAGTATTTAAGAGAGAGAAAGAGAGAGTGACGAGAATAGAGAGACACGATGAAGGTGAAATAGATAGCGATAGAAAAACGGTGAGAAGAATAGAGAGCGGGGAATTTACAAGAAGAGCGAGAAAGATTAATGGTAGAGACAAAAGAGTGCGAGAGAGTCAAAGCAAGAGATAGAAAGACGGAGGATTTTGTTTATATTTGTATTTATTAACTTAATTACATAAAGATAATTCAAATAAGTAAAACACCACAACAAGGCATATGGATAGTTGTCGCTTAAGGCTCTAAAACCCGATCAATGTGAAACTTTTCGAGTAAGCCGTAATCTAAAGATTCATATCGGATCAATTTTATAAAATTTTGAAAATGAGGTAAACATTTATAAAATAACGTCTAAGTAAATACTATTTACTAGAGTTTGAAAACACAATTCTCTTTTCAAGATACCATTTTACCTGTTACAATATAATGTTGACACGTATATCTCTATTGCGTATGTTCTATAAAAATAACTACTAAAAAAATTACATATATCAATACAATAAAGTAAAACCAGTCTTTTTCACAAGTTTTGACAACTATAAACTTCATTTCACATGGTATGTAATTCAATCTGTTTTTATATAAAAATATGGTCTCATTTCAACCAGTTTCTATACATATGTTTTTCTAATTTCAATATTTTATCCGACATATATTTCATTTTCTAAGAAAAAAGATTTTGTACGCGCCTATGATGGTCCGTATGAAACGCTATCGAATTAAAGGCGTTACAACTACATTTATACTTATTTATATTTATTTCCTTTAAACGATGTGCCATTATATTTTACATATAGATGTCGTTATATAGACTGCGGAAAACAAACCAATTTCTTACTGTATGTGAACCTGTTTTTCGACGCCATCTTGAACGCTAATACGATCATTCGAAAAAAAACATATGAGTAAGTTATGATATTTGGTTATCATTGTGTTGTCTTCTTTTTACGTGACTTCCTTATTAATAGGCGTGTTTGACTAATTATATATATATATATATATATATATATATATATATATATATACATATATATATATATGATTATTTTTATTTACACAGACATGTACAAAATCTGCGTTTCATTGTTTCCAAATATGATCTAAGGTTAAGATCGAATTCTAACTCTGCCTGATGAGATCTCAGTTTATAATAGCTGTTGATCGATTTCATCGACATGTAAGTATCGCAGATGTTGTACATGTTTGTACATGTCTGTGTAAATAAAAATAATTATATATAAAAGCTCTATTTGAGATTGCGCACTTTTTATAAACCCGGTTGAAATTCTTTGGATTCCTACCCTGTGGGTGTTTTACCTGAATTATTATTATTATTATAAATATATATATATATATATATATATATATATATATATATATATATATATATATATAAATAAATGCGAAATATGTTTTCATTGATAACAGCTAAAAAACAGCAAAAGCGGACTAATGCTACATCTAATGAAGAATACACTATACTTATTTAAAATACTGTATATATATATATATATATATATATATATATATATATGGGAAGAGAAGGATTTTTCTCTATATTATCATCCTGATGAATAATGTTGATGTACACATAAAAAAAAACATCCATTTTTTGGTTTTCCTTTTTCATTTTCCCATATATATATATATATATATATATATATATATATATGTGTGTGTGTGTGTGTGTGTGTGTTTGAAGCAATTCATAGTAAATTATGGTATGGTTATAATTCGTTTTCCTTTTACCTATGTATACAGACTAGTTTTGTCAATATCAACAGTAATTACTTAGAGTTGGTTGATAACATTTAAATCATTAAAACGTTTTATTGTTCAAAATAACGTGACCAGAAAATTATTCTTCATAACTTAATTTACATATCTATATTTTTGACACGGTCGGTTTTATTCTTTAAACATCCCCTCATATTTGCTTTTAAAATGTATTTATTTTTTTAGTTTAACCATTTGATGTTTGTAGATTTTATAATTTCCGTTAAAATAACTACCTAACTTTGTTCATGCCTTATTTGTAAAGTTCAACAACTAACATATTGCTTAATGTTGACAGGCCTCATTTTCACTATTCTCATGGACAAAGTAAAACAAAAGATTAGTAGTGTCACTGATCCGATCAACTTACGAGAAAATGATTCTGATTTTTGTAGTTATTTAGATTAAGACACTCCGATAAATAATCCAACCTCCCATCCAAAAATTAGATTTTATTTTTAAGACTATTACGTGTGAACACCCTGAAAACACTTGGCAGAAAAAAGAGGCTTTTCTCAGAAATATAGACAACCAATTATTTACAATTTAGAGTGTATGATAAGTTTTATATATAAATTTAATATAAAATTATCCCCCATTTCCGGACCATTCTAGCGTGTTAGAGCAGTAAACAGTTTTCTTTACGGGGTTTTTATAGGAGCCGGATCGACTGCGTTTTTTTTTGGGGGGGGGGGGTAGTCGATTGGATGCGTTTTTTTTTACCTTGTCACTCGAACTTAGGATTAATGGTAAAACATTGCTTAATTGCTCTAAAGTTGTTTATATCTTCTCGCTAATTAAAAACCTTATTTTCAAAGCGTAAATAAAAATATTACAAGTTTGGGTATTATTGAAGCTACCTGTCCCCCCCCCCCATCAAAAATGAGATTCCACTGTTTAGGCGATTACTATTCGAGATAAATCATGTGCGCTGTTTCTTTGGGGTGGGATCTACTTTTTAGGCAGCCACGTGTGGTTTTACGACCATGCTAGCCATACTTATGGTTAATGATGAGAACAAATATTGGGGAACTGCCATAAAAATGAGAATGCCTTGGAAATAAAGGATTCCTTTATGTTAAAATTATATTTAAACATTTTTTAGATTACTTTTCTTCTTTCCGAAAACTTTCTCAGAATGCTTACATGTAATCTCCTATAAAAAGTAGAATCTCGTATTGAAGTGAGTGTGGTTTAGCTGATTGTGTTAATAAGCAAATTAAACAAAGTTTGTTATAAAAATTATAGAATTTTCTGAATTAAAACTTCTTTTTTTAACTATACGCACCTACAGCCGGTCCTGAAAAATTGCTGCTTGAACAGTGTGTATGTTTTGTTAGTATATAATTTTGATCAGACAAATTTTCAATTTTCAACCAAGAAAGAAAACTCACCACTTCTATAACACAGAACATTATATCCCCGTACTGTTCTTTGACAATGGCTGAATAAGTAAATCTATAGCTTACAAAAATTGTTTCAGTTTTTACAACAAACTGAGAGATAAAATATTTAGTTTTTTTAAGAAACAAACCAGCTAGGTACGAATGTCGAGCAGCATACACGGTTTCCACTACAAATATGTTAAAAAACATATTTTTTTTTACATTACTTTAAATAAATATAATAGTATGCTCTTATAGTATATATATATATATATATATGTATATATATATATATATATATATATATATATATATATATATATATATATATAGTCTAAAGAAGCTTTGAGTTATTTTAAACAAAAAGACAAAAAAAAAAGGAAAATGCAGTTTAAATTCCCAGAGAAACTAACTAAATCCAAAATAGTGTAACTAACAGTGAAACAAAAGCAGGAGACCTTAACGTAAGCATCTATTATTAACACGGGGATATGTCAATTAAGCTACACAGAGGCTCACGTGTTTCATCCCCGGGGGAATCTTCAGGCTTAATGCATTTAGCCTGAAGATTCCCCCGGGGATGAAACGCGTGAGCCTCTGTGTAGCTTAATTGCCATATATATTTGCATTGCTTACTACCTAGCTCTACTTACGTATCGAGGACTGTTGAAGTAAATACTGAAAACTGATACATAAAAATTATATCTCCTTATAATATTTTCTGTGGATACATTAAGTACTAATATATATATATATATATATATATATATATATATATATATATATATATATATATATATATATACATCTTTTATAATAGATGTTAAAACAACAAAACAACATAAACAATTACTTGTGAACAACCATCCCTTCCCTTTCAAATTCTGTTCAATAAATATAAAAATGCTATAATGTTAGAAGAGCATTTAATTATTTATTTACCACGTCATTTCTACTAGATGTATTACTAAACCTAGTTAGGATTTGCTTTTTATAAGGATTAAAACAATCTGATAAACGAGGTTTACAACAGTTAATATAGTTTTAGCAAATCGTAACGTACATTTTCGATGCATAAATAGTGGTCTTCAGTGATGCACTGTTTTCATTGCCGATTTCGAGTTCCGCATCATATAAACTCAAATAGCAATCAAGACCTGACACCGGATACACTAGGTCGACTCCTTGAAAGCGTTTAGTTGCGCACGGCGACATCGCAAAAATATTTCCTACTTTTCTCTTTGACTGACAAATAACGACTTAACTTTAAATAAATAAAAGTTGTTCCCACTTCTCCTGCTTCCATATAATTTCATCCTTCTCACTTTCTTGTTTCAGCATTATTTATTAAAATTAATATATTATATTATAAATTATATAAACGCTGTGCTGTAGACGTCGAACGCAAAATAAAAAGTAAACGGATTAGTACAGCAGGCAAATATAAAATTCGCCCATAAAAGTAAATTCCTATGAATCAGATTGATGAGTGTTTTATAACCAGCTTTATTCTGATGGGTTAATTAGTTTCCCTCGGGTTATCAACAACCAGGTTGTCAGGACAAGGATAACGTGAAGGTTTCCGACATCCATAAGTGAAACTGGTGCTGTAGAACCAACTGGATTCGAACTTGGAACACACAACTCGTCCGTTTTTTATTTACTTATTTTTTAAATTGTTTTATTGAAATCGCTCCAGACAAGACATGAAGCCAATTGCTATAAGGAGAAAACAAGAACAAAAGACAATTATCGCAAACACAGGAGATGTCTATTGGTATTAGTCCTGAAACCATTAACGCTATTGGTATGAAGAAAACAGTTGGCAGGAAGAGATTTCCACAAACCTGCAGTCTTTGGAAAAAAGCTGCTGGAATATGAAGCTTTATTACAATGAGGTATCAGATCAGCGAATTAATGGAGAGCACTATGCTAACAGTCAAACGAGTTGGAACAAAGGAAGCAGGGAACATATATCACAATTCTGAAAAAATACATGCAATAATAGTACTTATAGAAAATACTGAGACTAGTGACATCACGTCTGTGAGAGAGAGAGGGTGCAGAGAAAGAGAAGAGTAAAACAAATACAATTGCAGATACATTTCTTTATCTTATCAAGAACGTCATTGAATGCGTCACCCATGCCCATCGATAGTTGTTAACTTAGCAGTATATAAAATACCATAATAATCCGAGTTCAATGGTATTTACGAGTCCGGTGTATTTTTACCTGCTTTTTGATGAATCAGAAATGGCTTTCTTTAGAAAATAACATTCACATATCATTTAATAAGTTGTCTGGAATTTGGTTTATATTTTGTGAGTTTTAATTAAGGCGCTTTCAAAAAACTTTAATAGTCATGAGCGTAGTTTTATCCAATCTAACTTTCTACTATCGATCGTTTCTTAATATTATTTTTACATCGCGCACCTGCAAAGATTGTGAATTGCAAATTACCTACTTCCGAAATATTTATTATTTCAGTCGTATAGAATGGCGTATCCGCCGAAACAAAATTACCCAATAAATTATGAACAGAATATTTTTATCGTGTGCTACACATTCTTTCAATAATTATATTCCCTGCTCTCTTTGTTTCTCATAGGGCAGGATGTAAACTGTTTTCGACAGGTTTTTCTTGGGCCAATCAACGTGAAGCTGTTATGTACTTTAACGAGTCAACTATTGTATATACTAACCGTGTTATTATAAAATTCTACTCTGCCTGTGTTGCTTTCAATTCGAAAATTAGTACCAGGGGTAAGTGCTACTAATTACCTTACTCCTCGAATATATATTTCAGGCAACTGGTATAAAATGTTAAATAGGTCACATGATCCAAATAAATTTAAATATTAATAATCTGCTAGCAAGGCCCGTGCCCCGGCGTAGCCTGGGAAAATATAATTTATGACGGTATTGTTTTGTCACGGAATTTTTTATCGAGAAGAATGAAACCGGAATACTCAACCTGTATCTTCAAAATATAAATTATGTTCTATTCAACAATTTAAAGGCTTCGACATCACTTCCAATTGTCGAATATAAGGTAGCTAACATGATTTCCAACATTTGATATTAAAAAAATGTCTGACATGTTGATTACGTGTGAAACAGGAAACCTTAAACTCCCAATGCTAATGAATTTCTGATTTGAATGTAAAAGAAACTAAAGGCGAAACATTTTCGGGATAAAATGTTCGTTTGCACTCGAACTCCGAACCCATGTTTTACAAAAAGAGTACTCTAGTTTATCCATAGAAAATAATGACACATCATGCCAGAATAAAAGATGTTGGTTCTGCCTTTACCCAATTTCATATTGACTTTTTTAGTTTATATTGTTTGGAGTTAGGGCCAGTAAAAACATTTATATTGTTTTAGTTTTAAAAATTAATTCAAATATAGGAGTGAAATTTTAAAAAAGATAGATGGCAAATCTAAACGAGGTTTTAATAACTACATTTCGAAATAAGCAGGCAGTTACGTATATGTAATGAGAAATGTTTATAACAGAAAAGCTGAAATAATTAAAAGCGTTGTAAGTGAACGCATCGGATGTCAAGTTCTTTGAAACGATAAAGGCCTATAAACAGTTTGAGATTTGCCTTTGGTCTGTAAATAAGAAAACAACTTAAAACGAAATAAATCACCACGAAATGCTTTACATACATAAATGCCAATAAAAGGAAGCTGTTATGAATGCCGAAGTCACGATAATTCGACGAAAATATCACTAGTATTTTTACTATTACTACCACTACTACTACTGTGTTTACTACTACTACTACTACTGTTATTACGACTACGACTACTACTACCACTGTAATTACGACTACTACTACCATCACTATTATCTAAACTATAAATAATGCTACAAAACAATGTGTGTCAATTTATAATCACATGTTTTCGCGAACTGCTATATCATATACGCGCGTGCGCGGCCATATACGCACAAGCAAGAATGCATAAATAGTTTTATTGACACGATTACAGTTTGCGGTTCTTTAAGACAACAAAGACCCGTGTAAACGTTCTTTGATTGGGAACGCAGCACAACCATACATAGGTAGGCAAACAGAAATGTTACTTGACATAGAGTAATATCCCTTGTCAATCTAGTGTATTATAGAATTTGGAAAGCGAGCACCAAATTAGGAAATGTAATTTCCTAATGTTATGAAAACTAAAAAAATAGTTATTAAAAATGTATAGTGTACAGTAATTTGTTGTTTCCTAACTTTTGTAACAGTCGGCAGTAAATGCGTGTTCATTTGTGACAATAATAATATTTTCGGTACAGGTTTGATAAAGCACAGTTAAATGAAAAATAAATAATCATAACTACATATCTATATATATATATATATATATATATATATATATATATATATAGAGAGAGAGAGAGAGAGAGAGAGAGAGAGAGAGATAAAATATTAATAATATGTTACAATTATATATATTAGTGTTTGTAACCAAAGAAAAATAAGTGTATATTGATGTTTGCAATGACAAAAGAGAACATACATAACTTGAGAAAGCTTTATTCGGCATACAATGTCGGTACAATATTAGTGCTGATATTTATATTTTTAGTAAAAGCAGGAGAGTTCTCCATAGGGGAGATAATTCAAAATGCGGGTCGATTTTCTCTCTCCGTCCGGAGTGAGTATAAATCGTCTCTTTCTTCGTGCAGGTGGTTGTGATTCTGAAGACAGGGGTTCTGAATCGGTTCGAGGATAAGCTCGTTTCGGAGAAATTGGATGATCGTTCACCTCTGGCTCGTTCTTAGCACCTTGTGTTTTTAAAGATGTTATGGACCCCGTATCTGATAATTGCACTGAGTCCGTAGATCAATCATATGGTGCCGCTTGGCCTTTAGCCGAGGTGGAAGGTGTTTGACATGTAGGGGTATGCTAGGGGGTTATGTTGAGTGTAGGCATATCCCCTGCAGGTGAAAGGTCTCTAAGGTAAACAGTGCATCATTCAAATTCGACTCAATCGTTAATGTGTCATTCTTACTATGACGGACGAAACGTCCAAGAAGAACCGTTACAGGTTTCGAGAGCCATTAAAGAAGCGAAGTTCCCGTCGAGCTTCTTCGTTTACATAGAAGAAACCTCTCATGGGGCGTGGCATTTGTGGTTGTACATAAGAGCGTCCTAATATCGTACAGAGATTCAGGAAGGAGATCTTCCCAGTGGGTAATTGTCCATTTGCGGATCGCGGCCACCAGTTGTATGTTTTGTCATATTTTACCGTTATAGCTTTTCCCTGAATGTGGTATGACGTCGACCGGCGTGTGGCTACTCCTCGTTCATTAAGAAACTTTTTCAGTTGTTCAGACATCAAAGAGGCTCCACGATCTGAATGGGTGTAGGCTGGAACACCAAAAATCGCAAATGAAGAGAAAAAGCACCATATCACCAATTTTACTGATATGTCCGGACAAGTAAATGCGAATGGGAATCGTGAATATTTGTCGATGATGGTTAGAATGTAACAAGTCCTATGATTAAAATCGATATTTATTCTCTCGAATGGTTGAATCGTTTTTATCAATATCCCGGTTTTAGGCCTGGAGAATAGTGGTTTATGTTCAGCGCATATTGTACATGGTTATATCATTTTCTTTACATCATCCGATGAATATGGTAGATTTGTGGTTCGTACCACGTATGTCAATCTTTTTATTCCTGGGTAGCACAGTTCATTGTGTAAGGTGCGAAGTTCATCCGTGTTTGGTATCGAGTTACATACCATCGATAATGCGTCAATTGCAGCATTCTCTTTACCAGGTCGGTAGATTGCATTAAAAGAAAAAAACAAAAGTGTTCTATTTTCAACCTCGCTATTTTATGATTTTCGATTTTGCTTGTTGTCCTGGTGTTGAACATAATTGCGACGGATTTTTGTATCAGTAATTAGTCTAAAATATTGTCCTATGAAAATAGTGGCTCGACCTTCTGAGTGTCTTCACTCTAACAGAAGCTTCTGTTTTTAATTGCTGAATGTAGCTATTCTAAACGCGACAATGTTCTTGACAAAAGCGGCACGGCGTCCGGATTGCCTTAAATGGCAGGATTGAATAATCACACGCATCTGTCTCCGTCATCAGAGGTAATTGCTGCGTTGGCTATATGACATTTTAATATTCCTAAAAGAGAAACTGTCCGTTTGTAGCCATGAGTGAATGTTGCTTGAAAACAAAAAGCAGTCTACTGTGAATAATGTGCAAACTTACCAATGGCTCGTTTTAGGGCACCCATATTATTAGGGATTGCATATTTTTACAGCGGCTTCAATCGTTCTGGGTCTGGTGACATAGATCCTTTTCTCACGGTGTACCCTAGTAAATTAATGGTGTCTACGCTAAAAACGCATTTATCGTTATTTAGTGTGAGGTAGCATTTTTCAATCGTCGCCATAAATCGTTTCAGATTACGATTATGGTCTGCATAGCTGTGTTCACATATTGTTACATTTTCAATCTAGGCAAAGGTGCCCTCCCAATTTTTTATTCGCTAATTATTTTATCCATAATTCGCTGAAACATGGCAACACTATATGTTACTCCGAAGTGTATCTTTTAAAACTGGTAGAGGCGACCATTTGCCTCAAAA
Source organism: Sepiola atlantica (assembly GCA_963556195.1). Lineage (NCBI taxonomy): Eukaryota > Metazoa > Mollusca > Cephalopoda > Sepiida > Sepiolidae > Sepiola > Sepiola atlantica. Next base: position 27,606,127 of record OY744540.1, on the reverse strand, counting down.
GCTGTGTTGGGTCGATCGACTGGTTTGATAGTTACTTGGTGATAAGCACTTATGAGGTCTACTGTACTATGCAATTTATATTTGGCAATTTCGCTTATGATTTAATCTATCCGTGGTAGTGAGCAATCATCCGGTAGCGTAAACCTATTTATGGTTTTAGAATAATAAATTATTACTCTTTTCTTTTGGTTTAAAGAATATGCTATTAAGACTTTGACCCTCCACGAAGACTCGCTCATTTCAATCATTCCTTCAGCGAGCATTATCGTAATCTCGGTGTTAATGAACTTTTTACCATCAAATGAGTAGCGTCTAGATTTCATCGCTATAGGTTTGCAGTCTTATTATGAAGAGTGATGGGTAGTGAACATTTACCGCTGTTAGACCACAAATACTAAGGGCTGGTTTGGGTCCTCCCAAATTAATTTCAATACGAAAATTATGCTGATGAAAATTGTGCCCCAGTATCACGTAACTGCAAAGGTTCTTCATCATCAAAAGTTTAGTGTGTGTGTGTATGAAATATTTTTTAAAGTAAATTGACCTAACAATATCCAATTACTTGTGATGATACAGAAGCAATCTGCCATAGACACACGAGTAGAACAAGTTTTCCAGTTATTAGCTGTTACAATATTAAAATTAATATAATTACCAGAGCTGCCGGTGTCAATTAATGCATCAGTAGAAACGCCATTAATTTTAATCCGCATTATACATTTCGAGAGGTCGCCTGGAGACGCAGCTGTTATAGTAGCTACCATGAGAAAGGCGATCTAACTCTTAGAAACATTATTTTTAGTAGACCTACACACCTCGGAAAAATGTCCCAACTTGCAACCCTTGAGACACCTGGCATGTCTGGCCGGACAAGAAGAACGAGAGGGTGGACTTAACCCACAAAAGTAGCATTTACTACATGTGGAAGAAGGTGATAGAAAACTCTGAAAGATTGGCAATGTCCGGAATTTCCGGATTGGAAAAAGAAGTCACAGAAGAGGGGTCCGGACAAGATTTCAAACGAGAGGGGAAAGAACAACCAGAGTGCGTGGTGTTTAAATCAGTACCGACCGTATCCGAATGCATGGTAGAACACCGATTGTTTGGTGGCAATTTCGAACGTATAAGCCTGTTCGTAGGCTGTTCTGAAGTCCAGACATTTCTTTTCGAGCAGTATTTGTCTCAGCTGCACAGGTATGAGTCCGTTAATAAAATCATTCATAATGTGCTCTTCTCGAATTTATTCAGCAGACGTTGACCGGAAGTTACAGTGTTTGCTCAAAGTTATTAATTCCTTTAAAAACTGCTCTTTTGTTGTCGCTGTGTAGCAAGTAAATATAACGAAAATATTTAATTTTGGGGCTTTCAGTAAATGTTTTTTTAATGTTTCGATAGCCTCTTTGTAAGTGCTGCAGTCAATGATAAGTTTGTGTATCGTGTGAGATATATAGTTGGTTAGTAGTCCGAGTTTGTTTATTTGTCGTAATGGAATTTCTGCCTTTAATATGTGCAAAATGTTTTTAAACGTCACTCGCAAATGAATCCAGTGTTTTTTTCGGAATTAGAAGAGGCAGGTTCTACGACGAACCGTGATTTTTGTTCCACGTTGATTGTATGCCGAATAAAGTGTAATGACAACCGAGAACAGACGTAACTTGAGAAAGCTTTATTCGGCATATATATATATATATATATATATATATATATATATATATATATACATAAAATGTGGCACAAGGCCAAACAGTAGCGTGAAAAGGTCAGTCTTTTCTAACATGTACTAACTGATCGAACTTAGGTAGTTTACTTTGTGACCATCATTTAGCAAAATACCACATTCATACTACAGTCATGCAGAATACAACAAAATAAGTCATACCATAACTATCCTACTTAAAACTCATATATAAATAACATACACTGGGGTGTTTGGGAGATAACAATTGTATGTACAGAACAAAATAGTAAAAATTTACAATGAAAAAATCTGTGTTAGTAAAAAGATCATCCATTTCTAACCTGTGCCAGATATTCAGATTTACCAGTCGAAAACGAAAAGAAAGTTGATGCAAGTCCCAACGTGTTATAAACAACAAGTTCGAAAATGTCGAAGGGTGATTTGCATCTCTGGAAAATCAAGCTATCTGTCACCAAGATTAGGGATAGGGTAGAGGATTATCAAAACAACATTTGTGAAAAGAAAAAAAACGGGGGGGGGGGGGCAAGGACAATAATAAAAGTAAGCATTAATGAAATCATTCATACACTAGCTAAGTTATGAACTATAACGAGAAACCTAGGCTAGCCTTAAACGGGTCGTTATAAACGGTCGTTTCTGCAACCTAATATTCTCGCAGAAGCCACGCTAGCCTGAGTTTCATATTCTCAGCCCTAATGCGAATCTTCAGGCGATATTTGAAAATTCGAATAAGGCTGAGAAAGGTGAAGGTCTTATCCTCGTAGAATACTTTCAGGTGTGTTGACCATATAACGTCTCTCGAAATCGCTAGCAAGCTATAAAATACAAAATGTGTTTTCCTATCCGTTGTCGGAGCCCAATTGCTACAGACATTAATCGGCTCTAGGTCGAAAACTGTTACGTTCAGTATCGGACCATAAGACCTTCAAGAAACCTTATGAGCGGCACAATGATGCGGCAATAAAAGAAGGCGTGACTCAAAGTCTCGTCTTCATCACCGCATTGGACACAAGTAGGCGAATTCGCAAAGCCAGTTGCATTAAGTTTCTTGCCGATCCAGAGAGTATTTCTCATCATCAGCCAGTCCAGAGATGTCTCGTTGTTATCGACGAATCGCAACCCAGGCGCCCAGGCCAGTGAGCGTAGCTCCCCCTCGTACAACCGAGCCCCTCAATCCTATAATCTTGAACGGATCCATTCACTATAACCCGACATAATGTCTTTCGAGACAACAGCTGAGCGTCAGAGAGGCTTTCTTTCACCCGTAAAAGGAACTTCAAGGCACGCTAACACACGCGATCAAAAGAGCACTCGCCTCGGGGCAACCTGTGTGCCTCCCCCTTATCGAAGTGCACACTTTTCAAAGCCGAAAAGGCTTTCGCAGTGTCTTCCGTCCAGAGTCACCGTTCCCCTCACATTGTGTACACATTCGATCCGGGTAGTATAGCCGTCACATCTGTTGACGAATCTGAACGCTAGACATACCCAGACCGCTGTCAGAAGGATGCAGATAACAGATCTCGCGACGAACCTTAGGGGCCGGTAGGACCATAGACACTTGAAGAGAGCCATCTGCAGTTCGAGCAGCGTATCTGACGGGAGTTGAAGCACTGGTAGACGATATTGAATGAGAAACACACACTATAACTTTCCCCTTTAACGAAGGACTAGCTGCGACCCGAATCGCTTTCAGTTCTTCCGACCATTTTATCACCAGCTGAAGATCCGGACAAATCCACCCGCCGAGTAACTTGCAAGACCCGTAAGTCAAGTTGAAGGGCCCCTGTAGGGATACACCCTTCCAGGCACCGATGCGCAAGACCACCGACTTGTCGCAGTTTATTTTGGCCCCTGTTACCGTTTCATAAATTCTGATTTCTCTTTTGATGACACTAATCTCGGCACTGCTCGTTACAAGTCAAATCGTTGGCATTTGCTGAGTACTTTAATGTGGTGCAAGCACCAGTAAAAGCAATTCAACGTAAGACCGGATTCACCCTTAGCTTGTGAAGGAAAGGTTCTAACACAAGCATATAGAGCATCGGTTAAAGAGGACAACCCTGACGAATAGATCTGGATAATTTAAAGGGATCAGATCTCAAACAATTCACCTCCACCAACGCACCGGGGTTTGCATACAAAAGGCGAATCCAAGAGCGAAAATAGGAGCCACAACCGGCCGAAGACAAAACAGCCTCAAAGTAACGATGGTCTACCCTATCAAATGCTTTGGGCTGATCTAAATTGATCAGCGCGGCTTCTGAGTCGACTTTCTCAATGATCAAGCGTAACGCGTGCATGTTACCCTGAACAGTCATGCCTTTCACAGCGCAAGTCGGTTCAAGGCTGATAAGACCAGGCAGGACCACCTGCAGACGATTGGCTTAAATCGTGGCCAAAATCTTTACCTTTGTATTTAACATCGTTAAAGGCCGGAAATTACCTCTTCCATCCCCTCATCTTTTCTCCTACGTACAAGTTTCACAATACCCCTGGTTAAGTACTGAAGAATAGACACGTTCCTAAACCAAGAGTATAAATAAGACTGTTAACAAGGAAACAAAAATGTGCGACAGCCTCAAATACACTTCGTAGGGCAAACCATCGATTCCCGAAGAGCGATCCAAGTCGATCTGACGTAAGGCTTCCAAGACTTCTGCCTCTTTTATACAACCTTCACACACGCCGCCTCAAAGCGAGAAAGGTCAGCTAAATATGGGTCAAAATGTACTAATGACAGACATGGCACCTTGGTCAAAAGATCTTGAATATGAGATCGAAACGCCTTCCAAATACCTTCGGTTTTAGTCACGGTTCGCTCATCAGGCAATGTGACACGTGCGATGTATCGGTCCGTAGCACGTCGACGCTTATCTGCACGCAATTCAAGTGTCATAATTGTTGCTTTCTGAGACAGTCTTATTAACTTAGCCCTAACTACTTAAACCTGGTTCTCCTTGCTATCCAGAGGCCAGCTTCGCCTTAAGTATAATTACGTAAGTGCTATTCCTTGCCTCCACCGCCCGATCTAATCTAGCTTCTACTCTCGAATTTCCTGCTCTAGATTCGATGTATAGTCATCTGCTAAAGTCAGCAGAAAAGGACCTAATTACTGTGTTGGTGTAATGAAACGCTTATTACCGATTATAGCACCCGTCGTTTCCCCCAATACGGTTAGTATTAGTTGTTCCTGGTTACCCTTCACATCGAACAACGACGTTTTGAGTTTCCAGTAACCAGCCATTCTAAGTTTAGGCCTAGCTAAATTTACACGAACCCGAATAAGTCGGTAATACGAGTAAACTATATTATTAAAACTTTTACATTCTAATACTTCTATATCGAACTTCCTACTACATCACGGGGCTTCTCATTTCGGAATGTATCGACAAGATCAAACTTATCGAGAAACTCACGAAATGCTTTAGCATCCCGGTTTTGGTTGGTACCCTTAGAGCGATTACCTAAACGGCTTAAATCGGGGTCCCGCTGAGATAACTGTCAGAGAAGTATTCATGAACTGCTCGATTCGCCGAAAAAAAAGAGCAAACTGAACGTGGCTCTTAAGTGCATATACCCCACTTAATCGAAATGCCTTATTGTTTATGATAACATCCAGAACGCAAAGCCTTCCTCGCAAATACATGAAGTAAAGGGACACACGACAGATCTAAAGTGCGCTTTACTAGCCATGAAACTCCCATCGGGTGAGAATTGAAGTACACTGAATAGACACGAACATATCTAGTCAGTGCACCCAGATAATCACTTGGAATTAAGCGGGTCTCTTGAATACAGCATATATCCACTCTAAGCTGCTGAAGATCCTGTCGAACTCGGATTTTGCGAGAACCTGCTCACGGCCATTCACACCTGCTAGATTGAGAGCCATTGTGATATCTTAGGATTGGGTTTCAGAAACGTACATTAATGGTGACAGAATGTCGATGAGTACTGTTGAGACCATCTGGGGACACACCGCCGACATCCACTGGGAACGTTAGTTTAGCTGCCCTATAGAGTAAAGGGAGTATTTTGACGGGAACCCTCCTAAAACAAGATTTGCGTAAAATACTGAAGTTAGGTTCCCTAAATATGACTAAAGACGGTGTGGTGTGAAAGAATAGGTTGGCCTCCTCTAGCATTCGCCAAACAGCCTTTCCGTCGTCTTTGCGTCGTATCACAGTTAAAATGCGTTGAATTTTAAAGAGTAAAATTTTCTTATTTCGATTGTGAACAACCTGAAGAAAATTAATTATAGAAATTATTCAAATAAAAACATGCAAAGCTAAAAATGAAGATTATACTTTTCTAGGTTATGATATAAACCTGTTGGTGGTATAGAAAATAAAAAAGCAGACTACAATCAAATACAGCAATTATTAATTCAGTGAAAACACAACCAATACATAAATACCCAAACATGTTAATAAAATACGAGAAATAATTTTAAAATTAAAGTAAACGATGAATAATCACAAAGAGATGAACATAAACGAAAAATGTGATTAAAAGTGTATATAGAAACTGTTTGCTCCATAAATCCCTGGTTAATTTAATCGATTAATATTTTCTAAATTTACTAAGCGACAGCAGTGGAAATTAATCCAGTGTATTAGTTTGATCTTTGCGGATTTATTTTGTTTTAAAATAGTATTCTGTTTTCTATTTTTTGTGTATTAAATTGTATTTTAAAGGCAATTTATTCGGCAATATTCTATATTAGATACGTCGTTATGTTTGGTTTTAATTATATCTACATTTAATTTTTAATAAACATTGTTTGAGTTCATCATTTGTTTCTTACATGAAAGCATACCCTTCCTTAACACTTCAAACAGCCCTCAGTCTGAGTGGCAATATCTAAAAAAAGAGTTTGGTTTTATTATTTTATTATCTATATTTGCCATATAAAATTTCAAGTAAAAATAGAAATCCACAACAAAAACCAAATAGGAACAGTGGCTTAATTGTCCCTGTCACCGCTTGGCAAATCAGACAAAAGTAGGACTGTTGAAGTAAATACTTTAAATCGATTAAAACCATAATATATTATATATTCTTATAATATTGTATATAGATACATAGGGTAATATATATATATATGTATATATATATATATATATATATATATATATATATATATATATATATATAAAACAGCAAAATAAAGATGTAATGTCGACCTTTTAAGTAGAACCTATCATGATCGTATTGATGCTCGATATACGATATTGAGATATTATATAAACAAGTAAAAGATAAGAATAAAGATTGTAAAAATAAAATACATATCATGTCATCAGTTGCTCAAAGCAAGTTGTTTCAAATAAATTATCTTTTTTGAAAAACTATGGCTTAAGGAAAGAAACATCCATTTATTATATTTGAAACACCTTGCTTTGAGCAACTTATAGCGTAATAGCTATTGTATTTTTACAATATTTATTCTCATCTTTTGCTTGTCCCTGTCTCTCTCTCTCTCTCTCTCTCTCTCTCTCTCTATATATATATATATATATATATATATATATATATAGATAGATAGATAGATAGATAGAAAGATAGATAAAGAAAGAGATACATATACATTTTCACTGAGTTTGAGAGGAAAATAGTAAGTCACCCTCATTAAGTAAACCAACATGATGAAGCGATTTTAACAGGAATATCACATATATTATTAAATATATCGGTACATCTATTATAATAGCAGGCTCTAGCTATACCAACCCATTCTTGCTTCGTAGTGTTTTTACTTGCAACTGGTCGTTTGTAAAAGGTGTATATTTAAAAAAATATTTTCTTTGTTTCTATCAAATTAAAGTAACTTTATATTAAAGAATACAGTGCTATGTCGCTTTTTTAACGACAGTTTCTATATTAAAATAATTCTGATCTGGTTGAAATATTTTCTTCAAAGGAAGTAAATTAAATTACATTTTATCATTAGTATAGACATCTTCACATGATCTACCAAAAAGAATTGACTGGCAAGAATAAAATATAGATTGTGTAGATATAAAGTTTACGATAACAAATATATAGAAATTTATTGACTTTACATTGTGTATTAAATGATGAATACTATTATTAATCATATTTTCTTGTATTGTCATTCTATTATTACCTGAGCATCCATTATTAACATGGTTAAAGCAAGTAGAATACGTGACATTATTTGTATGCAAGTCTGTCATCGCATCTCCTGTGTAGAATGTCTATCCTATCGCTTGTCAAAACGAAAACTGTCCATTTCAGCTGTGCTGTCCACATACGTACCGGTGTGACAACGCTAAGAGGCGAAAGTCAGATGAATATAATCTGTCTACGTGTTTGACAACAAATAAATAGCGGCCGATACTGTCGGCGAATTGAATAAACATACAACTTACGGACAAAGGCCGGAAATGAATAACTTCCTATCATCAAGGTGACGGTCTTCCCCGACGAATTGAATTACAGAAACAGCTGGACGCAATGCGATTGTCTCGTATCATGTACTTTGACTTGTCTTTTTCTATTACATATTTATTTTTTTTCATCAAAAGATTTCGATTAAATCGCAGCTATCTTTAGTTAGTTCATATACTAGCAATTTTTGGTGCGGGTGTGTAAAAGTAAGATGAAGATCAGCCATCTTCCACGTAAGGATAACATTAAGCAGGGAATGAGAAAATTCAGTTGAGAAGTAATACGTTCAGAATTAGTACTTCGTAACATGATATGGCGCCATGTGAGGAAGTACGCGGCAGAAAGGCGATATAGTTCGAGTTTTTCAGAATTAAATGTCGGGGTGAGCAGATGTATCGTTAGAGTTCTCTCCACATTACGGGTGTTCTGTTGGATAATGGCCCTATAGGAATGGACGTATCTGTTGGAAATCGTTAATTTGATTTGCGCGAGTTAACGCGGGTGCAGTCGAGTGCAAAATAGAGCTTGTTCTCACAATCAGAGCTAACAGGCGTGACAAGGTTATCGTGCTACGAGATCCCAGATCAAGGGTCAGTCTACACCTGCGAGAGGCTCTGTGACGTCACTAAATCTCGTGAGAAGCGAGTTTTAGTCAGTCTGATTCGGAAGGCGAACCGAGCTGGACGTGCGATTCACGATGTAAAAATAAGGGAAATATTTCCCTTAAGGGAATACAAGCGAGAGAAATCCTTCCCCCCTCTCTATGAATGGTTAAGAAAACATTGTTAACTAACTACGATAAAGAAGTGATTTGCTCTCTCCCTCTCTTTCTACGTAGTCAATGACCCCCAGTTTAAATAACAACGCTTGTAATAAAATGAATTAAATTTAAAAGAAGAGTTTGTCTTCGGAGTGCGTCATGAGGCTTTTGTTGCAGACACGGACGGCGTGGTTCATGGCAGGAAGGTAAGAACAAAGAATGCATCCACTAGACGACACACCACCCTCTACAACAGATGAGGGAGAAAATTAAGGTATGGAGGGTAAGATGCAGTTTTGATTTACAAAAAAAAACCTGAAATCTTAGAGAAAAGTTAATATAGTTGATTTTCATTTTTTGTTAATTGGTTCTTATAAGTAAATACACCAAGAGAGGGAGGCAGCAACGTACAACATCTCTACTAGTGTCACATCACCACTACGATTACCTCTACTAATAAACGCCACCAACTACTATCGCAAGAAAAAGAAGATTGTTATCCCGACGAAGAAAGAAAGGAACGATAGATAACCAGTGGGGATCCAAGAATCCAATGTTACATGCAACAGCCGTTATCTTATTCATAAAAAACGCCCGAGACAAAACATGACGCCACTTGATGTAATGCTGATGTGACATAGATTAAGTTTATTTTAAATATTATTGTTAATTGTGACGGGATAACTGAGGGGTGATCGAAAAAGCAGGATAGTAAATAAGAAGTGTAGTGTTCCAATGCAAAATGCGATAACTGCCATTAAAAAAAAATTTAAATTCCATCTACGAAAGGTGTACAATTTCACTACTCTAACACATTCCAAATCAGTTTGTGAAAGTAATGTCATATTTTCTAATATTCTTGCTTTAAATTAAAATAAACATTTACGGTTGTATTTTACATTTTTACATCTTTGTCTTTTTAAAGACACATCTCTCAATTTGAAGATATTATATTTATCGTGTTTCGCATTCAAACGCTTCAATTATAAACTAGATGGTAATGTATTCAATGGTGTGTTTAGAGATCGCGGTTTCATTGCATATGTGAATGTTTAGATTATTTCAAGATTGCGAGGAAAATAAAAATATAAAATTCAAATTTAAATAAGACAATATATTTATTTATGATATATAAATGGATATATTTATTTATATGAATAAATATCTCCATTTTAACTGGTTTCTAAACCATTATAAGTTTTAAACTCAAATGCATTCAAACAAACAGTGAGATAACCTTTTACTCATTCAAACCCGTACATACCAGACCACCTGAATTTTAAAAACGAACAGAAGACTACAGATAAATAACAGTATGCCATATAAAAAGGCTGTATTTTCTTGACAAAGACTCTTTCATCGGTCGAAAAATGTAATGTATATTAGTGGATATATTTATTTATAAAATTTACATGGATATATTAATTTATATAAAAGAAATCTTCATTTTTCCTGGTTTTAAAACCATTATAATTTCAAAAATACAAATATTTTTATTGTATGTATTTTGAGATATGCGGATGTAGGAATGTGCTAAAAACAATGTTAAGAATTACGGCTCCGGCGAAAGAGGATCAGTAAAAATTGTAAAGTATAAACAACTCTTCTTGTGTCGATTCATTATTTTTCCCACAAAACCATTCACATTTAATAACCAGTAAAACAACGAGGCATAACGCAACATACCATGAACTACTTAAATATAAAACAAATATGAATTCATATAAATAAATTATTTTTAATATAAGTTCAAATTACGTAGTAATGCGGCCTTCAATAAAGATAAATAAGAATTTATGTTGTATTTAGAATTAGCAATAAGAAATGCTTTACAAAATCACATAATTAAATGGTGAACAACTGTTTTGCGAGAAGTGTTATACATATAATGATCGACCGTAATTAATCACCAACCGACGGTTCTCCATCTCATTCATTACTACACCAAAGTGTAGCAGGAAACGCGCCATACTTTTCGCTGGATCACACCACTTATCCTTGATTTTGATTTACTCAACTTATGTGCATACTCCAGGTCGCTTCGCTACACGTCTCCCAACAAAACCTCGGCATTTATAACGGTCTTGAGCCAGTTTTGTTTCAACGTTGATCAGTTCTGCCGTGGTTTTAGTAGTCGTTCGTTTGATCTGTTGGTACTAGTATAGCTTTGGAACCGGACAAAACCGACTTTTGCTGACGCAGATAACGTACCAGCGGCAAAAATCAAAACGAGGTGGCGTTCCGACAGGAAAATTTATTGAAAAAATATTTGAAGCAAAAAATAATCACCCTATATTTATTTTTATAAACAATTATTTATTATTTAAACGAATAACATTAATGAAACAACTCTTACGAAAGTTAAATTATTTTTGGAGGGTACTAGTTCAGCTTTTGTGAAAAACCGAATTTTATTTTACCCTAACCCTATCCTAAACTAACTCTAAACTAAACATAACCTACTTTTACTGTATTGGGAACAGTTTTTTGTTGAGTATTTGTTTTTTTTAACCCATTTTTCTTCGTTGGAAATTCTTCACAATCGACAATTTACGATTTAATCAATTTACAATGTTACTGGTCTAGTGCAACTTCCGTATGTTTACGTAAACAGTCGAACAAATCCGAACAAAAAGCTGTACCAGTATCGATCTTTTTTTTTCAATCTGTTTAATATTGTGTATTTGAATTGTCAGCGTCTCGTAGCCGGGGCATATTCTCTAAATTACGCTAAATTATTTTGTCGAATATCACGTATTCGATGGGTGTGTTAACAAACAACTTTATTCTGATACATGCATGTCTTCGTCTTTCTCGTAACGTTATTCCATGGGTAGTTCTAAAACATTTAATTTCAAATTAATTTCTTCTCATGCTCTGTCAGTATAATCCACGCTTCAGCTGCATATAAGAATTATCAAAGTTGTTCTTACTGAGTCACGTAATTATTTATTTCATGTTTCATATACTTTATTTTAGAGGCCCAAATGCCAGATATGCTATTCTTATTCTTTTGCTCATGTCAGATAAGAATCTTAGTACTAGGGAACCAAGAAACACAACATCTTCATTTACTGTCGACCGTTGTGTTGTCTATTGAGATATCATCGCTGGAGGCGGAAAGTGCATGTTAAACAAAGATATCGGTTATGTGCAATAAGTCTGTTTTCTTTTATTAGCACATAATATTATATCTTTTTTGTCTTTAGCTTGCTTGATAAAAACATCATTCAGCATAAACTTGTTTTGGAACTACAGTAAAAAGTTCGACTCGGCGAGAGCAGTAAGAGTCCCAGTACAACCGATTATTTTAGTGATTCCTAACAACACGCGACATATAAACACGTTTACGAGAAATACTCAACATGAAAAGTAGAATTAGAACACCACAGCATCCACTGCAGCATCCCTTTTAATAACACACTGAGTCATGAGAGAAAAGCAAAACTAAAGTGTTCCCAGAATATAAGAACTATTATTTTTACACACGCGTTCTTTTGATGTTGTCACGAATAATCCTTACTAACAAGAGACATAATAAACTAGACACCGTTTACTTTATCGCTTCACTAAAGTCCGACTAATCCTTACTAACAAGAGACATAATGAACTAGACACCTTACCGTTGACTTTCTTGCTTCACTAAAGTCCGACTAATCCTTACTAACAAGAGACATAATAAACTAGACACCTTACCGTTGACTTTATCGCTTCACTAAAGTCCGACTAATCCTTACTAACAAGAGACATAATAAACTAGACACCTTACCGTTGACTTTATCGCTTCACTAAAGTCCGACTAATCCTTACTAACAAGAGACATAATAAACTAGACACCTTACCGTTGACTTTATCGCTTCACTAAAGTCCGACTAATCCTTACTAACAAGAGACATAATAAACTAGACACCTTACCGTTGACTTTATCGCTTCACTAAAGTCCGACTAATCCTTACTAACAAGAGACATAATAAACTAGACACCTTACCGTTGACTTTATCGCTTCACTAAAGTTCGACCCTCCTCACCGTGGTAACTGTGGTTACAACATGATTGTCGTAAATCTATGCCGTCTGGAACTGCGGACCCTGGAAAGCCACCCGTTTGTTACTAAGTGATATTAGGGCCGCCAGCCGGGTAACAGGCTCTGATAAAAATTCACAAGTAGCCGGTATCCGAAATTTTCATCCTCTGCTGGTGTCTACGTCTAGAAAGAAAGGACGTGTCAGATACAAAACCGCAAATCAATGAATTATATAGCAACATTGCTTCTACGAGATTCGTTGTGTGTTCTGAACAAAACTTTCCTTTATTCGCATGCAACTGTTGAGCTTTGCTGCTCTTGTTATCGGGGATAATAAAAATGCAATTCAGAAGGTTAACGAATAGCTGCAACAGAGGACTATGAATTCATGCGAACCAGAAATTCCTAAGGTGTGATATTCGTAAGTTCTATGCAGAATTGCACAATAACTAAACACAGACACCCATTGTCGAGATAATCTGTGGCACCATCCTCGATAAAAAAAACTGTTCAGCCTAATGGGCTTCAGCAGTTTCAAAAGGAAGTGACGGTTGCGTCATTTAAAACCTCCCCGCTAAAATAGCTGACCCCTCTAATTTGTTTAAAATGTATTTTGACATGGAAATCAACCCATGAACTCTCATGAAAAAGTATACATGTAAAGGAGATTATTTCTAATATATTTCATCTTTAATTGTCTCACAACTCGAATCCCTATCATACTGCCGCAATGTTGCATCGCTGTCTTGTTTTACAAGCAAATTAATTGAATGTACTCCGACGAACTCGGAGCACTGGTGTCCCATCCCGTAAATACGTTCGACTAACACCACAATCAACACAATCCCACGTCTTGATTTTTGAGTTACGCAGATGCTGGAAAGCCTCTACCTTAATAGTTTCTTGCATCGAACTGCTAGACTTGGAATTACCTCCCTGTGTTCTGCTTCCACAACTTCATTAAGATGCAGAAATTGAAATGTAATGTACGCAGACATCTCGCTGTACAACTCACTACTTAGAGTGGCAATGTATGCATGGTTCACTGTAGCTCCTTACGTCACAGTGGCAACGTGCCTTGTGTGTGGGTAATATGAGTATTGATCTACTCCTCTCCAGGAGTTAGGCACAAGGCCAGTTTTTATCTTACTCCCACAAGTAAGATGTGACCCAAGGTCGGGTCGGGAAAGTGGGGTTTAAAAATTGCCTGGGCAGCCCCGTCGGCATTCCCCGGTAGGGGCCCCTCAGACAGTAAGCATTAAACTTACTCCTCCCCAAAGAGGATGGGGAAGCCTGGGAGGTGGACCTACCAGAACTGCACAGGACAGACCCATTGACTGGCGTAGGTCAAGCCCCGAAGGACAAGACAATACCAGTATAGGGTGCAGTATCCATCGGAACAGATACTACACTTTGATCTTAGCCAAAGAGTAAAAACAATATATTTTAAAAATTGGTGTCAGTACATGTGTCTGAACACGCGTGTACTGACACACAGTTCGACATAAAACTTAAATTTGCATATATATATAATAAATATATTTAATACATATATATATATATATATATATATATATATATATATAATAAATATATATAATAAATATATTTAATACATATATATATATATATAATAAATATTCTCAATACATATATATATAATATATTCAATACATATATATATATAATATATTCAATACATATATATATATATAATATATTCAATACATATATATATATATATATATATATATATATATAATATTCAATACATATATATATATATATATATATATATATATATATATATATATATATATACACGTTGTAGGAACAATCCAGGTAAAATAATTCGAACTATTGAGATATTTGATATTAATAGGATTGAATTGGTTTTACTAAACCCGATCAAGAGTGGAGATTTTGTCAAAGTAAAATTTTAAAATACCGTTCTCACATTATAATAGAGTCGATAATGTTTATTTAATCTTGCCTGGTCCCAACGAGTTCTATATTATAGAATAAGTGTGCTAATCTTGTGTCTATTAGAGAATATGACACCAACTTATAAACTAGATACGTTTAGTTGTACCTTATATTTGAGTAAGTTAAAAAAATGCAAAACTATATGAGTAATCTATTTTTCACTATCCTAAATAGAGGGGTGTGGTTATTACAACGTTTCGGCTGATGTAACGTCCGACCTTCTTCATGTGTTAATTTTCAAACTCGGGAATCTGGACGCAATTTTGAACAGGGGTAGCATGATCTTGTTCCATCTGCAGTGACTGGGAAGAAGTCTTCAATAATTCGCAATTCTTCGTATCGTCCGCACTGCAATTAGCTTTAATGTAATGTAGTATGCATGTTGGAAGTCAACGATGATAACCACTTGGAACGAGACTGGCTGTCTTGGCATGTAATATGTAAATGCTTTCTATGCTTTGAATTTTGTTTGCGATATCACGCACGACACTCTCTCTCTCTCTCTATATATATATATATTTATATATATATATATATATATATATATATATATATACATTAAACTAATATAATTTTAATTAATTATAATTCTTTTTTTTTTATTTATTAGGTTTTATAAAAAATGTTCATGACAATCAAGTGCTATTTACGACGTGAGAATACTCATAAAATATATAAATATTAATATAAATAATCTATTCATCGTTTAAAATCTGATTTGCTTCATAACATAAGTAAAGTAGTTGTTTTCGTTTCAAATATCAAACGCAACGAATAAAGGGTTAATTTTATTCACGTTTAAAATTGATTTGTTTGTTTTCTATTAGTGGGATTTATAACTTACAATTTTATGAACAAAGAACCACACTCGCCGGTGTACAAATAGTCTCCCAATTTCGACTTAATTACGATGTCAAAATATAATAAAATTAAACGAATATATTTATATATTTATGGTTATTTATTTGAATATTTTATTGTTCTGTCTTTAATCAGGAATCTAAAAAAAAGCAAATACTTTGCATACGTATCTAATAGGCTGCAAATGTTATTCTTTGTTTGATAGTTTTATTTGGTTTCTGATGTTCATAATTATATATTTTCCTCTAAACATACATTTTAGTTTGTAACTTCTATAAATATTAGATGTTCAATTTCATTTTTCTCTATTATTATGATTTATATGTGATTTATATTTCTGTTCCCATATATATATATATATATATATATATATATATATATATATAGCTGTACTAGGTTTATAGTTTTCATTTTAAATAGTCAGCATATGATAATCAAATCCAATCGATGGCATAACTTCGGGATTATGTTCTATATGTAACAAATATGAAACATGTTCTCATCAACATATGTTGTGCTTGGTTTCGTGTTACATGCCGTTCAGACAAATACTTATCAATATTATTGGTTATAAATATAAAACACATATAATGTGCATGATAAGCTAAGTTGATTTTAACTAATAGGGTAGATAAACAATATTCCTGTGAAAGAATCAGAACTAAAATAAGCCTGAGACAGGTGTTTCTAAAGAAAACCCAAAACCATGACAAAATTACTAAAAATGTAAATATAAAAGTGAAAGATGTGGAGTTCAAAAGAAAGATGTCAGCTTTATGACTGGCAGGGGCTTCTTTGATTGCCCACATTGTATGTCCGGTTGGTATCCTGCAAATATCTAGGCTCTTATACAATGTAGCCTACCGAAAATACCGAATACAAATAATACATGTAATTAGCATAACCCAAAGACAACGCAGAGGAAAAATGGATTACCACACACGGCTAGTAATAAAATGCGATCACCAAACCAAACCAAACCAAACTGGACTAAGCAGTTCTTTTACTACGCATGTAGAACATACTCTCGATGTTATGGCATCTACGTTCTACAGACACAATATATATATATATATATATATATATATATATATATATATATATATATATATATATATATATATATGTATATATACATACAGATAAGGAGAGAAAGAGATAGAGAGACTAAATCAAAGATGTTAGAATTTGGTAGACACCCTTCAAAGAAATATGACGGATTGTCCTCATGATTTATTAAAAAAGAGTTTTCGGCCAATAAAATTCCCTACTTAATAAGGGTATTAAATGTCAACTATTCTCTTTCGTGTTTCAATCATTGCTGATTCCGATTTTGGCAAATACAGTCAATCTTAATAATTGTGGAATATTTATCTTTCGTACACACTCTCTCTGTACGTATTCACCTCTCTCCCTCTCTCTCTTCCTCTTTCTCTCACTCTCTCTCTATCTCTCTCTTTCTGTCTCTTTCTCTCCGTATATATATATATATATATATATATATATATATATATATATATATACCGATACCTTGATATTAATATAAATTATAAATGGTTAAACATCCTGCTAAGTTTTACACTTGCCTGCAGTTCAACAGTATTACTGATCATCAAAAATGTTCCCGAGTTGTCGCTTACGTTTAGCATTTATTTTGATGGGAAATCATCATAAATCGGGCCTGTTCCAATTTGAAAAAAAAACTACAGTGTTCTTCCTATTATGTATGATAACACATATCTAAAGAAAAGTTAATGTTACCTTATTCCATTAACTATTATAGCTTTCAAACAAAGAATTGTATATGCTGATCTGTTCTGCCAGCCACTTAGGTACATTTCTAGTGCGTGTTTGCAGAAGATATCTGTTTGTCCGTTTCTCTTTCAAAAGCTCTCATTTTTCCGGCTCAGTTGTTTTCATAAAATAGACAACCACAAAGGAAGTAGATTCGCACTCACGATAACATCAACTGCCTTAGCAACCATTAAACCGGCATTGTTCTTAAAAGTCTAGTTGGACCTAATCCCGCTATTCTTTCTATATTTTCGTCTTTCCTATTGTCTATAAACTACGATATATGTTCAATTATAATACAGAGCGATCCTTTCAAGTACTCTTTCTTCTTTTGAGGCGTATTTCAGAATAATAGAAATACGCGAATAGCGGTTTGAATCAAAAACATAGACAGGCACACGAAGTCAATATACTTGCATTATTCATGTTTTAATATTCTCTTGTTTTCTTATTGAATTCTCTTTCACATTTCTCAGATTATATGATTCATATAACAACAACAAATCTATTGCCGGGTCACGCCGGGTACATAAAATATATTTCTCATTTATGTTTTTCATTTTCATTTCTCGATTGTTTCCTGTTTAGGTGTGGAACACGGATTTGTATATAGGGGATCGTCGGAGTATTCATTTCGAACAAATAACGAACTACGACATGGTGCCTTTTTTTTTATTTCATTCGCTTTGATAATCTTATTTTGTTTATTTTCATTTTTTTAATTATATTTTTTATCAAGGCTATCATATTAAAATATTCAGTGTTTTTACAAAAAGGTTTACATAACAGGCAACATTTAATTATCAAAAACAAAGCTAAATCTTCTGTTTAGATATTTGTTCAGAATACGGGAATCGACAACTATCCATTAGATTGCATTCGTTTACACATGGTGTTTCTCTTTTTTTCCACATCTGTTTTTATTTTTAGCGATTGTAAAGTTGTTTTTAATTTTTTTTTCTTTTTCATAACAACTTTTCGTTTTAGTTTTTTTTTAAGTTACAGATTCCGAAACGTTTCACGTTAGGATGTTTTCTAAAACTATAGGTTGTAGACATCATTTAATTGAACATTGGTATTATTCTGCTTTTTCAGACTTTTAAAATCTTGATGTTTCTATCAACAACATTTCAGACGATGCCATTGTCTAGCTCCTTTACGTTTGACAAAGCTATTTATGAGTTCGCAAATGACTAAGCTGAAAGAGAACCGAGGTTGAATCAGCCCAAACGTTGTAAATATGAAAAAAAAATAAGCTGTCAATAGTAGTCTCAATAATAATGTTAAAAAAACAGATAAAAAAATTTAAATTGGTAAATATTTTTAGAGTTGGTAGTTTTATTTTCTTGAAAAATTACTGTTAACGGTCTTTTTGTACCTTATATTACACCGACTTTTACCGGTCACATTTATATCGTTCAATATCGTCAGCGGGGACTTCATTGATAATCAAGGTTAGGGTTAGGGTTAGTGTTAGAGTTATTTTTAGATTCAACCAAAGAAAACTACATTAACGATTGCTTTTTCGGAGGGAATAAATAAGTGTTACTGCTCCTTCCGCATTGACAATTAAGCTCTCCCATAAGTATGGGTAACAAGTTCGCTAACAGTTTAATATCATCATCAAGGGGCACGCATTTTTGCCTGACAACAATCAGCAAATAATTCACTAGTACATGGTTGGAGCATAGAAGCCTTCATAAATCTAATTTCCCGGGCAAACCTAATACATGGGCTTGCTAGCAATCTATAAACTGCACGACATATTGCTTAGTAAACGTTTCAATAAAATATGCTTGGTTATTCGGATAGTTCAGAAATTTGGCCGCGTTCTTAGAAACAAGAAATTCACTTTTGATCAGTTTATATTTCGTGCTGAAAATATTTGATATATTTTATCAAATTTAAAGGAAGTTGCATGGGAACTAACTCGTTATATGAGGTGTTATCTTGATTCATTGAAATTTACAAGGTACTATTTTAATAAGACACATAAAGGCATGCACAAATTCGTTTTCTTGTACAATTCTTATCACATTTCGAAATAAAGTGTTTATTTTACTTACGGAAGATCATAATAGTTGAAAAAGATAATATGAAAAGGGAGCAATTCTATAGTAAACACATTTGATTTTTTACATCGCTCTGTCCTGGAATGAGCCATATTTAAACAATTATTTTCATAGCATTCTACGTCTTCCATATCAACAAGAGAACGAACAGTACTACATTTGATAGCATTTTAGTCGATATTTCCCTATATATAATTAACTTCTAATAATTTTGCTGGTAATATAACGAGACACATTGACCGTATACTATTTTACTGTAATGTGCTATTGTTGCATAGTAATAATATATATTAAAAGGGGCAGATATTAGTGGATTTCTGAAATACACTTTCTTAAAAATGGCATATTTGAACTGGGTTCGCTATTTACGGAATGTCATAACTGGCAATACCATACATGAATAGCTTCAATAAAGTTAATAGTTAGGTTATTATAGTCGGATACAATATTATATAACTTGAAAAAACAAAGCAGAATGCTAATTTTGCCTCTCATATAACTGACAACTTTTAACACGTATTTTCTTAGCATTTTAGTTCACTATGTCAAATAAACTAATGAAGGGGAATAGATTGGGTAGCGTCTTCGAAACAAGCACTTCAGAATACACAAGAATAAGGAAAGAGAGGACAGAGAACTTGAAAGTATAAACGAAAGAAGATACATAGAAAGTGATTTCGGCCGACCAACATTTTTTGTTGTTTAACTAAACGTGTTTATTCTATTTCCGATAAACCCAAATTAATAAGCCAAGAGGCACATTTTCCAAAGAATGAAACTTATTTATCAACTCATGCAAACTAAATCAAAGATTATGAAGGATACGATTTCAGGGGGATATGATTATCACATTTCTTAGAATCTATTATTTAATAATTTTTAAACCACTTAAAATTCAGATTCCTTAAAAAACCTTGCCCTACTCAACAAAAACTTAAACCTCACATAAATGTAACTTCGGTAATAACACATTACAATGTTTGTTACTATAATAACACATAAATAATTACATAACTGTTTAATCAGATAAAGTATAAACTTAGAGTTTATGTTTAAATCGCTGCAGTGATATATTTAATAAAGTGTTACGAAATATGTGAGGTGTTTGAACACACCTAGACTGTGTTGGTTTACCAAGAAAATCCCTGACAATCCCCGGTAGTAACATCCACCTATTATTATTTTTTTAATTATTATTAGTAGTAGTAGTGGTAGTGCTAGTGGTAGTAGTAGTATTCGTAGTATTAGCATTATGATTAGTGTTATTCAATTTGAGCTAATTAATGTTTGTTTTCGTAATGCCTTTTTCGTATATAATTAACTCGCATAAAACAATGCTAAACGACATTTTAGTTCTAGGATAAAATTACGTATGAAATAATAGTTTTAATTGTTTTAATCAGTTGTAATTTACAATTAAGTGAACAAGTCACCAAACAATATCTTAACTATCCATGTATTTCGCTTGTGCCATCTCGCGCTATGTTTATTTAACCAAACTCTAATAGTTCATAATGTCTTTGTTTGCTTTTAAAGAAAGAGTGACGTTTTATTCATCGCTGACATGTGATGTGCATACAGTGTATTACATAGAACAAAGTAAATTGATATAAACAAATTTAGCACATTAGTTATATCAGTTCCGTGAATTAAAAACAAACCACTTGTTAGTGTACGATCGGTTCTAAGACAATTCGGAAAATGTATTGTTTGTTATACTTTTGATGAATCCAAATAGTTTATTCATCAGCGCTTATTACATCCCATAAAGAAATCATTTAGGAAAAGGCTTCAAAATTCAGGATAATGTAAAACCGCATGTATCCAGTCAATAATAGGTACAACATCGTTTATTAAGTCCTCATATAAGTAAGTTCAAAGATTATAATAGCAATGCCAATACCTATGAAAATACATAAAAGCAGCAAGTAAAAATTTAAGATATTTACATAACAGAATGAACCAGGAGGGAAAATCAATAATAATTAAGAAATAAAATAAAGAAACAAAAACGATATTGATAATAAATAATAGTTGTATAAGACAAAATATATAATCAAATGTTATATTAAATCATAATAATAAAGAGCAATAGAGTAAAGATAAAAGGAGAATAACAGAAAATAAATAAGATTGATGAATAAATAAATACAAATTAATAATCAATAAATTAATAAATAATAACAAATTAATAATTAATAAATAGATTAATACATTTAACAAAGGATAAGAGAATATATAAGTAATAGAGTAAAAATAAATAAAAAAGAACAAAAGAAGATAAATAAAAAGAATTTAAAAAGTACATTTAATAAAATTAACAAAAATATAAAATTATTAAAACAAACAAGATAGGGCGGAGGTTACAATAATATATATATATATATATATATATATATATATATATATATATATATATATATATATATACATACATATTTATATATATATATATATGTATTTATATATATATATATATATATATATATATATAATTATTTTTGTTCATATGAACATGTAAAAATTCTGCGACACTGGCATGTCGATGTTATCAATCAACAGCTGTTAGAAACTAAGATCTCATCAGGCAGAATAAAAATCTGATCCTTACCGTAGATCATTAAGTTCTATTTGATATTGAACACTTTGTATAAGCCCGATGACATACTTTGGATTCCTATTCTGTGGATGTTTACTTTTCCTTGGAGTATATATATATATATATATATATATATATATATATATATATATATATATATATATATATATATATATATATATATATATATATAAGTAACATATAAACCATTTAGCAAATCATACCTAGATAGAAGCAATTGTCCGTGCGCGCTGCCGAATATATTCTTCTTCAGCAATGGGTCGGTGATGCTCTTCGACGTCAAGGATGCGCATTACTCAGACAAGCCACTAATCTGATTTAACTTCCGGGCTGGAAAAAAACATTTTTCTGGACAACTCAAAACGTGTCTCAGAAAGGTGGAGTAAGATGCACAATTCTTGATTAGTCTACGTATATACGGTGTTCAATGATGGCACGAGAATGAACTGTTGTCAGGAAACTGAAAGGATCCGAAGAAGACAGTATTTATCAAATACTTCAAGTGTGAAGGTAGGCCACTCACACTGTCTAGGATTCGCAGCCATAGGGGAAAATGATATGAACAAGAGCTTGATACACCTGGATATTCAAAGCTGTCAATGGTCGCTGTGCTGTATCGCCTCTGTTTTATAACTCAGTGAATGTTTGTGAACAAGGCGGCTCAACCGACCCAGGGTGAATTCCGGCGTACAAATATTGTAACGCGTAGTATGAAAGGGAAAACCACTCATCCGTATGATTTTTTTTTAATGTAGTTTGCATCGCAAATAAGCTATATGATCAAAATATTCAAAAAGTAGTTTCATCAGACTTAAATAGAGCTTCAGAAATGATTCAGGATCTTATGGGAATTACCCGTTCATGGTCTTTTTATTTAACATTGTCTATCAATAATAAAGAATCATCTTATATACATGCTATCATACTTATGAAAACACTGGACGTGGCCAGACGCAAACGCGTAAAATATTTCTCTTGCGTTTTAAGCAAGATAAAGAAAATTTAACTCCAAACATTGAACATATACTTAAATTAATGGCAACGTGGGGGTAGTTTTAATTTTAATAAAAATAAAACGAACAAAACCCATAGAAAAGTTACAAATATTAAATCCCAATTAAGTTTATTCAACACAATTTCAATAAAGTTCCAGTCTGAAATTTGCACAAAGTGCCGTGCGCCAGTCAAATATTCTTCTTGAATTAATAGGAAACCCAAAAGAATTGGGCATCATTTTACCATATACAATATAACTATTTTGAAACTATCCTCTTGTTTTTTCCATTTTTTCAAAGGACGTTTCACTGACATGTTTTACTCTTCTTCTTTCTTTGAAGAAGACGGTGATTATTTTTTCTTGTTACAGTCATTCTTTCGTTTCATTAGCTCAGCATAAAACTGCAAATATTTATTTTTATTTTTGCATCAGTGACGCATGAAGATAATCATTTGTCAAATGATAAATATTCTTTTTGATTTTCATATTATTTCCCGCACAAGGATATAGTCTTTTATTTTGGGTTCATGCCAATAGTACCTTTTTAAGGCGTGCCCTGATAAAATGTTGTTCTTTGAAAGAATTCCACATTGTTCATTCCGTGAATACGATTCGTTTCAGCTTACATTTTTGGTTGTTGCTTTTGAACAGCCCTGTCTCCGCTGTGTAGGTATTTACTTTTTCCCCCAACGAAGATAGAGGTGGCAGAAGACCGGAACCTATGAGATGAAAAAGCCAGCACCTCATACGGGGGTGTACTCTGACTCCATAAAAAATCGCTTAAGCTGCCGCGTAGGCGTTCTGTTTTTATAAACCTAAACTTTCTCAAATAGAGAAGGTATAGCTTGGGAGGGTGCAGCTCGTAGGACTAAACAGGACCACACGTTACCTGTACGAAGCATGTCAAGTTGACACCAGAATGACTGCCCCTCTTTTATACCAACGGCTGGTATGAAAATTGAAACATTTTCCAGCAATCCGTTTCATGAGTACGCGCTAGTATCATTTGGTGTTTATTTACATATTATTCAAGAATCCATGCAGATCATATTTCCGAAGTTAAGCAAATTTTATTCAACTAAATTCATAACTATTTAGGTCAATTCATCTTTACTTGCGATTATATGGCTATCTAATATTTTCGATTATTTGGATTATATAGCTATCGAATATTTTCGATTAATTAGATTATATGGCTATCGAATATTTTCGATTATTTGGATTATATGGTAATCGAATATTTTCGATTAATTGGATTATATGGCTATCTATCATTTTCGATTATTTGGATTATATGGCTATTTAATAATTTCGATTATATGGCTATCGAATATGTTCGATTAATTGGATTATATGGCTATCTATTATTTTCGATTATTTGGATTATATGGCTATCGAATATTTTCGATTAATTGGATTATATGGCTAACGAATATTTTCGATTATTTGGATTATATGGCTATCTAATATTTTCGATTAATTGGATTATATGGCTATCGAATATTTTCGATTATTTGGATTATATGGCTATCTAATATTTTCGATTATTTGGATTATATGGCTATCGAATATTTTCGATTAATTGGATTATATGGCTAACGAACATTTTCGATTATTTGGATTATATGGCTATCTATTATTTTCGATTATTTGGATTATATGGCTATCTAATATTTTCGATTATTTGGATTATATGGCTATCGAATATTTTTGATTATTTGGATTATACTGACTACTGTTCTCATCTGTACGAAATTTCGAACTAGATCCTTTACAGGTAGTAGTAAGAAGATAAGTAAGACTTACTATAAATGTATACGCTGTCATGGCTGATGGAACGAGAACAATATTTCCTGAGGATTAATTAAGAGGTTCAGCAAGAGATTCTGTACGGATTCCCGAGTTCGAAATCAAGACCCCAGTATTCAAAAAAACGCATATGAAGAAAGTCAGTTTTCATCGGTCGAAATAGTGTTACAATTACATCCACAGTAGTTTGAATGATACTAATTATCAATCATCTGCTAAAAGAAATCATAATCCGAAACATAATATCAAATGATTCTAACATATTTTTATGGATTATATTGGAAATTCTTGTAGTTTTGCAAACGTTATACCTCATCGTACGCGGTGTAAAATTAAAAAAAGCATTATCCATGTTAAATACTTTCGACAATTCAACCATATTTGGTATAAATAACTTTCAGTAGGTGGCAGACCTGTCTATCCAGCTTCACTCGTGAATGCCCAATCTTCACTTTATCGTCTTTAAATTATATACATAGCACTTTGTTGATCGTTACGTCGGTAGGTGTGATCCTGAATTGGCTTCCTACACACCGGACATAAACCTCACAAGTCAACATCCGGGTGTATTTGAAAAAATAACGTAGCCAGACAATCTGAAAGCATTCCAGAATAATCACAGCAAACATTAGGGCAGTTGCAAAAAAGGAGTGCGTTAGAGTTTTTTGTTGTAATGTTGCACGTCGTATCAAGGTCTTCTTATAATTGTAACCGATGAAAGAAAGACAATTAGATATTTATGACAAAACATTGAGGGCAAGTCAGTCGCACACTCTTAAGTTTATTTGTATTTTGTATTGTTTGGTTGTAGACAAGGTTTTTACTTATATTATATTTTAATCACATTAAATAAATGCCATAGCTCATGAATGAGTTATGTTTGAAAATAAACCATTTAGCTTAACCGTTGAAATGATATGTTATATGCAAGTAATGGATCAAATGATTTATCTCTTACTAAGTGTCTGTCTATCACTCTTTTCTTCTGCACTTGATGGTGTATTAAACGTCTCTTTTATGTCATAATGTTACGCTGTTGTTTCTTAAAATGTGTTCTTTTTAAATCAATCGTCACTTACTTCAGTCTTCTCGTGTACTTTTATTTTGTATACTTACGCTCTGCGCCGTCGTCATCATCATCGAAGTGTGTTGCATTTCGCCGTACTCATTGTCGTAGTGAGCCGCACCTTATGGCCACGATCGCCGTTATCATAATCGTATAGGTCGGTAAACTTTTCATGCAGATAGGAAAAAGGCGAGGCCGGCAAAGAATTTAACTGGTCTTTATTTGGGATGTACTCGTTATACGAATAAAAGGCGCACATTACCATCGTCCGTTTCTGCAATAAAGTACCTTCCATGCACAGAAAAGAAAAAGGCGACAGATCCTGGAGAGTCTTAAATGGGTCCTTATTTTGGAAAAGATTAGTGCCATTATTATAAAACTCACACATTCATTAAATTGGAGAGAGAGGTAAAATTATTCAGTTGACTTAATTTTACTGTTACCGGGATAGGAAGTAATATAAATACCAATCGTCATCAACGATTTTAAGAATTAAATTCCCATTTTTGTTTTCCTGAATTACATCTTGATTTTGCATCCGTTCATTACGCTCCCAAAAGACGATTGTGACGGAATTGCTTCAAAGGAGGGACTGAGCCTGTTACCACGCACCTGTTACATCAGAGATCATGGAATTGTCAGAGTGCCGGTATGTTTATATTTACAGTCCGTGAGCGAACATTTTCCCCAGATTTCCGTGTCAATATTTTGCACTGGTCCACCTAGATACTGAATCTATACTAGCTGATGTAATTGGTCTTCACATACATATATCCGTTATATAACAATAATGTGACTATCACTCTTCATTATAGGTGACTAATGATGAAATATTCTGCATTAATGTGTATCACTTTAGAAGTGAACAATTTAAATTAGGATAAACAAAGTAACGAACGCTACAATCACCAATATAAACAATTACATAAAATACATTAAATATTTAGGTAGGAAAATCCGTACATATTCCAAAGCAAAGTGTCATGTTCCAGAAGTAAACGCCAAACTATCGATATCAATATCGAAGCTTCGATCTGTGTCTACGTTAACCATGCTTATAACTAATATGAGCCAGAAACATGTGCCCGTAGAGTACTTTTATGTACGTATAAAAGTAATAATAACATATATATTAACGGAAAATACATTCTCTAAAGTCAAGGGAAATTTATAATGCACTATTCTGTGTAAATCTGTATCACTTAGGAAGTGAACAATTGAAATAGTAGTAATCAAAGAAACAAAGGCTACCGTCATTAATAAAAACAATTACATACAATACAGTATATATATATATATATATATATATATATATATATATATATATATATATATATATATATGTAAGTAAATTTCGTGTACAACAGAATGGTAGGATTAATTTTAGAGGAAGCATTATTAAAATCAATGAAACAGACGAGTGGGGGGGAAAAAAAAGGAAAATTGTTAAAATTACCGTAAGGCCTTGTCGTCTGACCCTCTGAGAGGAAACGTCAGAATGGTAAATTAAAAACTAAAAGTCGAATGAGAAATGAAGGGGAAAAATATATATATGAGAGAGAGAGAGAGAGAGAGAGATAACAATATAGCAAACAGTCTCACATATACAGCATACCCAACTATTATACGTTAATAATAAAATAAGCACACCCATTAAGAAAAAAATAACACCCTCTAAACACATTTCAGCACCACTTAGCCGACATTTCCCTTTTTGACTGTCCCCAAATATATGATGGCCCAATTTATAGTATATGAATTTCCCGAAAATAGCCCGCCTCATTTTATGGGTTCTGTTTCGTCACTTTAGTATTCTCGGAATAAGAACGCAGGCTGTTTGAAACATTACATAATAATAATTAAAAAAACCCAACGAACTGGTTTTAGACTTCCAGCACCATCCACTTATCATTATCAAAATAAAATTCTAGAAGCATACGTGAAATACAAATCTGTACGTGTGTGCGCGTTTCTTTTGCAGGTCTATATTTTTTAATGAAATGGAAAGACAGAAACAGTAGAGCTCTGCCGCTTAAGCTTGGTCTTCAAGTTTATTGCCATCGATTATTCACAGATTTACCAGTTTTACTTTTTATTTAATTGTTTCTGATGATTTTCACTCTCACCCGCAAAATAATACGGCTTTTAAAAATCATACAACACGACTATCTCAAGGATTGATTTCACTCATTATTTTTTCTTCGATGACGTATCTTACTTCATATATTCCCTTGGTAACCAGTTCACACTTTTTTAACGAATGCACAGAAAGCACACCATTATTTAAATTAGGTTAGATTCATTCTCTCTTACTAAAAACAGTGAAAGCGTTCTCTAGCCATGACAACCAGCGTATCCTCTCATAAATTACCATCGTTTATAACTGCTTTCATTATAGAACTCAACCGCGTTATTGCTTTAATTGACTACCGACAACTCCGACGCCATCAAACGACCTTGTCTATTTAAGCATCAATACAAGAAATGGAAATATATATAATTGAAAACACATGAAATCAAAATGGTGCCGGATAATTTATTATTCTTTCGAAGCAGCAATTGTTCCATCATTTCCCGATTGCTTTACTGTCGATTTTATCGTATTTCTCAATTCGCGGCGATTAAATTTCTCCAGTCCAATGACGATAATAATTCCAGAAACGACATTTCCTTAATGAAGTGCAATTGAACGCCTGGAAAATTCCCGCGCTTATCTGTCACGTTTGTTCGGTGAGATCCGACATTTACGCGCTGGAATGATGGCAATTTCCTTCTTTTCTCGATGTTTTATTTTGGACGGTTTATATTAAAAAATTGAATGATATATTTAAAAAATAAAAATGATATGCATTTTATTCCTCAATATTTTCTATCATT
This sequence comes from Sepiola atlantica, assembly GCA_963556195.1. Lineage (NCBI taxonomy): Eukaryota > Metazoa > Mollusca > Cephalopoda > Sepiida > Sepiolidae > Sepiola > Sepiola atlantica. Next base: position 27,577,148 of record OY744540.1, on the reverse strand, counting down.
TGACTTGTTCAAATAATTATTGCCTTTTCCCCACATCCTTGTTTTCTCTAAATTATTTTATATTTATCAAATTATTCTCTCTCTCTCTCTCTCTCTCTCTCTCTCTCTCTCTCTCTATCTATCTATCTATCTCTCTCTTACTATTCCATCTCTTTATTTCTCCTTTCGTTTCTATTTCACCCTTTCTCTATTGTTCTCTCACTCTTACACTGTGTTACTCTTTCTCTCTTTCGATCGTTTAATGCCACGCTAACTCTCTCTCTATATATATCTCTCTCTCTCTCTCTTACTACCTCTTACTTTCCCGTCATCTATTACTCTCTCTTTATTATATTATGTGTGTCTCTCTCCCCTTACTCTTACTCTCTCTATCTCTTACACCTATCTAAATCTTACACTCTAACTCTCTTGATACTTTCATTTACTCTCTCTATCTCACTCTGTTTCCCTTACTCTCTCTCCTTATTTGATTCTATTTCTTACTCTCTCTCTTTTTCTATCTCTCTTTCTCTTTCTCCTTCTCGTTATTTCTTTCTCTTTCCGTCTAAATGATATGTAGATATTATATCCTTATACATTTTCTAGCCCTCTGCAGTTATGTTCATCTTTTTTAAACATGTAAACGATGGTTTTATCAGTTTATCTGTGTAGACGTCGATGCAGACTCATTTGACAATCACTTAAGCAGTGATAAAACATTCACATTGTTGTAGTAATAAAAGAAATGTGTCGGCCAAAATGTTTGTAATTTAAACAAAAACTAAATTGTAAAGTTTATTCTTAAATATATGAACATGTAACTGAAATTAAACTGAAGTCACGTGACGTTCCTTAAAACGTGAACCTCAGTCGTTTAACATTATTTTACTTTCGTGTATTTGTGCGAAGTATCCGCCACTCAGACACAGGAACGTTATTACTAACATTGATTCATTTTGTATAAGTACAGGGGTTCTTCGTAAATAAGAAAAATTACAACTAACGGATCTTTAATAAGATTAATACCCCTTCCTGCGATTCAAAACCTATTTGGTGCAAATGAACATCAGTGTGTGACTGACTTTCATAGCAAGTTGCAGTAATGTAAATCCAACAGTCTTTGTGTTACTTGTTCACTTAAATGTGGTACAACATTGGTTGATCCTTTAAACAGAACGTGTGATAATTAATAGGCTTCACACTCACCGGACCGTAACTTTCTGATATCCATATATTGGTAATTCTAAAGATATTATTTATAAAAATCAATCTGCAGATTTTTTTTTCTGAACGGAGGCGGACTATCCCAGCTCAAATCAGGACAGCGGCACAAAAAAAGTTTCTGATAATATTGAACATTGGCTTAAGGTGTTCTATTCATTTAAGGGCGATAAACATTATTAAAATGGTGTGTACATGCCAGCTAAAGACTTAAGATGTTGTGTACAAAATCAGGTTGCATCTTAGAAAGGATTGTTAATGTTATTAACGATTCCATGAGTGACCTTCGTTGGTGTCAGCCGATACATAGGTATCTTAGATTTGTCCAAATATATATTGTAGTGTGAAAAGAATTTTATAAAAAGAACATTTCAAACGTAAAAGCTATAAAGAATAGATAATTAAAGAATAAACATACGGATATGTATATTTCTGGATTTGCTTTAATTGGCGAAGCCGAAGTTGTTAAATCTCCTTGTTAATTCCTAATTTACCTTGCGGTGTCACCTATATATATATATATATATATATATATATATATATATATATTTATATATATATATATATATATATATATATATATATATATATATATATATATATATATATATTTCTGTGCGTATGTGTGTATATATATTTGTATCTATCTATCTATCTATCTATATATATATATATATATATTTACCTCTATCTGTGTATATATATATATATATATATATATATATATATATATATATATATATATATATATATATATATATATGTATATTTGCATGTGCGTGTGTTGATTCTCTGACGGCGGATTGCCACCAGCTGCAGTCGGCGGCTATAGTTTCCGAGATAGACGTGTCGATTTTTCCAGCCTTCAAGGAACTTTTGCAGACATAGTAATAAATTCTTTACTCGTTCCCCGCCTGCAGTAACTTCGTCTATGATGTAAAAATCCCCGTGGCATATATATATATATATATATATATATATATATATATATATATATATATATATATATATATATGTATATATATATATATATATATATATAAGCCCATTTAAGAAATTAAAGTTGAGCACTCTCGGGGATGTTAAAAATAGACTGTCAAAAGCTCTAATGCAAAGTTCCGAATCCGTTCGTCAAACACTCTCGACTAGTCTTCTATCTGTGCCCGCTGTTAGGTACATGTAGATCTTAATTTCCCTTAATTACGTGACAGTTTCCGTTGGCCGAGTGGATATGGCGACTGCTTGCAGATTCGTGCCTCCCGACCGTCTGAAATTGTTACTTTCCTGCACTGATGAGAGCAATAAGCTTGAAACGCTAGCGTCTTTTGGTATTAATAATTTAATATTTATTTATCAATATTATATATACACACACACACACATATATATATATATATATATATATATATATATATATATATATATATATATATATATACACACACTAGAATTACATGGGAGTCTGAGCGGTGTAATATTATGTTATTATTTTTCTCTATTACTTGCATAATTCTTTTGATTTCTCCCAGCAGGCGATTATTAATTTGTAAACACGAATTTCTTTTTAATGAAGATAGATAATTTGTGTTGTTTATGTCTTTTACACCTTTGAACATTGATCTATGGTGTTACTGTAAAGTGTTAATAATAATACTAATCTCTAAATGACGCATTCTGGAGTTTGGAAGTGCAATGCTAAGTACGGGCGATACTAGGAATATAATAGAAAAGTGCTGATCATGACTGATGGAACGAGAGCACTCAACACGTTTGCATGAAATACAACTGTAAATTTAGTAAAGATTCTCGAGTTCGACAGAAATGTTGCCAAATTAGAAAATACGCAAACGAAAAAGCTAGTATAATACATCGGCCGGAATGTTGTGAGAATAACATCAAAGACGAGAACACTATTTTGGAATTATCCAAATATTACCGGCGATTCTACATTTAAAATGAAATTAATCAGAAATGATAGAGTCTGTACATATTAGTTACCCTACGCATTGATTGCTTTCCTCGTGTTGACGGGCGGAATGAAATCTTATCTTTTTTAAAACCGTGTTATCTGAAACCGAGCAAAATCCGTTTATTTCTAGTATTAATTATTTCTAATAAGAAAATAGCTAACACTATTAAAACAAATGAAAGTATAATTAAATGTCTTACAATTATGTGATAGATTAGGTAAGTCACCACCAACGAATTGAAACACTGGCGACGCAGCTCTGCTTACAATAACTATTTAGTATTTTTCTATTATCGGTATGCATATATATACGCAAATTAGCCCCTCGAACGATTTGAGTTCACTGTAAAATCACATATGTAAGTAGATAACATTGTTATATATCGAAGTCACATATATACACACATATTAATCAGTATGTACGGATACTTGTTTATAAACGTAAAGTTCATGGCATCTAGTAAAGAAAAGAGAGTATTGCTAAACGTTATAATGATAACTGAATGATATACTAATTATAAATAAAAATACAATATATATATATATATATATATATATATATATATATATATATATTCTTTCACTCGCTTTTATTCATTTTTGTCATTAAAGACATGGAGATTATTCCGGAGAGAATCGAAAACGTTAGTCAAGCACACGGATCCTACATTAATTCATTCCATTTCAACGTCAAAAAGATCATTTGACGAATGGAAAAAATAAAAAAAGGAATCACTAAACAGAAGAATTCTGTCGTTTTCAACAACACATGCATTAAGGTAAAAAATGCTGCCTAAATACACACAATATATATATATATATATATATATATATATATATATATATATATATATATGTATACTAGATAAAACCACCCGCCCTCCGAGCAGCAATTACTGACTCTGTAGTCCTCTTTGCAGAAATATTGTTCGTTTGACATTCTGGTCATTTAGAATGAATTTAAAAAATGATGATTGTCGTAGTGTTATTTGATATATTCCAAAATGGGGGAAATGTACTGTGCATGAACATCGTCAAATGTTGTTTTTTTAGGAAAAAAACAACAAACATGTTTATTGATATGGTCTTTAAGATATTCAACGACGATACATTTGATCTTATTTCAGCATAAAATTAAAATGAATTCCCAATTAAAACTGGTTATGTAATGAAATGAATAAACATAAGGGGTGAACGTCGACTGATCAAATACTTCACATTTATATTACTGAGACATTCGAAATGGGTACTTTGTACTTTTCACCTTTATTCTAAAAGAAAAAAAAGTTATTCGTAAAATATATTAAAGAAAAGTCCTTTTTGTAATTTAAGAAAGATTACAGGAGCTTTATTTCATTTTTTGAATTAATCATAATTCTCATCGTCATCCTCCTTTTTATCATCATCATCATAACTACCAACATCTTAACTCCTTGGCTTCTTGACTACGACCAAAATGTAGTATCCGGAGTGAATCTGCAATTAGTGTGTATGTTCTCTGTCAGTGAAAAAGAAATCCTTTTATAACGAGACAATTAAAATGTTTGTTCCAATTCAGAGTGCCCATTTGGGCGAGCTGGATGCTCCCCACGTTAAATATTGACATTGTGCCAAACTCTGCTCTCGTGGGAAAAGTAAATATGAACAACAACAACAACAACAACTAATGTATTAAATTAATAATAAACGCATATATTTAATTATTAACAGATTGGAAAATATTAATTCATTACAAACTTGAAAAAATATGCAAATGAGAGGCTGATAGGATGATATCATGATGAACGAACTACATACACTGGCCAGCCCCACAAGCATGGGTGATGCCAGGGAGGATGATATCTTGAAAACAGAATTGATAGTACAGTAAATATGTTTTTTTATAGTTCTGTGGCCTTTTGGTAAAGATCAATGTGTAGTATATGTTCTCGAAATCTCAGTGAGATTTCACATATTACTAAAGCCAGAAGTAAATTATCTTCCTCAAAAATAAATTATAAATAATGTTTTAAACGCTATCATGTTTTTACAAATATCTCTTTATCTTATTTTATTAATAATTATAATAATAGTACTATCAGTAAAACGATTGCGTATGTAGGAGAAAATTTAGCAATTCAAAGGAGAACGGTATGTTATTAAAATATTAATTTATTAAAAAATAAAAATTCATATGCAAATGAGCAAAATCGGGATGTGTTTGAGTTAGTTAGAGATGCCCACATATCGGGTATTTCATTAGAATTAAATAATCCTAACGTGTTTTCATGTAAACCCCGTTAGGATGAATGGGAAAAATTCCCTTTATCCATTTAATTGTATATATATATATATATATATATATATATATATATATATATATGTATATATATATATATATATATACATACATATTTCTTTTAATAAAAAAACCTAATCTAAAACTGACATGAATCCGTTTTTTCTAACAATTATTAACAGTTATCTAAATGAGACACTTCAAGTAAAATGAACACAAATATATTTGTATAACAACAGGTTCGGCTTTTCCTTTGCTTATTCGTTGAATTTAATTTACGGTTCCAATTTCAAAATATGTATCCTATTAATTTCGTGCAATTGCAACATTAAAATAGGTTTTATAAAACCGTTCCTTATTTCTAATAACACACATGCTTACGTAAGATACATTTCCGTTAATACAAACGATTACATACATTTTAATTTCCAAACATATCCGTTAATATTAGATTAACAATAGATATAGCCGATATTTCCGGCTGTTTTGCATAGAATCTATTCTCCAAATATAAATATATTCATAATTAATTATAACAGTTGGTACGTGGTTGGAATACGCACACATACATATATACATACATTCCTTAGGAGGGAACTTGAATAGCTACTAGACACTTACCTCGAGTGTCTAGTGTCTCTCTGTGCATGATTTTTTCAGGACAACCTGACATGAGAGTACTCCATCTTACAAGTAAACCTGACCAAATATTTTTAATAACATAGTATTCGAAGCCCAAATAAGACCCTATCAGTATGGCTAACTCACACTGGCTTATACGAAAAATAGTGTACCTTATCAAAGTTATGTTACCTGTAGTAACAGCACTAAGCTAGATACTCTGCAATACTAGATGAATTCTTGTCCGGGAATCCGGTAAGACTAAAAGGCCACAAGACAGATACACTATAACATAGTTAGCTATTCAATTAGTGAGGGGAAAGTAATGTACTTTACTTCTTTATTAACTGAACGGATATTAATTTAGTATTCGAATATCTCTGCATCTCATATATAGATTAAGTGTTAGACCCCAGAAGGCGCACCTTGATTTATGAGAAATTCGACTTAAGTAAAATGAACAAAACGAGACATATATATATATATATATATATATATATATATATATATATATATATATATATATATATATATATATATATATACTAAATGCTATATTGACAAATAAAGGATGCTTAATATCGATCATAATGGATGTTTAGATGTAAGTTTGTAGACAGAGTGTAAAGTGTACATGGTGTATGACAGTGTATATATTTATTTAATAATAAATATTTAATTGTAACTCACATAGGTATATGAGATCTTTAGTGTGGGCTTAACTTGTATTTTAACTTAGATTAGACGGCTTGAATAGTTTCTCTTAAAGGGCGCAGTCGAAAGGGGGCGATAAATAATTATTTAATAATAAATATTTAATCATTATCTACATACGTATACGTCTCATCTTAACAGAATCTTCAGTGTGAATATAACTGTTCAAACCGGTCGCACAATTAGAAGCCCGGAAGACAAGTGACTTTTTACTCAAATAGAATATGCAATAATGTGTATCTGCTGGCACTGTGGCGAAGTGGTTAACGATGTGGACTGAATACCTGGGTGTGCCGGGTTCGAATCCAGTTCGTTCCACACTTTCATTAAAACCCGCATAAAA
>OY744540.1:27552523-27565023 GCA_963556195.1 Sepiola atlantica | reverse complement strand
ATTACTTTCTATTTTCTATTTTTATCTTAGGGGAAGAGATATTGTTCCGGTCATTTGTGTCAAAACCAAGCGTGGCTGATAGTAGATATGGGGGGGGGGGTGAACTTATTGCTCTGTTTCGAGTCTGTGTTTGAATAATGTTTAATTTCCTCATTCGTTTCTATTTCTATGACTTCAAATATTTTAACAATACGAAGATTACCCACTTTTTTTAACAACATTTCATAATATTTGCTAAGAATCGCTGCAAGTTAGAAATCTAGTTTTTACTGTCAGAACTAACCATATATATATTTAACATTCACTGACTAAAAATGTGTACACAGTCATCCGGAAAAAGCTCACAAGTTTTGTTACAACTCTACCGTATAGTAACATGCTGTTATCTTTACAACAACCCATTATACACACACGAGCATTTCAAGATTTATTTTAAGGGTCACACTGATTAAAATTCTAAACCACAATTACTAATAAAAAAAGATGTAATAGGTTAACTATGTTATTTGTCGGAATCCTTCGTTTTCGATATATAATAGTTGGTCGCATCATCCCTGTTTTATTTCGTAATCACCACGATTAATTATTCTCTTAAATATTGAGTACATTTTTATTTCATAATTCGCTTCTATTTTTTTGTTTGCAATATTTGATCAACAAAATGATATTCCGCTGATTATTTTTAGACGACATGAAAATAATTGCTAAAAACTGCTGAAAGTTATAAATAATGTTTTTGAATCAGTACTCACTATATATATATACCCAACACTTCCTGATTTGAAATGCATGTGGTTTATTTAATAAAAAGTGTTCAAGTGACGTTACAACGCCACCTTAAAGGAATATACTCTTATCTAAACGAGGACGTGTTATGCAAAAGTGATGGTTTGATGATTTATTTTCAAGCACACAACATGCAAAAATCAACAAATATAATCATTCAGCAAAATTGAGATTAAATAGTGCCAGTAAATACGGTAACTTTGTTGTTCGTCGCAGTCTTGCTTTTTCAATGATAATAGTTTATTTATCGCACTAGTGGTGTGTTATGCTCTAATCTCTAATAGTCTGTTTTTCTTTAAAATGATATATGTTTTCTTTTCTAATTCGTTTATATTTTACTTATTTGAAATATTTGTAAAACGAGGAGTCTCCATGTTTTTTTATTAGACGACCTTTGAAAATAATTGTTTAGAAATGGTAGAAAGGTGTTTTGCTTTACTACTCACCATTCCTAAACCTAACATTCAATGACTACCAATGCATATCTGGTTTTAATAAAAGTAAAAAAGTAGTGTTACAACTATACCGTGTGCGAACATGTCCTAATTTCAACAACAGCCTATTGTACATTCACTACTTTTTCATGATTTCGTTTAAAACAGGCAATAATTAAAATTCTAAGTATCAATTAAAAAAAATGTGATTGAATATTACAACCTAAGAGATTAAATGCGTTGAATCGAAATGTCTCGTTTCCTTTAACCCTGTTTAGACTCATCGTGTGTCTTTCAATCGTAGGTGTGCCTCTTTTCTTCCTGATATTCTCATGGATGGCTCTGTTCTTGAGGAGGAATCGAGTCTGAAACTTCTTCGTCTTTATCGGTTATCAATTCTTTCTTAGAGTTCATACAGTAGACGTATTGCTCTTTCTGCTTCTCGTAAAGTCGGTCACCTCTTTCGCTTCAAATACTTTCTCACACCCGAGGCTGTTATCTATCTCTACAAAGCAACTATCATACTATGTATGGAATAATGTTGTCATATTTTGGCTGGTGAATATCTGTCCGATTTGAGGGTTTTTTGATAAGATTCAAAAACGTATATGTAATTGTCTTGGCTCCACCATTTTTCTTCTCTACACCCTCTATCTCACACGCGTAATGTTGCTATTCTCTTTTTTTCTATAAGTAATAGTATAGCATTTAATAATATAGTGTTGTCCTTGGTTAGAAAACATTGTTTATATGGAAATATTAATTATTAAGAATAATAATAAGCAATTAGAACGTTGTATGGCGTTCTAATTGCTTATTATTATTCTTAATAATTAATATAGTATAGCATTTGTTTTTCGAAATTGTGTACCATTCTCTGCTTCTGTTGTTTTAACTTGTTTGACTCGTTCGTCGAGTGGTCTCCATCAATTCGCTGTGTTGACACCTTATTGTAATATATCTTCCTATTCACGTAGCTTCTTTCCAAGAACGCCAGGCTTGTGGAACTCTGTTCCTGTTAAGTATTTTTCTCTTAGCTGTAATCTTGGTATTTTAAACACTAAGGTCGATACGCATCTCCTGTCTTTGCGATAATCATATTTCGTTCTTGTTAGCTTCTTACATCAAGTTGCTTCATGCCTTGTCTAGAGCGATTCCCATAACACGGGGGTTAAGGTATGTGTGCACATAACCGCGAGACTGCTTCCCTGGTGATTACAACTTTTCCCTTTCAAATCCAATATCAACACACCATAAGAAATGCTCCATAATTAATAATCAGTCCATACAACCGATCAATATAAGTACACGCATAGTGTTTCACATCTTTCAGCTGACAACCATTTAAGTTCCATTAACCCCTGGTGATACCAGATCAGGCTGCCCTGTGGCTCCCTGAGACGAAATTCACCTACATTGACTTTTTTTTTTTTTTTTTGTAAAACTTAATTATGTTCTACAAAACCAAAAACAAAAACAACAGCCCCTCTCCCTTTCTCCCTCCCCTTTTTTATTTTTATTTTTCCTACCCTACTCCCGGTCCTGGATATGACCTTAAACTACATCCGATGGTGAGATCCGGCTTACGGACTTTGGGGAATGTGGAGCCTCCTCTTAATTACCATTGCTCCCAGGTCCACCCTGACCCGGAGTGGTAGTACCTGTTAGGGTCCCAACTATGGGTTAAATAGAAACAGATATTAAAAGGGGAAGGAAACAAAAAAGAGAAGAAAACAAAGCCAGATTCGGCATTAAATAACCCAAAAAGGGTTGATATGCCGTAAAACAAAACTACCAAACCATACCAATCCATTAACCCTTTATCTACGAGTGGCTCTTGGACTTAAAATGTGCTGATTCAATAGTATAAAAATGTTATGTTCTCTTATATTGATTCATGTCCTGTTTACTAATTTATTTCTGTTTTCCTTTTTCTTTTAATTGGTTGTGTCAGTTAAAAGAGTAAGTATGTTGTCGCAATATTTGCGCTTTCAATGAATAATATGTCATCGTATGATTCATGTAATCCTCTAATCTCAATTTCGTTAATAATGATTTATTTTTCATTCCCTACTTCCCTTCTATTTTCTTATTCAAAATATTTGAAAGAATAAAGATTTTCCACTGTTTCTTATTAGACAACATTTAAACATAATCGCTAAGAATTGATGCAAGTTAGACATCTATTTTGTTCTCAGTACTAATATTCTGATGCTCAATCGTATTTGAGATTCAAATCTGACTGAAAAATAAACGTTACAACTCTCACTGATGGGTACATGTCATTATCTAAAGAACGGAGTATTATACCAGCATTGAAATTGCAGGATTTATTTCATGCACACATTGTTTAACATTTTAATTATTCATGTGTGATAAAAATATGATTTACGAGTAACAGGCATGAGGGTAAATGTGTCGCACTCATACTATACGCCTCAGACTAAGACTTAGAAACTCCTGCGATGAATGAGGCACCCAAAGTAAACCATCGTTTTCGGGCTGAAGCCAGACCCATAGACCCCTCTAGCTTTTTCCCGTTGCGATAAACTCTCTCTGGATTGTTTGCTTCCATTTCATTTTTTGTTTTCCTCATCTTTTTCCATATTTGAATCATTTAGTTTGCACATCTCTCCGGGCCAATTGTAGAGCATATCTGAGCCAGCCTAGACGTCGTTTGCAGATTATTGACAATGCCACTTGTTGGTTAGTGCGATCTCTGACTTCTTTGTTGATAAATCGATAAATGCATTTGATCCTTAGAATTTTACTAAGACACTTGGCATCAAACACGCTTAATTTCTCCTCTTGGCTAATTTTGAGATGCACAGTTTCGCTTCCATATAGCAGTGTGATCAACACGTTGCTGTTATAAAATCTTAATCTATATCTGAGAGTGATTTTAAAAAATTGTTCTGGAGTTAATTAGATGTTGCTACTGCTATTCTTATCCTGCATTGTAACTTGTGGTCTATATTGCCTTCCTTGATTAAGGAGCTTGCTTCCTAAGTAAATGAAGTTGCCAACTATAGCTATTTCTTATTGGTCAATAAAGATGTGTGTGGGTTGCTGGTGTGCCCCAGAGATCATGATTTGAGTTTTCATAGCACTGATATAGTCCACTGCTTACTGATTAAGCTTTGATCTTGTTAGGAATGACTTGTAAATCAGTGGTATTCATTGCTAATGCGGCAATATCATCTACTAAGTCTAAAACAGAAGGTTTACGATATTCGACACACGCTATACCCAAATCATTGGTTACTTTTTTAACACTCAATAAATGGGTATTGCAAAGAGTAATGGAGAATGCCAACATCCTTGGTGAACTCTCGTGATCACCACAAATCAATCACTGAAACTCCTCTGATTGTATACAACATTTGAGGTTTGCACACATTTGCTTCATTGCAATGATGATTTTCCCGGCAAGCTATACCTGTGCTAGATGCTCCAGAATGATAACTGGTGAATGCTGTCGAATATCTTGGAAAGCATCTATAAAAAATGTAAAAACAAATAATCATAGTGCTTTCAATAGACAGTTTGCCGCAACATTCCTGTTTTTCTCCCGATAATAGTATATTCTTTTGCATAATTGTTCATCTTTTGTTTCTTAATTCGTTTCTATTATTTTCATGTTTACTTTTTCATTATACCATTTATCAAATCTTAAATATTTACTTTTGTATTTTTTTTTTACTATTTATATCATTTCTCCTTCTTATTATTCTGTAAGTACACCATTAACTGATCTTTATAGCCTTTTTTTCTTTCGATAACGTCCGCACTTTAAGAGCCGCAGACTGAAAATTGTGTTGATTAAATTAAAAACGCTCAATTTGTCACAATTATTCAAATGTTTAGTGTGTTCTTTTATTTTGTCATTACATGAAAAGATCAACAACAACAAAAAATCGCCAGAAACAATGTCTACTTACAAAGCAGAGGTCACTAATTACAATTTCTGTAATGGTTGCGTAGAAATGAACGAAAGATTGTGCCCGCAAGATAAGGAAGTTTGCATGCATATTTTCAAATGCTATAATCGAATTAAAACGAGTCGACATCAATTCTCTCGATACAAATCACAAGTATTCTACGCCTGAGTTTAGTACACTTTTTGATTAGGTTTTGTACATGGCGTCTTCGCTGGAAAATATTATATTTAAAACTGTGTATTTCAGAAAAAAATTCAATTTTTATAAATAATGTAAGGGTGGAAATATTAACGTTAATTATACATACATACATATATATATATATATATATATATATATATATATATATATATATATATATATATATATATATTTGCATTCCAATAGCCCTCGTAACAATCAATGCATAACTATAAAGTTCATATGTCTGTTCAAATTCTTTATTTGTATATATCGTTGAACAATCGCAACCATAACATGTATCTGTTCTTTATTTTCTTTATCGTCATATATCGGCGAATATCTGTAATTCATTTTTTGTCTAAGCAAATAAAAATATTTTTTACATATGTCTATTATATTTATTTAATTATTTACGTTTTTTTTAAAATTCAATACTTTTCTAATTATTACGCGCGTTTCACAGCAAAATGAAGAGAAATATATAGTCTCCATCATAATTTCGTTGATCATCAGAGAAAATTGTTCATTCAATAGTCATAGAATAACTGCATCATTCCAGAGACATAAGAAATGAAAAATGGAAAAGTTAAAAAAGAGTTATTGACAACGATAATGTCCATGCAAAATCCATGAAAGAAACTCTGATAAAAAATCGTGACAAAAATCCAGGACCCCTCTCACCAAAGAAAATCTTATTCTTAAAACTTTAAACGGCTCATGAAACCTTCTACTATAAGCAAGTACCACTAGGCCATCAGATACCCACTCGTCAGCCCACAAAGTCATATATATGATGTTATTATGCTGCTTTTTGGCTGGGGCTAATATGTGTAAGGGTAAAATCAGTAAGGAACCGAATTAGTAAGTCACCAAGCTTGTGAATAAACGAATAAGTAAACAAGTTAAAATCCAGACGTGTATGATGATTCAAAACCGTGCCTCATAAGAGAGAACACTTAACGTTGATGACATCTTTCGAACCATAGGTTCGAATCCGGTACGAGTATTTTTTTAACTTTTTGTTATTCTTAATTATTTCTTAGGCCCGCTGATTGTTTTGTTATAATAACTGTGCTTACATAAGCATCAACAAAAATGCAGCAAATTACATAACATACTATAAGAAATATATTTCAATACTCAAAAAAGATTTATATATATATATATTTATATATATATATATATATATATATATATATATATATATATATATATATATATATTGATTTTATACGTACATAAAAGTAATCCATGGACACGTGTTTCTGGCTCACAGCCGTCATCAGCATGGTTAACGTACCCGAGGATCGACCCTTTGATATTGATGTCTATAGTCCAGCGTCTTTACATATATACACGTGTGTATGTATTTAAATGTATATATATATATATATATATATATATATGTATTTAAATGTATATATGTATATATGTATTAAACATATATATATAATATAGACATATAATACAGTTTTGTTTAATCAGCCAAAAATTGCCAAAATTTATTTCTATTTTATGCGTTTACGAATTAAATTCACCGATCTTCTGTTATTCTATTCCAGCGTCGCTGAATTTACATCGTCAACGACTTTCCTGAAACAATGCAAAAATCGTCCTCTGCACGTTTCCCCGCCGTCGTTTTTAAAATATATTTTTTGTCCAGCTATTTTTTCTATTTTTTTGGGATAGATTAGGGTGATTCGACAGAGAATCGAAAATGTTCGTGCAACCTATAGAACATTTATTTTTAGATTTTATTTTAATACGAAAAAGACCATCATTGAAAAAATAAATACAATATAGTTAAACAGACGAATTCTGTCATTTTTAACGATATTTGCAGTTAGTATATATATATATATATATATATATATATATATATATATATATATATATATATATGTTATATATATATATATATATATTAACTGCAAATATCGTTATATATATATATATATATATATATATATATATATATATATATATATATAAAGAGAAAGAGTGGTTGAGAAAGAGGGAGAGGGATAAGCTAGGAGAGATAGAGAGTAAGTGAGACAGACAGACAGAGAAAGAAACATAGACAAGAAATATGTATTCATTAAATTTGCGTGTGACGCCGAGTGTGGCATTTTCACAGAGGAAGATGGCGTTTATTTAATGTGTAACTAAAACAGTTTTCGTCACACATGAAGAGTAATTCTGAACCCTTACTGCTTCACACTTAAGTGAAATTGCTTGGCGATACAGATATCCTTTACTGGTATTCGAATCTGTAAGTCATTTCAAAATACTATCATTTGACGGAACATTTCGTTAACACTCAGACAGCCAACATATAGAGTTATTTATCTTGTTTTTCTATGAGTATAAGTCATCTGAAAAAAAGCCAAAAATGCGTTATTTTTAGTATCATTATCATTGCCTACTAACAGCTTTCACACAAGTCATCGTCAGTTATTGATCACAGACAAAAAACTAGTGGTGTTCCCTGGAATGTGAGTTACAACAAGCCTCACCAGAGTTTAATATTCTTAAACACTTTGTCGATCCCCACCGCAAATGAGCATGCAGTAACGCAACAGCCTCCTACCATTGATTACTCACTGAAAACAACCATTGGGCTCTCCTAGGATGTGGGTGGCAATGAACCTCCTCAACGTCTCAACACTCTCCGCACTCTTCCAGTGGACGTAGGAGTAGTACTTTCCCGTTCCGGTATTTATCCCCCTATATCTACGACTATTGTGTGTGGTGTCAGCCGAGGCTGCTGCAATTTTATTTTATTTGTTTTTTTTTAGAGTGTAGCAACTTTTGATGTTTTTTGCAGTTTGTGTTCCTTGGCTAATGCTGAGGTGTTCTTCCTGGGATTTTTTGTCTTCCTGTTGTAACTTCCATGTGACTGCTTACAATTCGTAGCTTATGCAGGTTGCTTCCCGCATTCGATGATTCCCATTATGGTTGCAGCTGTTTTGTTCATTACCGCGCCTTTTATGGGCTAAGTGATCCCTTTGATTCGAATTTCTCCAGGTTTATGAGGACTCTTCCTTAGTGCTCCGACGATTGTTGGTATTATGTTGACTTTTTTCATACTCCATATCCTTTTCAGTTTTCTGGCAAGTTCTGTGTATTTGCTTTTTTACTGGTTTCATTGATCTTAACTAGGTTTTATCTAGTTTAGCTTTTATGTAGGTTGTCCTAATCGCATCGTTTCCTTAGTCAATCCATGCCATAGATATGTTCTTGTGTCTGCTGTTTACCTCCTTCAGGATCGTTTGGTCTATGTATAGAAAATCATACGTCCCTATTTTCCCTTTCAGGAATTTTCTTCCGATTGTTCGGGTACTGGTAAATTAGTTATCTCAGTTGGGTCGTTAGGAATTTCCACATTGTTGGTTAACAGGTTATTGTCTTTAGTTGTTTGGTATAGATCTCTTTTAGGCATCTTTTTGTATTAGTGATTTCCTTCCTTTAGTCATCCACTCTGGTACGTATGGTTTGTGTTAATTATTATTATTATTATTATTATTATTATTATTATTATTTCATAGTAGTCTCAACTTTTGGATGTTTTTAGTTGGAGTGTTCTTTTTTAACATCAGGTCAATGCCCTTAGACATGCAAGCTGTACCTTAACACTTTCGCTGATCGTAACACCCAACCATTTTATAGAATTGAAAAATCAATTGTCTCGCTAATCTGTTTAAACCATTTATATTGGTGTTTAGTTATGGTTCAAATCGTTATCATTATCATTATTATTATTATTATTATTATTATTATTATTATTTTTATTATTATTATTATTTTTTTAATTCGTATTATTATTATTGTTATTATTATTATTATTATTATTATTATTATTATTATTATTATTATTATTATTATTATTATCATTATTACTATTATTATTATTAGTTATCATATATTCTCTGGAGTCAAATAATAATTAGCTGTTGAGCTTTAATCTGATTTTATATATACATATATATATATATATATATATATATATATATATATATATATATATATATATATATGTATATATATATATAGAGAGAGAGGTTTATGTATATATATATATATATAATATATATGTATATCACATTCACTTACTGTGTTTATGGTATCGTTTTAAATACAAAATTAAGTTATATTTTAGTATATTTTCTTTATACATACATCGTGGCTAGATATGCGAAGACATAGTTTAATCATAGCCTTATTCAAGAGAAAACTTCTTCAGGCCAGTCTTAAAATGATGAGAGTGGCATATGTGGATAGACAACACCCTTCACCAAGCTTGAATCTCCATAGTAACTACTTCCCGATACTCGAGTGATTACTTACAGACTTGAAAACAATCACGGGTCTTCATTATATCTTTATCATTGTTAATTTGGCCTGATGAGATTTCACCTTGAATAGGGCTATAGCTGAAAGTTTTGCACACTTGTTGACAAAATAAGGATATCGCCAACTGCCATTAGCTTTAAGGCATATCTCCATGGTAAAACTACTTTGAGCTTCCGGCACTTGCAATGTTTACATTGAGATATTTCTTACATTCAGTCAGTGTAGTATGATAGCGCAGGGGTTAGCAGCACCAACTGTCAGCTCGCAGTTGAGTTTCAATCCCGCCTTGAGACACTTACTGGTCTAGCCGAACTGATGAGCTGTAAAACAGCGAAACAGTCTGTATGTGGATGACTATATATATATATATATATATATATATATATATATATATATATATATGTTTGTAACAATATGTTTAGCCCAAAAAACAACGTTAAGAATTTTGTTTTATATATTAAAATACTTATTTATTAATTTTAAGGTCTTGAGACTTTCGGTGTATAAATTACTCTCATCAAAAGTAGTAAGGCATGTAATACCTTTTACTTTTCTTGGTTTTAATTATACTTGTTCGATCCATATTGTCACATGGCGAATGGGATTCCGCGTGGTATCGTTATCACCCCTGAGCTTTTTAAATGTCAAGTTATGTGTGCGAGATCACGTTAGCACATGTTTTTGAATAAAACGAATGTTCGCACTAAGAAAACGTTCATGCATTTGTATGTAAGATGACGTACTTAATATATAGTCATCCACTGTGTCAATGTATCACAGCTCTTCAATGCGGCTAGACTTGCACTAACCCCGAACTAGCATCACACCTACGACCATCTGGATAATAAACAGCGATTCCCGTCAGTTAACCACAAAGCAAGCGCTGTCCCCAAGTTATAATTTAAAGATGTTATATATAAACATGGGCAACTGCAATATGGTTCCATCTATTCATTTACAAAGAGCTTTACACTTCCCTTAAAGTAGTAGACCATGTCACTAACGACAGTGCTCAATCCAATATGGTCGCTTTAAATATATTTAGACGGAAGACTGTTTCGACATCGAACCTACGACCATTTAGTTGATAGTCAGTGACTACGAATATATATATATATATATATTTATGTATATATTGTATTATATATCTATACACATTCACTTACTGTGTATATGTTATCGTTTTAAATAAGAAATACAGTTATATTTTAGTATATTTTGTTCATGCACACATCGTGGCTAGATATGCGAAGACACCGATATATTTCATAAATACATATTTTTAATATATAGATAGTAGATTTTTGAATATATATTCGAAAATTCAAAACACATGATGATCTATTCATTTGTTATAGGAGATTACTTTGTACACCCACACACACACACACAAACATAATATATATATATATATATATATATATATATATTATATATATATATATATATATATATATATATATATATATATATATATACCATCAATGATAATGTATTCGGAAGCATATAAAATATAGGTTTTCAATGATGGTATATGCTGCGCGTGTGCTAACATGAATACATTTGAATTGTACAAACACCCATTGATTTTTGTTTCTTTCTGATTTTTAGGAACGGAAATTATCCCCTTATGTAGAATAGAGTATATTTTCTGTTGCCAATGCTGATGTATAATTCTGAATATCTTTCTAGGATAAGCGTACTTACTATAGATGGGATTTATACGCAAATAACTCTCCATTGTTGCATAACAAAACCTCATGCACCCCCCTCTCTCTGTCTTTCTATCTTTCTCTCTCTAAATCCTTATATATATATATATATATATATATATATATATATATATATATATATATATATATATAGATATATATATATATATATATATATATATATATATATATATATATGAATGCAATCCTTTTGTAAAGTATATCTATGATTGGACGTATCCGCGGGATATTCATGGCATTCAGTGCACAGGTTTAAAATAACTACAACAATTCATGACCAGAAAATCGTATAAAATTAACTGTTAAGGATATATTTATCCCTAATGTTCAATAAGGACGTGCGTTATGTAAAGAGTGGACAGGATTATTTATTTGACCATGTGTCATGTTTATCTCTGCTATTTGGGATATTGTATGAAATATCCTAAAACCAAATTACTATATATATATATTTATATTTTATATATATATATATATATATATATATATATATATATATATATATATATATATATATATATATATATGAGGGTAAAATGCACGATATCCCATTAAAATAAAATACCGTGAAAGACCAGATCTGTGAAAAAAGACACATGGATAAAAACAAATTTTAAATACAGGAAAACATCATCAAAGAAAAACGAGCGATTTTACCGGATCGTTGACAGCTACGAATATATATATATATATATATATATATATATATATATATTATAAAATTCCTTAATATATCATCCATTTTATCCTAATATATATATATATATATATATATATATATATACATATATATATATATATATATATATATATATTGATATATATTATGAAATGCCGTCACATACCATCCATTTTATCCATATATATATATATATATATATATATATATATATATATATATATATATATATATATATATATATGATGTATTTTGATGTATTGTTTTATAGGTGATTGCATCGTTCGTAGATTTAGTTTACTACTACTATTTTGATTGTTTACATCCCTTAATATTATACGACGTATTTTTCGTTAATATATATTTTTTATTTATTGTATACGTACATAAA
>OY744540.1:27500023-27547523 GCA_963556195.1 Sepiola atlantica | reverse complement strand
GATAAGTGTGTCGTGCCAACTGTAAAGCATGGAAGTGGGAGCTTAATGGTTTGGGGGTGTATGAGTGCCAAAGGAGTTGGACGACTTGCTTTCATCGAAGGAAAAATGGATTCCAAACTCTACTGCCAGATATTGGAGGAAAAAATGTTACCAAGTCTAACAAGTGTTGGCAGACGTGGAGTTTTCCAGCAAGATAACGACCCTAAGCACACATCTCGGGCTACTAAGGCGTTCTTAGACAGTAAACGGGTTAATACCTTACCATTGTCGAGTATGTCACCTCATTTGAACCTAATAGAGCATTTGTGGGAGCATCTGAAACGGAAAATTGAAGGGAAATATCCGAGAAATAATAACGAACTGAAGTAGGTCATCAAATGTGAATGGAACGCAATTCCGGCGGACACATGTCATAAACTAGTCGAATCAATGGCTAGGAGGTTGTCTGCTGTTATTGATAACAATGGAGGTCATACAACGTATTAAAAATAAGATTATTTGTTTAAAATGCTCATGTGTACTCACTTTTTGTTACTTGTTCCAAATGTTTTTGTTCAATTCTTTTGCATTGACAAGATATTTGTTCCTTCATAGTTTATAAAGCTATTAAACCACTACATGGCTATGTTCACACCGAGTTTCATTTAAATCCTACGAAAAATTAAAGTTCTATGAAGTAAAAAGTAAAAGATTCGTTGGGTGTACTCACTTATTGTAGATACTGTATATATAGTATTATTTTTTAATAATACAGACATTATACTCTTGTTCAGGCCAAAGAAGACAGAGAAACCAGCTTACTCGCCATATATGTTGTTATAGCACAACCCCCTCCGGTCTCGTCTTTGGTCTGAAGAGACTGACTCTCCGTGAAGAGTACAACCGAAACATGTATACACATATGTAACGAATAATGTGTGTATAAATAAAAAAATTATACGTAAGATCAGCTCTACTTGTTATTGAGCACTTTTTATAAACACTGGAGTTTCAACAGATTCACATCTACAGAAACTAATACAATACGTGTACTATATATATATATATATATAGTATTAAAATATATATATATATATACATATGTGACTTAATATACACACGTAGTGTTTAGTAATGCTAAGCAAGCAGATTCGTTGTGATAGTCTCTCACTAGTTAATTGTGTTATTGTATACGTTAGTTAACACGACGAAACTTTACCTGGACATAAAGAAAATCGGTAAGATAAAATCCTAAATTTTAGCCTGATTATTTCGAGCTTGAATGAAATATTGTCGCCTATGTGCAGCTTACTAGCCATATATGTTTTAACAGCAAACTAATACTACTCAAATTACTAAGGTGTACCTACTTGACATATATTTTTAATTTATTATAGCGACTTATAATATTATATCTGTGTATGCCTGAAATAATAAACAATCACACATACACACACACACACACACACACATATATATATATATATATATATATATATATATATATATATATATATATATATATATATAGTAATCCAGGTAGGGTAAAAATCCACAGAGTAGAAATCCAAAGGGAATCAAACCGGGTTTATAAAAGAGTGCTCAATAAAAAATATAGAGCTGTATTGTGAATGCTTTTATTCAAACATGTACAAGGTCTGCTACACTGGCATGTCGCAATTCAGCAACCAGGTTGAATCAAAAAATAATTTTCTGCCTGATGAGACCTCAGCTCTTGAGAGCTGTAGATCGATAACATCGACATGCCAGTGTAGCAGACCTTGTACATGTTTGAATAAAAGCACTCACTTCATATATATATATATATATATATATATATATATATATATGAATTTTAAATAAATAATATTAAATTAGTTTTACATGCATACGCTAGCGTTTCGAGCTTCCGCTCTGATCAGTGCAGGGATGATAATCTTAGACGGTCGCACGGTTCGAACCCCTGTTACAGTGTCAACCTGTACTTCGTTAGTAATATATAGCTATGCGGGGTCATTCTTCGATTTAACCTGCGAAACATTTTTTTAGTGTTTATATCTCCTAGTTGAGTGTAAGATTTGCTGAACCCAACTTATTCTATTTGGTTCTCTCGTAACATTTCTAAAAACACGTACAACTCTGTCGTCAAAGAATCGTTGAATAACATGTACATAACAAACAATGTGTGGTGTGCATGTCTTACTGAATTCAAAGGGAAAGAAAGCAGCTTTGTATTGCACGTTGTCGCGGTGGGAAAGATTATCGGATAAAATGCACTCAGGCGTGGATGAATGTTGCACGATGCAGAGTCTTATCGTAACTACGTGGCATTCCATCGGCGAAGAAAAGAAAGAACATGAAAGAATTATAATGTTTTCTAACGCAGCGAGCATCTCTACATTTACTATGAAAAAAGATAAACAATATACAAACTGATATGACGCCCGCTTATAAAGACAGTATTAAAAATCGTTATCTCAATGAGTTTATAGAATTTACGCAAAGACAATTTTCTGTAATTACGTTTTTTTTCCGGCTTTTTTATTCTTACATTTTATTTTATCCTTATATTCTGAAACATTTCTGGGTAAAATAATATACTTTTATTCATTAAAAAAGCCGTTAGTTGTATTTAGTGTTGTTTTTTTACGACATATCAACTACTTTTGTATCAAATAAAACCGATAACAATATATATTGTAAATGAGTAATTGGAAATGTCAGTGTCTTGGATATTTTCTTTATGAATCGTAGACGTACGGAAATAGTTTACCAATCTATTAAGCGATGTTCAGTAAGTTCCATGAACAAACTTATTCAAATTGGTTCGTACATAATTGTTGGCAAGTGCAAGTTGATACAATGCTTTAACGACTCTCGTCTCATATGCTCGCCCATAAACGGCTAGCTTTTTTTTTCTTTCAGTTCGCTATATTGGAATTAAATGCCTGTCGGTCTAAACTACGGCTTAAAAGATGTAATACACACCTTTTGTACGGTTCACATGTTTATTATTGTTTTGGCCTTAACGAAAAGGAAGAAATAACGCGAACATCAATAAATTGTATTAATAAAAATTACGGAGTTAATAGGTTGACAAAAGCTGCTTCATCACTTTGTTTCTGTTCGCACTCATGCTTAGTGGTCATAACAAATCTATTCATAGTGTCGGGATGAGTCCATACAATGACGGGTTGGGGGTGATTACACTAAACCCCATTTTTCGCCTTACTCCGTGTGGTCTCAATATTTCTTCTTCTGGGCGCGTTATCGTTACTAAGGCCATGATAGTTTTTATTTTGGTGGTAACGGAAAATAACACTTTTCAAATACGAGATCAATTAGGTGCCCCCTTGAGAGATTGTGTCAACGGCATCTGAACAACTTTTTCTCATTCAGGTGTCTTTCATATATGAACATTCATGTATACATGATCCAGGCAGCAATGTAACTATATTCTTTCAAATCTGTTTATCTACTTGTTTTCCAGTAAGACATGTTATTTTGAACATGCGAAAAAATAGTTTTCAACAACATTAAAGCGACTCTTCTTATTTTCTTTAATCGTCCAAGTTTCAACTGGAATGGTAATAATCGATCAAACATTGTCTTCAGATTACTTGTCAGTGTTACCTATGCCGGTGACATGGAAGAATTACCATTATTTTAATAAACGTATATATATTTGATTTACATTCAAACATGGCAAACATCGGCTTACATCTCCCATGTCCACCAGCGTAAACTTCAAGAACAGTTTATTTATATTTTTTGTCTCTCCGTTTCGGCAGTTACATTTTCAATTTTAATCCCCAAATTTCTAAGTTGAAACTGTTCCGTCCAAAATATATTGTGTTGGTCATCACGTACGTTTATAATTTAAAGAGTGTTTTCCCTTTAAACGTGACGTTTACAATTAGTTCGTTAATTAATGTTGTTCTTTCACCAGGCACGCTTTTGAGCAGTTTTGTTTGTTTTTATATGACTTCTTTCAAGTAAAAACAATACCTATTCTCAACGATGAATTATATAAGACAGTTGGGTATTATTTACACGCGTCTAAAGGTTACTGTAATCGTTTAACACTGTATTAACTAATTTAATTCATTTTTTCAAGCACAATTATTCCACGTAATCTCCTCATATATACGTAGAACATGTGACGGGTCTATCTTAAGACTTAAATAAAGACTACTCATGTGTCGATTTAAATCAAAGGTTTCACGAGACAACACGTTTGTGTACGGTTCACAGTTTTTATATATTTTTGGAAAATTCATTACCCCATGACACAAACGTTAGGAAAATGTGTACACCTCTGTTGAGTAAAGCAAAGGAAACACGAGGGGTCTCTCAGCTCTTACGTCACTTTCAACGGAGTCTTACGAGTTGATAACTTCTGCCATAACTAATTTTTATGGAATCAATAAAACAACCTTCATATTCCATAGAAATATGGAGCGGAGAAAAGTCAACAATACTCATTATACAATAATTTTACATATATATTTGACTTATGAGTTATGTATTTGTGGTTAGATTATGTATTTATGTTTTAGGCTACGTAGTCTAAGAATATTTGAGTATAAATTTTAGGTAAAACCGTTGCCAAGGATATATATATATATATATATATATATATATATATATATATATATATATATATATATATATATATATATATATATATATATATATATATATATATATATATATGATGTTCGTGTTGATCAGTACAGTTTGAACAAAGTTCCAAGAAGTCAAAACCAACGAGCATTCGGTGTACGATTTCCAATACTTTTTAGAAAATATTTCATTGCTCATTTTTTTTGTTCATTTTTTCATACGAAAACGTTGCTTCGTCAGCGCTTTATAACATCACGTATAAAAGTTACATGGAAAAAGCATCAGATTTCAGAAATAAAAATTCAGTACGATTGACATGATTTCTTAATCAGAAGAGGACAGCGAATTGATTAATTAATATAAACATTACAAAACATTTATAGCAATGAAAAAGAGATAGCTAGAGAGAGATGAAATATGATTAATATTTCCAGTCATATACATCAGAAAATAATTAAAAAAATATTAGAAGGAAGGAGTTAAGATAGTATAAGATGCTAATAGAATAATAAATGCAGTTTACTAAATAAATCACGGATTTCTCTTTCTGTGTATTACTCTCACCCTCTCTCATTTTATGTTTGTTGGATTTAATATAATGAAACGACTAAATCCTTAATTATACCCCCTGGTCGTTATAGTTATGTCTCCTTCTTTTTCCCTCTCTAGATTAATATCTAATATTCTTTCCAGATGTGTGTTAAATCGTATTACTATTTGTAGTGATATTCTTTATTGTTAACAATAGACTCTTCCAGTCGTCCCTCTTATAGTATGTTTTATTTTATTTTTATTGTGAAAAAAGATACAGAGAATTAGGGAAACGAGAGTTATATGCACAGTATGAAATAAACACTGAGGTAAACTTACATAGAATGGAAGAGTGTAAGAGTAATGCAGAAAAATGCACAGCTCAGTGAGTTGTAGAGTAAATTATAAACTACAGCTAATTTAAAGAATTTCAATTAGTGTTTCTAAATATAATACCAAGGGATATGTTAGCATGACTTTTCTGTGATTAAAATATAAAAGAAAAAAGAATTAGGGAAATAACGTCGATTAACAAAACTTGTGTATATTAATAGATTAAGGAGAAAAAAAGATTAACTCGATTGAAAAATGGATCAATTACTCGATGAAATGAATATTAGTGTTGTTTATTGCTTATGTATGTGTAACAATTCATTTTACGTGGGTATTGTGGTCCGGAAAAAAGTTATCCCGGTGAAAAATGCCACTTCCTTCGGTATTCTTAATTAATTAATCACCTACACAAAACTGTTCCAGCGCTGACAGCATTCTCATTGAGGCATGTCTTCATAAACCTGTAAACGTATTTAACCGGAACCCGCGAATAATTACATTTGCAAAAATAGAGTGTTTGATGAATCAATTCAATAAGAGACATGGAAATCTATGTTGTTAATAATTAAAGATAGACCTGCATATACCTGTTCATTAGTTATTTCTCTTATATATATATATATATATATATATATATATATATATATATATATATATATATATATATATATATATATATATATATATATATATATATATATATATATATATATATATATATATATATATATATATATATATATATATATATATATATATATATATATATATATATATTAATATATATATATTAATATATATATAATTACAGTTTAAGTTCCTCTCTATTTACTAACTGGTTGGCAATGGCCTGCGGGTAAGATCTCCGACTACGAATCAGTGGCGATTTGTGTTCCGGGTTCGCGCCCACCGACCGTTGAGAATTAGTTCCTAGACTGAAGATTGCGTTAGCATGAAACATCGATGTCTCTAGGTATTTAAATATTTAATATTTATTCATAAAAATATTATTGTATATTTATATTTATATATATGTCTTTCTCTTTTTCTGTCCTTCGCTCTATATCTATGTTTCTCTATACGCATTTCTCACTCTCTCTCTTTCTCTCTCTCTCTCTCTCTCTCTCTGTATGTGTATGTATATGTATATATATATATATATATATATATATATATATATATATATGTATACTAGTAGAATATCCGTTCCAACACGTGTAAAAGCGATAAATATTACCATAGTTTAACATTTTAATGTTTATATTTCTATCAAGGCGTGGTACAGTTTCGCTGGCTTCCCCTAATTGTTGACATTTACAAAATAATAAATATTGTGTATACGTAACTAACTCTTTAGCTTAGAATCCATATCCAGCACATACATATTTACGTTCACGCGCGTCGATCGTTTTTAAATTTATTCCATGATATGACTTAAAATTTGATGTAGAGCAATATTTTTTCTATTAACTTTTTTTTAAAAAGTTCAAGGAGAGTGCGGGGTTTGATTTATCCACCGCATTAATGGTAAATTTTACCTCCAAAAGTATGCAAATGTGCCAAGTACCCCCCGCGTTGTTAAACATATGTATTTCTAAATCTATACTGATCCATTCATTTACTTTGGAGATTATCTTCGACATATATATATATATATATATATATATATATATATATATATATATATATATATATATATATATATATATATTGAAAATGACCTGCACAAATGTAAAGTACTACTTGCATCTCGTCGGGGCCAAAGTGGTTATGAAACCAATTCATCCAAAAGGTTAAGTGTTAGAAATTTAAGATAATCACATTCTACAATCAGCAACTCAAACGATGACTCAGTCACCCGGCTTAAGCTTATGATGTGAAATCCTGCAACTTTCGTACCTACCTTCACCTGCCAATTCAAAATAAACCTGTTTTTATTTATTTATTTACTTCTTTTGAAACTTTCGTCATGCGATAGTACACATTAAAATAGTAAAACTATTATCAATATGTGCAAATATATAAGCACACAAGTAACAGAGCGAACACACAGGCGTAAGCAACACAGGTACATGAAAGAATATATATTTATATTGGCAGGCTAAAAGACAAGCACACAAATATATATATATATATCCTTATCAATATACTCACACACACACACACACATATATATATATATATATATATATATATATATATATATATATATATATAAAACTTAAATTATACTTTTAGATAATTCAACCTATAGTGAAATGGTCTAAGCTCAATATACGAGATAGAGAAATTATAAAGATAAATGAAGGAAGAGAGATAACGATGTACGGATGACAAATCTATTTCATCTTCGATTGTTCAATGCAAGGTGTACTCGATAAAAACATGTTGATTCTTCTTTTCTTAAGCCAGGCTTTTCAAAGATTCACATCTTATCATCATAGGAATTACATAGATTCATAAGCTGGCAGTGGCATAGCCAAAATTCAAAATTGGAAAACTTTAAGAAACAATATAAAGTAATTGAAAGTAATAGTCTGTGTGTTAAAAGATTATAAAAATATGGAGTCTGTCCAGTTAGTGAATTCCGTTCATAAAATGTCCGGTGACGAATGATTTAAAGATGGAAAAGGTTAATTCGTGGTGACAGCGTTAAAAATGTTCAAAGTGAAGGAAATCCAAAGGAAGGATTTTTACTTCAACCGTAGATGGCAAGCACTTATTCAGATGTAATTTTCAGAATTAGGGCTATTTTAAAATACTTCCTGGATAGAGAATGAAAATAGTTTTTTAAGGATTCGACATTAAAATGTTGTGTATATTTTAAGCAGGCAGTAGGGAATTTCAGTAGTAACTTCAATCGAACCTAAGAAATAAGTGAGAGATATTCATAGTCGGAGACGAAGCCAGTAAAATGTGGGGGAAATGGGTGAGATAAGGGGAGTGGATGAGGAGGTATTAATTTAGTTGATAGAACTATGGCTGATGCTGGGAGTAGGGTTGGTGAAAGGTTTGTTTAGTTACAGCTCATCGCTAGTAAGCAACAATATAATGCCAGGCTTGGACTGGCTTCAGTTAGGAGATGGTGTGGGGTTTCAATAAGCACAAAACAATACCGTTTTAGGTCAGTAAGTAAACAGTTCGGAAGGGGGTAGTGTCCCCGTATTTAAACGGATGTTATACTAAATTATATATAATTCAGAAAGTTTAAAAAGGTTCAACTTGGGAAATTAGGGCTCAGACAGTTGAACATCTGGAATTTACGTGTTTAAGATGCAATAATTCTAACAATTATAGTATTTCAGAGTTTAATGTTTAAATACTTTATAGATTTCAGTTAGTTAAATATTAGATGCATGACCAAATAAGATACTTTAATATATAACTGAAGTTATGATTGGGAACAGCGTCAATATGGTTGTACCAATTGAGTTATAGTATCAAGATTATGGCGTAGGATTGGGTTTAATTATGTAACCGAAGTGATTGTAAGGGGGGGGGATGGGCCATAATAGGAGTAACCAGGGAGCGTAATTTAAAGGTGAGAGTAATGGAATCTATGAGGAAAAGATTGTCGGTAGAGCAAAGCGTCCACAGAGTCGATGGAGTGTATGCAAATGGGAGATAATACAGTCAATAGATAAGTGTGTAAGAGCGTTGGCTAGTAATTAAAACAAAGGGAATAGGAATTAGAGTGTTGGAGTAGAGGCGATTAAGGATTAGTGGAGTAGAGAAGAATAATTTTAGTTTTCAATTTAAATTTGATGTTATGGGTTCATAGAGTTATTAGGTGCACAGGGGAGGATACACTATGTTATTGGGGTGATTATTTGTAAGGTTGGAGAATTTATAGAATTTAAGAATTAGCCTAATGTTAGGGAGGAGGTTGTTGGCTGGGAGGGGGTGTTGTCAGAAGAGGTAATTAGATGTATGTATTAACATTTTCGCTTGCGTCTGCAATTTGATATAAGTTCCTTTTCAGTGTTAATAATATTTGTGCTTTTAGTTGATGTAGCTATCATATATACACACCATTTTAATCTCAACTCCTAAAAAAACTATTTTCATTCTCGGTCCACGGAAGTATTTTAAAATAGCTCTAATTCTGAAAATTACATCTGAATAAGTGCTTGCCATCTACGGTTGAACTAAACATTCTTCCGTTGGATTTCCTTCATTTTGAACATATTTAACGCTGTCACAACGAAATAACTTTTTCCATCTTTAAATCTTTCGTCACCGGACATTTTATAAACGGACATTCACTAACTGGAAAGACTCCATATTTTTATAATCTTTTTACACACAGACTCTTAATTTCAATTACTTTATATTGTTTCTTAAAGTTTTCCAATTTTGAATTTTGGCTATGCCACTGCCAGCTTATGAATCTATGTAATTCCTATGCTGATAAGATGTTAATCTTTGAAAAGCCTGGCTTAAGAAAAGAAGAAATCAACATGTTTTTATCGAGTACACCTTGCATTGAACAATCGAAGATGAAATAGATTTGTCATCCGTACATCGTTATCTCTCTTCCGTCATTATCTTTTATAGTTCATATATATATATATATATATATAGAGAGAGAGAGAGATATATATATATATATATACATGCCGTATATATGACACGTTTGACAAATTAATTATGCACCTTTCACATATGCTTACATATAAATATATACACATGTTTAAAAATAACCTAATTGACCATAATAGCAAAATACATCTATAACAATATTAACACATATATACAATTTAACACACATTCACCTATCCAAACTTCCGTCTTCAGAACTCACACATTAAAATTATATAACTATCATCAATATGTGCAAATATATACACCTACAAGCAACAGAACGCGCACCCAGACACACGCCACACACATACATAACATAACATACATCTATATACATGCTAATTACACACGCACAAAAAATATATATACTGATTCATATTCTCACATTCATATGCATGCCGTACATATGACACTGTAACCTATTAAATTGAAAAAAAACTTTGAAAAATGTTTCAATATAAATATATAAAAATGCTTACGAATAATCACATATACTATAATAGAATACACAGAACCCATATACGTTCTAAATATACATTTGCACACCGATTCCAACGAATACATCTATATCGATATACACACATATATACAGTTTAACGCACATTCACCTTGCTAAACTTCTGTGTTGAGATCTTACACATAACAATAACATAACTTTTGTCAATGTGTGGAAATAAAACACACACAAGCAATAGAGCGCACACACAGACGCACGCCACACACACATCCAGAAAAGAAAATATATCTATATACGCATGCTATAGCGCAGGCACTCGAATATATATATATATATATATATATATATATATATATATATATATATATATATATATATATATATATATATATATATATATATATCCTGAGTAATATTCTCACATACATATACATGGCGTATTAATAACCTTTCGAAAATGCTTACATATAAGTATACAAAAATGCTTCGAATAAACGCACCCACTATAATAGCATACACACTCATATAAGGAATAAATGTGCATTTGCATATTGATTAAAACGAATACATATATGTATATATATATAAAAGAAGAAAAAGAGAACAAATTAACGGTTAACTTATAGACGCAGATTTGAAACAATGAGAAAAGAAAAAAGTCGACAGTTGTAGACGCAGATTAGAAAAACTATAGTGAACAAGGAAGATTAATATTTATTTGAGGTTGACAACAACGGGGAGATGGACAACAAAGTAGGACGAGGGAGAAAAGGAGGAACTAAAGGTATATATATGTATGTGTGCATGTATATATATATATATATATATATATATATATATGTATATACATATTTATTCATTTATCTTTTATTTTTTGATGTGTTGATGTTTTTTATATTTATAATATAAAACTAAAAATAATACATTAATCACTTAAATAATAGTGTCATGGATTCGTCCAAACACTTTAAAATGCAGCAACATTTTTGTGAGTAACGGATAAATTTTATTAGACAGACGAACAGCGCAGGTAAAGAATTTTTTTTTTATTGTTTTGTTTTTTTGTGTCTTAAATAACTAATATAAGTTAGCTAAACATTTATATGGAACAAAACGTAGATTTAGTATAAGGAACGTTTATGTTTTTGTCTTTTAAGGGAAGTGGGGTCTGATCAACTCTGCTGGGAAGCCATGAAATTAAATACTGTCTTGTTTTTAAATTCCCGAAACAGTTTTTCATGGTAAACAACTGATGATCCCTTAAAATAGTGTTAGAAACTAACTAATATAATAACTGTAAAAAATAAATTGACTTACATGAGTGATTTTCCACTGGAAGACTTGAGACTATAAGTTTTTTTTTTGTTTTTTTTTATATAGTTTTAATGGTTGAGAAACTTCCGAGACTATATATATATATATATATATATATATATATATATATATATATATATATATATATATAACTATATCAACACATATCTACACTTTAACACACATTTTTGTTTAGTTTCCTATAACGTCCGGCGACGTCCTCAAGAAGTGAAGCAGATGATCCTAACTGTCCTAACTTTTCTGCGTGCATTATAGAACTTGGTATTGCCCATATTCTCTCCAGGCCACATACAGCACCTAGTGTTCACAAATGATCATCCAGTTAGTACTGGTCAAACTAACACACGCTCACCTAGATAAAATCATATAAGGTATTATAGTTTTACAAATAAAAGTTTTTAAAAATCTAGACATAACTTTACTTCTTACTTAGTTTTTCTTGTGTATATTATAATGAAAGTACAGTGAATTTTATTCATATTTCCATTATATGATATTTATTCATTTGCTGCTGTTTACTGTTCTCATTATCTATTGGATTTATATAAACTGCATCTGATAAGAAATTATGATTGATATTTATGACACGTGTACATTTTATTCCTTGAATTATTCTTCTATTGAAACGGAACGACCAGACATGAATTTAACAATACACTTTTAAAAAATTATATAATTAAATAAATTGTTTGAAATGTCTACAACAAATCCCCACATGATATTTTCGTTTAAACAATTTATCTCTTTCTAGGAACGTAATAATCCCTATTTTTAAGACGAGCAAAATATGCAGGATTATACATTTGTTTGGCTTGTTTTACAGCATATCAAACTAATTGGTTTATTTAAATCTGTTCGTGTATGCACGGTTTGCTATCTTAATTCGGTTGGGTTTTAATACATAAACTTTATTTTAATGTTATATATATATATATATATATATATATATATATATAGTGTGGTGTGTAGATTTCAATTTTGTGTAGAGAATCTGAATAACAGAGCTCAATGTAATTTAAACAGAGCAAAACAGAATTATAAAAAGAAAAACTATACACACATTAAGGTTGTACCTTAATGTGTGTATAGTTTTTCTTTTTATAATTATATATATATATATATATATATATATATATATATATAGAGAGAGAGAGAGAGAGAGAGAGAGAGAGAATAACTCTGCTTGTGAGTGTGTCCGCCTGATCTGTGTGTCTTATGTTCACCCAAACCGCTGGACAGAATTGCTTTATAATTGGCATGTGGACTACTGACCTCTCAGTGAAGGTCATAGGCTATATAAGAAATATAGCACTTGACCCAGAGTCCCTGGAAAGCACAGAAACCCCTAGTTGCATTTATGTAGGCCATTAGTTTCTCACAGAATGTTTAAATACACCGTGTTGCAGCAAAATTCGAAATTTGACAAAAATAAAACCGAATATCACCAAGTGCTGAAGAGCGTGATGAAGTCTTTGATCGATGATATTGCCTCCGGACGCCCATATGTCTTCCAGAAGGACTCCACGCTTGCACAGTCGCCTAAGACGACCCAGACGTGACTGCTCAACAATGTTCCTCAACAGTTGACGCCGAACTTGAATATTTCCTGTGGGGCCAAGACAAATAAGCACGACCACAACACCATCGACTCTCTTAAAGCGGCCATTGAAGAGGTGGTCGCCTCTGTATATAAGGGTATGATCCTCAAAGCCTGCCACTCAATTATTGCACGCTTTGAAATGTTCGTCTCAGTTGGTATCGGTTACATTGAAAAATGATGCAGTAGGTAACTCTAACTTTTGGTAATAAACTATCAGGTCTCTGCATATAAAAAAATTGTTTTTATTAGCTATTTTCTTTTATTTTTGTGAATTCTCAGAGGTTATTGCCACAACCTATATGAATTATATATGTTGTATAGTTGAAGGGTAGTCAGGTGTCAGTTCATCTCAGACTTTGACTAGCGTCTCTTCTGATTATGAAGATGGTGATAAACGCTTTCGTGTGCTCTAATAGTTGTTCAATCGTCTTTTGAATTACCTTCAATTTGAATGTCCGCCTGTTGTCTTGTCACAAAGAAACACCGACACGTTTTGTAAGGTTCAATGGTTTATTCGTATTTCTGAAAACGAAATTAGTGAACCTAGGATGTTGAACGTGCAACTAATATTACTTCTGAGCGTGAGTAAACCAAGGTAAAATCTTGAGCAAAATAACAATATTTATAATATAATTATAAAGGAGCTTAGACACGGAATGAAAGCAATCTACATAAGTTGACTAAAGCCAAAATGTCGCTGAAAATAGCAGGTAGATTACAACGCTTATAACGTTGTTTGCATCAACATAAATAAGATGATGATAAATACATACTGATAAATACTAAAAGTGTTGTTATATTTAAACTCTGTAATAATGGAACGCAATACATCTACCATAAACGCCTATAATAAGTGCATATAGCAGATGTATCGGGAATTGAACTCGCCAAGGTACACTTGCCAATACAAGGTTAGCATATCATTGCACAGCATTTTAAGCGAACAGTTGATAAATGCCGCCGGTTTGTTTGTTGTATTAAAATTATAATCTCTGGGCTTTATTTATATTATGTTCATATTTCGAGTGGGTCTTCGTTAAGCTCTTTATCGGAATGCGACAAGATTTTATATAGATGCGAAATTAAAAAAAAAATACGATGAGAAGATTTTATGTCTCCAGGCTTGTTGATAATAATCATACACCTTAAAATAATCCGATAAAAGACGCCTCGTGAATAAAGCGAGGAAATCATCTTAAATACCCGATTTGTCGAGTAGGAATAAGCAATGAAAATACGAATGTATACAAAAAGTAAAATAGGTATTAATTAGTTATGTGTGTACGAATATAAACAAAGTTCGTTCGAATATCATTAATTATTTTATTATATTTTGATTGACATATTCATAGTATCTTATTTTTTAGACACATTGATCGTGCGGGTTTGTTTGTCTATCTAACTCTCGAAGAAGTGCTGTTTTAGCTCCATTCATCTCTTCCCAGACAATTTTCCTCCAGCATATTTGTCTCATCCTTATGCTTCAGGGATACTGGCGACTTTCTCTTAACCTACCCACATTTCAATTAAGCGATTCTTGACACGTTATCTCTATTCTTTTCTGAACAACAGCACCCTCATTTTCCCACATTCTCTCTACGTGTATTGTATGCATACATCTGGTGTCCAGAAAAGTTTTAGAATCGTCTTTTCTTCCAAGATAGTATGTTGTTTCATAATGTTATTTTTTATATTTACTTACGTTAGCTCCTTGTCCTATTTTATCTGTTATTCCAATTTTCTCAGATTTTCGTTCTTATACTCTATGAAACACACAAACATACACCCCCCATGTTTCACCCATATGATTGTTTTATAAGTACTTCAATAGTGTGTGCTTCTACGAACTTACTGCACTTGTGTTCCTCAACAAAAATACTCTTAATCAACGTGGCAATCAGCAAAATCCCAGTTGTCGTCCTTAGATGCTAAAAGGATGTCTACTTAATAGTTTTTTCTTCGTACCACTTGCTTCTGGAAGTTGTTTCCTGCTTCCTGTTACCCCAACTGTAGCATTATGCTTTAATTTAAATGAAATGTGAAGAATCTCGTCGCACAGCTCCCACTTAAGATGCCTCTATTTATCTGGCAGCTAATGCACAGACGCCCCTTAAGAACCAGTGGCAATGCGCCTTGTGTGTGGTGAACATAATGTGTGTATATATATATACATATATATATATATATATATATATATATATATATATGTATATATATACATATATATATATAATTATATACATATATATGTACATATATATATATACATATATATATACACACACATATATATATATATATATGTGTGTATATATATATACATATATATATATAATTGTATACATATATATGTACATATATATATATACATATATATATACACACATATATATATATATATATATATATATATATATATATATATATATATATATATATCTTCGGATGGAACGTTTCTTGTCGGCTATAGAACATAAAATAAACAATAGTTTCGGGAACTGAGCATGTTGCCAACACAATACAAACTGAATAAAATATTCGTTATATTTTCATTAGATTTAAAGATTATATATATATATATATATATATATATATATATATATATATATATATATAACTTCCCTGCGCCGATGAGAACAGAAAGCTCGAAACAGCGTCGTACGTAGGTAAAATATTAAAATATAATTTAATATTATTAGAAGCCCTTTTAAGTAAAATTATAAGTAGAGCACTATTGGATAGATTATGAATAGACATTCGCCTAAAACATCAGTCAATGTTAAGACTCTTTCGTCGGGTTTTATTGGATGCCGTTATGTTTAAACTCGCCGATTTCAGTGTAAATATAACTTAATTCATCCGTTATCACGTGACAATCTCCTCTGGCGAGAGCCAAAAGTTCAAAATGATGTCGCACATAGGTAAAATACTATAATGAAATAGGATTTAATGTGATTGTATTCATTATATATATATATATATATATATATATATATATATATATATATATATATATATATATATATATATATATATATCTAGCTGCGCAGATCCCAATTTAGGCTGACCCCCCAACCTTCTCTCCATTTCTTTTTTCTCAGTAGCCCATTACGCCTACAGTGGCGGCCCGCCTTGTTTGGGGTGAACCATGTTAAAAAGATATATATATATATATATATATGGATATATATATATATATATGTATATATATATATATATATATATATATATATATATATATATATATATATACATGAACAATACCATCATCCAAGCGAATCAGACATCATAAACACATGGTTAGCGTGAGAGCACTTTAATTCATCTTATTAGTACCGAACACTTTTAGTGAGTATCCTATCAGAACCTTAAGGTTGTAATAGTACACCGTTTTTCCAGAAGAAATACTCTATAATTCTACCAACAAAGACATGAGATAATACCGTATAAGAATAGTAACTATTATTTTACGACATGAAAGCTACGGGAAATTTTATTAATCAGAGCTAAGAGACTTCTAAGCAAAATAAAAACATCAAGAATCATTTTCCTCCCTTCTCACATCACTCCTTACTTTTGGCCTACTCGCTCTTCAGATCTCATTATTGTGAACAACTATGTATGGAGCCTTGCCTGAAAAAAAGATGATGTATGTGCATTATTATTACACTTAATGATCACTAAAAGTCTAAATATTTAGAGAAATGTAAATAGGACCAGCTGATAACAGCATGTAGTCCATTCATACCTTAGAGAATAGCCGTTGTCTAAACTGAAGGACGCTCTAAAACATAGCACTACAAAATATACATATTTTTATCCACAAAAACATTTTCGTAAAAATACATGATCTTTTGTTTCTTCAAGTAACTTTTATGTTTTTTATGAATCTCATGAAACATAAGTTGCGCACTTCTATATAATTTCAAAGTTAACTCTAAATAAAGCTATATCCTACTCCTTTGAAGTAGTAATCACTCCCACTTCAATGAACAGATACTAAGATGAAAAACAACATGGCGAACAGTGTCTACACGTGGGAATAAAGATTAAGCCACCCACGTTAACAAACGAATATAACACACATTTAACAACACCGTAAGTGTCGTTAAATATATAGAATGCCGCTCGATTATCCATTGTCTCAACTTCTCGTAATCTATTACTTAATGTCCTCGAGTTAAAAACAAATAGGCCAACGTTTGGTCGGTAATCTTAAATGACACCCGCTTAAGTAATAGAACAATTGTATTTCTGCGGTGTATACCTGGTACCTTGTTAGGCATTCACCCTAGGCATGTTTAAGCAGCTTTCTTCAAACGAGGAAGTTTCTAAAAATATTAAATTAAGAAGCGCTCCCCATTTGCACACATATTCTGGTATGGGGAAATGACGATGTTAATTTCTTAAGTTTATTGCAGAAAGGTTTTGCCGTTCTCCTACATACAACACTTTGTATTTAAAAATGATAATCCATCTGATACTGACCCGTTTCAGCGTTAGTAAACTTTGAACATCTCACGAGAACCAATGTGTCAATGTGATCATGCCGCATGCTTCAAAAGCGGAATTGTTTTGATTTTTTCGATTAATGTCAGCGCTGTAATCATAAGTGTTTAAGTAAAAATGCCAATGGGCGAAAAGATTGTCCTAATGAGACAGAAACAGCTTGATATATGAGACTTTGTCATTTCGCAATAATCTTTCCAATGTGTGGCAGAAATCATGCGTGTTGTAAAGCTATCGTATTGGTTGTATGCGAATAATCAATTACCAACAATCCTCCCATCTATAATAAACATTTCGTATTTATTCAAATACGTCACGCCACTGAATTGTTAGCGAGTAACAGACGAAACTCTTCTTTGCTCCTGGACCAAATCAGTTGTGGTGAAAATAAGCGGGAAAATAGCTAATCAGAGGTATCATCACCCTAAAATGCTTTCGGAAATAAATTATCTACTCTAAATAAAAAGAAAACGGCTGGTGATTTTTTCCCCTTCAGCTCATCATAAATTATAATATAAATTCACTTATGAAAAATTAAATAACTGGCGTAATTCTATATTGTTATATGAATGCATAATCACATGTACACACCGGTTTCTGTTAGATAACCGAAGTTAAGCAACCTTGATCCTGGTCAGTAGTGAATGGGCGACAATTTGCGAATACCAAATGCGGTATGTGCTCTCCGCTATCACGATATTGTTTCCCATCGTCCCACTTCTCCTTAAACGGGAATCAAGCAGTGCCGATTCGGAAGGGGTGTGGTTTAGATTTGCGCAACTTTTGCTTCACAATCACACATGCAGCCACCCATAAAGGGGGTATCCATTTTTTCTCAAGATTGAACGGAGAATATGATTAGTACGAAAACTGGGGACGCACAATTTTATCCCCTTGTCATTGACGAAGAGTGTACATTAGTAGCTACAAATTAATTAATGACGAAACGTGTTAGCGTGTGTCTATCTCGTCCTTACCATCACTACTGAACATGATGTAACAAGTTATAATGAAATCCGAACGAGACAAGAAGTTGTGGGAGGATCGGCAGCCTCGTAACTATCACTTCTCTTATTTTGTTCTTTTGTCCGTACATTCCATGAGTGATGTTTCTGACAAAGATGACAAATTACTGTTTCCTGGGTCCAATCTATCCATCTAACACTCATCGTTGGCTATCTTTTTACCTTGAAATAGCATTTGAAGATCTTTATATCATGTGGCTTATTTTTACCAAAAAAATAAATAAATGAGGTATATGTATTAAATACAAAACCTAAAGGTTCTAAGTTCAATCTTTGTACGGAGCAGTACAGTTTTTTCTTTAAATCTAACAATGCAATACATTTAACTACACAATATCCGAAATAAACTGATGACCTATTCAGACCTTTAAAAGGGAGAACATGTTTTCTGATATAGATATGTAGCAAACGTATGTGTAGGTGTTTAAAGATAAAGTTAAAATCAGTATTTTCTACATGAGGTTGAATCAAGCAAAAAAGTTGAAATCGCATTAGAAGTTAAAAGATTAGAATAAGGGCAACGTGTCAGGATATTGCGTCACGGACAAGAACATTTCATTAGAAGTTAAAAGATTAGAATTAAGACTACGTGATGATGTTGGATAATGGCACTGTGAGGCACGACGCATGTTGAGTGGATGTATTTGTGGGACTCGTTTGGTTTGACTTGCGTGATTTAGTGCGGGTGGACCCGTACAGTCGAGTGCAAAATAAAACTGGTTCTCACAGTTGGAGCTCACAAACGTTCACAGTCCACCATTTTGATAAGACCTTTTAGGTCGGGGGTTCAAGGGAGTCAGGCTGTGACGAATGCATCTGTGCATAGGGGTTTTGTGACGTCACCTGCACTTGTGAAGGAAACTGAGTTTTGCGAGTCTGTTTTTTTGGAAGCAAGCTGAACAGGCGTATTTCTCCATGTAGTCCGCAAATGAAAAGGGGAATGTATTTCCCTAAAAGAATAAAGGTGTAATAGGATTTCTTCCTCCCCCTCCTCGAATTGCTAAAGACTTAATGGACCATAGATACTTAGGAATTAACTACGATACAAGTATTGAATTGATCTCTCTCTTTTCGTTCATAAAACATCTCTAAGAACGACAGAAACTTGACGCTTAAATAAAAAGGATCACATTTAGAAGAGAGAGTATGCCTTGTTTTTCGCTGTGTATTAGCACCTTTGTTACAGCCCAATACAACGATGATGATACTGGACGCGCGGCGGGTGGCGATGATGGCGGCGATGTTCCACAGTAGTTCCCAAACAAGGAGAGAACTCAACCGCTTGACGACATCGAGACGACACCCATCAAAGACGAAGAAGAACAGGTTTGAGTAATTAAAGCACTATGTAACATCAGGATATTGTGTCACGGACACGAACATTCTATTAGAAGTTAACAGATTAGAATTAAGGCAAAGCTAAGGATATTGCGTCACGGACAGAAACAAATAAAATGTAAGTTAAAAGATTAGAATTGAGGCAAAAAGGCGCCAGAGACCATTAGCAGATAACTTATCCACTCGAAAAACTATTTAAATTTTTCCTCTGAAGTGCAAGCGAGTGAGTAATCATTTTTTGGGAAGCTGCTTTCTCCTATGGGAGATGGGTTGAGGGTTATGCCGATGTATACATGTATACTGCAAACCTTAACAAAAAACAACAGTATTGTTTAAGTCCAAATGATTGTTTGCCGTCAATATTTACAACCGCGGCTATTAATCAAGAAATATGACGATTGAAG
This sequence comes from Sepiola atlantica, assembly GCA_963556195.1. Taxonomy (NCBI): domain Eukaryota; kingdom Metazoa; phylum Mollusca; class Cephalopoda; order Sepiida; family Sepiolidae; genus Sepiola; species Sepiola atlantica. The sequence continues at coordinate 27,526,802 of OY744540.1, read as the reverse complement.
AGAGATTGAACCGCTGCAAAGTTTTATTTATCGAACATGACTCGATGTACGTCATCACACTGCTTACACATGTCTGATAGACTCTCCTTTGGTCGACACTCTTCTGGATAGTAATGGCAGAAGTTTCCTGAACTTACTCCATGCATTCCTAATTTTGCAATCACACTAGCACCTGTAAAATGCTGAACTTTTAAACTTCACATTTTAAATAATGGAAAATTTACAATTGGCAACAGGATGAGTAACATGGGCACATTATTATTTTTTTATAAACTTTACAATTAAGGGGGATGCCACCGAAACCGTTAATGATGATGTGCCCTCTTGATAATCTATTGGATTCGAAAAATTGGTCCATAGTAGTTCTATGAATAGGCAGTCATGTTTCGTATACTTAAATTATATTTTACTCCATAATTTATGAGTCATAGGTACTCTAGTCTTATTATAATACACTTCATGTATGTAACCAAATACACGTCTGAACGATATTACATGCTTTTTTAATATTATATTTCATTGTGTTGTAAACTTAGCACTGTTTAACAGGTTATTTTCGAATTTTAATGCTTTAGCACACATTTCAATATAATAATATTATAATGAGTGTAGATCAGGCAGTCAGTAGGTAGCGTGTATATTCCGTAAATAACATCTATCAATAGTATCTCGTGTTTTTGTGTCGTGAACCAATACTCCCATCCGCTACATTGTATCATTATTATAATGTTCAACCTTTAGTTAGCAAGACCGTAGCGCTATTAATATGTATGCGGTAAATCAAAGGACGTAATTCATTAAAACTCGACGCAGTAGTAGTAGTGGTAGTAGTAGTAGTAATAGTATTAGTAGTAGCAGTAGTAGTCGTAGAAAGATTTAAGATGTATTTTCAGCAATAATCAGATGACAACGTATTTTCCTCAGGTTACTATAATTATAAGTGTTAGCTAAGAAAGTGATAGTGCTTCTGTATTATTAGGATTAGATGCACTTTTCATTTTTATTTTAGAAAAGTGAGCTGAAAGGGGAGATACTTCAAACTGTTTTTTGTTGTAACCATAACCCATAAGAAAAATCCAAAGAATTAATAAAGTACATTTAAGAAAAGGTACTTATGCAGTTTACGGACGGGGCTGATATAAAAAGGTTATAATTTAGAAAGCCATTCTAAACATGGAGAGGTGGGCGTGATTAACTATTCTGTAATACCACCTAAAAATTAATTAACAGAATAAAGCGATTCATGTGTTAATTATTCTATATACACGATTTTTTAAGTTACTTAATGTCTTAATATGCACAATTACTGAAGATCACTTATGCTACTGTTGTCAATACTAACAATAAAGCATAATATAAAAACGTATTTCGTAAACAAATATTCACTGTGAACTTTTTCATAAATTAAGATTAAAATAGTGTATGTGTTGACCACACATCTTGTGATATTTTAGTAAAAGGATTAGCAAGTATTTACAAATATTATATCTAAGAAAATCAAAAAAGATTTTAACAAGTTCCAGCATGATTAAACAAATAGATCTAGATTTAAAAACCCAGAAGTTACAACCCTACACAGAACTGTTAATGTTTCATCAGACGCTATGCTTGAATTGCCGTCAGCGTTGTTCAAGAATCTAAATTTTGTTTTAAAACTGTGCAATATCCGGCTTTAATTTTCTTTATTTTAATCCGAATTATTCCAGTTTAAAGACGTCACAGATCCGAGTTGTTATTGTACGTCTGTTTCTTTTTCCTATTCTTCATCTCTTTCGAACGTTACACTGCCCTACATCTCTAATCTTTCTCTTTCTGTTTTTATTTCTTATAACATTCAATTGCTCTCACCGCTTCTATCAGGTTATGTATATTTATGTTATCCAGCTTCTATCATCCATCTCTCAAGATCCTCTCTTTTCTCGTAACTTTTCCACATACCTCTCTATCCCTTCTTGCACTCTTCCATCTCTAAAGATCCTCTCTTTTCTCGTAACTCTTTCCCATACCTCTCTTTCCCCTCTCTTACTCATCCATCTCTAAAGATCCTCTCTTTTCTCGTAACTCTTTCCCATACCTCTCTTTCCCCTCTCTTACTCATCCATCTCTAAAGATCCTCTCTTTTCTCGTAACTCTTTCCCATACCTCTCTTTCCTCTTTCTCACTCATCCATCTCTAAAGATCCTCTCTTTTCTCGTAACTCTTTCCCATACCTCTCTTTCCCCTCTCATACTCATCCATCTCTCAAGATCCTCTCTTTTCTCGTAACTCTTTCCCATACCTCTCTTTCCCCTCTCTCACTCATCCATCTCTAAAGATACTCTCTTTTCTCGTAACTCTTCCATACACCTCTCTTTCCCCTCTCTCACTCATCCGTCTCTAAAGATCATCTCTGTTCTCGTAACTTTTCCATATACCTCTCTGTTCCCTCTCTCACTCATCCATCTCTAAAGATCCTCTCTTTTCTCGTAACTCTTTCTCATACCTCTCTTTCCTCTTTCTCACTCATCCATCTCTAAAGATCCTCTCTTTTCTCGTAACTCTTTCCCATACGTCTCTTTCCCCTCTCTCACTCATCCATCTCTAAAGATCCTCTCTTTTCTCGTAACTCTTTCCCATACCTCTCTTTCCCCTCTCTCACTCGTCCATCTCTAAAGAACCTTCTCTTTTCTCGTAACTCTTTCCCATACCTCTCTTTCTCCTCTCTATTCTCTCTCCCCCTGTTTTCTTTAAATTACTTATATCATTACATTTCTCGCAACAATTCTCCTATCATTAATCTACAAAGCTGTTATTGCATCTTACAGAGATTCTTCCAAACACGTGTTTAATTGCAATGTTATCCTCTAGTAACATACGAATATCTTTCCTTAGATACCGTTTTTTGTAAATTCAGAACTTACTCTACGTATCTATCTCTCACTTATGGTGACCGATTGTAGTCGAAAAAGACATTTTTCAAACTTACCGAGAATCAACATCGAGCATAATCACCATGGGACACGTCAGACTAAATAATTTAATATTAATGAATATTGATCGCTAACCTTTTGCGTTATATTGACATTCCTGATATCATAAACAATTTATCTGATGCGAAATCTAGAAGTTGTCGCTCATAAATTTTATATTATATATATATGATATGTCCTACTTTTTAATGTGTATGTTATGATGCCAATATTCGAATATATGCGTGACACGGTGGACTGTTTCAAGGTGATGAACATTTTTTAATGGAGTATTTTATGTTGGATCAGGCGAAGTATATATTTAATGTAATGTATCTATTACGTTACGGAATATTTTTTCATGATTGGTATTATTTGTATTATTTGTATTAGCATATGTCTGTTCTCATCATAGATGTTATTCTCACAATGTTTCTGCCGATGTAAACTTCATCTTCATTTTGTCAAAAATCAGCATTTTAAGGTTTGACTCTGTTATCTATACGCAATTTCGAAATGAACTCTATGTGTAATCTCTGGAGTTCGATTCTCATTCTTCTGTCATCCGTGACAGAGTAGAATATTTAGTATGTACTTTTTTTAAATTTCTAGTTAGTTTTGTCCGTTGTCAGAATTGAACCTAGAAACCCCATAAGACCGTCACTTAGCACTAGTCATTTACTTAACACTTGTAAGCCAAACAATACACATTACTGAAATGATGTAAATATCTAAAAATGCTGGTTTCAAAAAAGTGTTATGCAGTGCACCTACATAAGTTCAGATTTCTATTCTGAAACGTCAAGGCTACTGTAAGCGTTGGGCATTCATAATGAATATGTGTGGATATTAATTTCAGTTTTAATTCGCAAGTAGCTGGGGTAGTGTTTCGTTTATGTAACTGGGACTATTAGCCAAAGTGGGTGTATAACAACGTAAGTATGGCGGCCTTATTTGTTTGTTTTTTCTAAAATCAAAATTTTTTTAAATGTAATTCATTTTCTCAGAAATAAAACAATTAGCGAAAAGTTGGGTTGAATCAATGGATGTATTAATCGATATCTAACAAGTACTGAAAAATAAAGTAAAAATGTATTATTGATAAACCTTTTCGACTAATAAAGCAGGGAATATACATTAATATGTTGTTTTCCTAAATTGTGTAATGATATCATACTGGAATATACTACTTTATGTTTAATAAGTGGTAATTACATGAAGTAGTGTTACTATCTAGTCTGACAGACACTTTTATCATATTAACAATGATAACTTTTTATATAAGATTAAAATAATGTCACTCTTTCAGTCAGCCTTCGAGCTCGTGTTAAATTGTTGGACTACGACAATATTTACTTTCAAGGCAACTTTAATGTACGAAATAGAATGCTCTCTCTCTTACTCTTTCCTCATCTCTCTTTGTCTTTATATATATATATGTATATATATATATATATATATATATATATATATATATATATATATATATATATATATATATATGAAGCAATCCAACAAAAGATATAAGCGTCAACTAATATCTTATAATTAGTGAAACATCCGGATAAAAAACTGAAGCTCAATATACTGGATAGAGCATTAATATTATAATATAAAATGAAGTAATAAAATAAGGTGTCAATCAAATTTTATTAGAATTCAAAGTTCATGCAAAGCATCCTTAAGTCCTTAGCTCATGAGTTTTCAAAGATAATTCTTCTCTTCAGAGGACCATTACCGCAGTTATACTACTACAGGCAATAAAATTACGCTTTGAAAATATATAAAATTATATACACAAATACATAAAAATACATAACATCAAACATATAAATCCAAAAACATACTTTTGTTGAATCCATACAGTCCATCCAGGTCATACAAATTGAGAAGCATAATCAGGAATATATATATATATATGCATATGCATATAAAATCTCTCTCTCTCTATCTCTCTCGCTCTCTCTCTAACTATATATATATATTTATTTATATATATATATATATATATCGATATACAATTCATATAAATATTAGAGAAGCCTACGCAAATTGTAATTAACCTGCGTGTTGTGCTAACGCATGTCTACGGGCTGAAACACAACTTAATTTTAAATTGTCGGAAAAGAAATCAGATAAAATAGAAATATGGGCCAGCAAAAACACAGCATATATATATATATATATATATATATATATATATATATATATATGTATCTCTCTCTCTCTCTCTCTCTCTCTATATATATATATATATATATATATATATATATATATATAATTTTATCATTCAATTGTTATTTTAGACACTCTTGCCGATAGATTTTTCTAAGATCATAACCGTCCCTTTAAGTGCACTTGTGTGTATCTCTTTTGCACTTGGTTCACCGGATATATTCGCCAGATAGGTTTGAAACAGTTTTTTTATTAGTCCGGTTTCTCCTGTAATTTCTGGAATGATACAGATCTTCCTAAGATCCCAGTTTTATTTTTTATTTTTTGTTTTTGTTTTTGTTCATTTTCATTACGTACATAAGCCATTAGTATTTCGTAACCTTTTCTTTTTGAACGCTTTTTAAGCCACCATCATTAGAGGCACTGATTTTAACCAGGGTTGTTACTTTCTCTATTTAGTCCGATATCACTATGTCAGGTTTACCAGCTCCGTTTTTTTAGATATTTATCTGTAGGGATCGAATAGTCATAGTAAATGGTGTATGATTTATTTTCGACTGTCTTTTCTGCTATATGTTCATAGGACATGCTTCAACACTGGATATATATTTTTTTTACAAATGGACTAGTAAAGGCATTTGAACAGCCCGTTTTGTCACATTGAATAATAGACAACCCCCAGCAGAACCTTCCAACTGGATATTAGGTCGCGCATCCACTCACCTTCTGTATGCATATATATATATATATATATATATATATATATATATATATATATATATATATATATATATATATATATATATATATATATGTGGGGGGTGCTTAGCGAAAATATATTTAATTAATTATTCCACAAATCAATATATTCAATCAATGAATATTGCACCAGTAAGATCATATCATCCCGTCACATAACGTGGTAAACTCCAGTGGAAAAAAACAGGAAACGAAAGATGAATAGAAAGGAAGAAAAGTATATGTAGAATGCGCAATATAAATATTTGTCCCGCCGGAGAAACTTCAGATAATTCAAAATCCATCGGTAAGCACACCGTTTACTGCTGACTGTTTGTGAGAGTTACTTCTTTATCACTAAGGATAAAGTGTTTGCAGAGGAGTAGTGCCTTAGTCGTACTAAATCCCAGCAATATGTTATGCGCAAAATATAATCGCTTTATGGTGCCGTGTGTCGTAGGGAGCCATCTTCTTCTCGAGGTTACGCTGTTAATATGGATGGACGAAGACAAGCGAACGATGGATCTAGATGTGTAAGGCTTGATCACAAATCCTGGTTTGATACAGGTAGCAGTAGTTCCCGTTGCGCTCATCAATAAAGTTATCATCTGGTAGTGAGAACAGTATCACTTCACAATGGGAGAGCGTAAGTGGTCCAGTTAGTAGAGTTTCATGGACAATGTGCAGGTTTGCCGAGCTACATATATTAATACAATAAGCTTTGAGAAAAAACATAAGTACTGTTCCACCATCAATTGATTGGCAAGCTAACAAGAAGAAGAACTTATTGCGTTTATTACACGCTGTTTTGTGCTTCCGATCGACGTGACTTACGTTATCTGAATATTTTTATAAATCAGTACGACACATGCGAACACATATTCCAGTAATTATAGGAGTAACCTGACTAAGGAAAAATAATTTCAAAAAATACTTGTATAATATACCCGGTGAACCAAGTGCAAGAGAGATACAAACAATTGCACTTAAAGATAGGTTTAGTAGCTTAAAAATATATCTCGGCAGGAGTGTCTGAAATATCGGGTGAATGTCTGGCATCCGGTAAACTGCCGCATCCCCAGCAAACGCAAAAAGATAAGGAAAGTTTTGAAAATAGAGAAACCTTATTCTTGTGAAGTGTGCAGTATATAATTTGCATATAATTATCAATTAAAAAAGCATATGCAAACACACACTGCTTTACTAACTGAAATTTTGGAATTTGGTGAGAATCCTTAAAGGGCACTCATAAATCAATGCAACCCATCAAAAATGAAGTGTTAGCCAGTAAATGCCTTTATCGCTCAACACGAACTTAAATATAATTACAAAACCAGAGATACCCTGTGCTGGAACTAACAGGGTGTGTAAATATCTCTGCTGTACCATCTGTAAAAATGAAGTATCTAGTGCAGTCGTCAATCTCGGAAACATATACTAGAAATAACTGTTGGAAATAAGGCATACACCATCCAATATTGCAATTCAATACCTACAGCTACATACCTGGAATACGAAACTGCTTAACCCGGAATAGTGATATGAGACAAGAAAGTGAACGTGCCGACTCTAGTTGAAGTAAGTTGCTATAAAAATACTGTCTTAAAAAGAGGTGAGAGGGAGAAGATAACTAAATACCAATTTCTTCTGTACGACATGAAAATAAACTAGAATCATCGGAAGCTCCCCAGCGTACTCATGAAAATAATTTTAAAAGCTACGTAGTGAATATACCCGGTGAACTGAGTGCAGGAAAGAGCAACACCATTTCACTGTAAGAGACGATAGGAATTTAGAAAATATATATATGTGTTGGAGTCACTCGAATATTTGGTAAGTATCTGGAATCTGATAAGATGATCTATCTTCAGCGAAAACAAAAATACATTTTTTTAATAAAAAAGGAATCCCACTGAATAATATCCTCGAACGTTTTCGGTCTCTCTGTATAGTTTTTTTTAAGAACAACCTGACATGATGGTATATCACTCTATAAGATAATCCCGACCAAATCTTTAAACAAACATTGTATTCGACGGTCAAATGATGTTTCGGTAGTAACATCGCTTAGCTGCATACTCGACCAGATCAGATGTTTTATGTTCCTTAAACTGGTAAGACAAAGCAAAAAACAAAAATATAGAGAAAAAAATCGATGAAATATAATATACGTCACAGGAGAGAGTAATTACTGTTCTTCACTGTTTTAATAACGTTTAAGAGGTTAAAAAGAATGGAAATTGAATACTTGTATATTTACATATCTCATATAAACATCAAGTGTTAGCCCTAGTGATTGATCCCTTTGAGTTCTGAGATCAAACTGAAATGAAACAAAAGAAAGCGAGACTGGCAATACCTAGTTCATTTAATCTCTCTGAGCATTGGTTTTTCACGATATACTAGCATGAGTATAATATCTCTTAGAAGTAAACCGTGGCCAAATATTCTAATAAAAATGATATAAAATTAGATGTCCAAATACGAGTTGATGGCCCATAAAATAAAATAGATCGTGCATCTCATATGAGTGCTGCTACTGCACGTAAAACAATAGATACAAGCCAAATGAGCCCACGCCTGCTTTTGGAATATTGTTTAACCAAGCACAGAAAGGCAACAAGAAACAGAAGCTATATCATTGTTAAATCGGCTGTTATTCACTGGTTTACTTACTCTACATTTAATATAGAAAACTATTTATATGAACAACTGAATATATATATATATATATATATATATATATATATATATACATTTGTATTTTGTTTATTATATACGTTTCGTTCTTTTTAATCGGCACTCATCAGTATAGAGATTCCACTATTCACTACTGGTCGCGTGATTCGAAACCCGGGTTACGAGTACTTTACAACTCAAATACAGGCACCTAGAACCATTCGGCCACCTCTGGATAGCAAAATAAACAGTGATAATTGTAACACTTATTTCGGCGGCTTGATGTCAAAAGTGTTAGAGTGGGGTTATATAGTGTTATATATATAGTGTTATATATAGTGTTACATATATATATATATATATATATATATATATATATAACAATATAAAACGCATTCGCAACCAAATTAGAATATAAACTACATATAATAATATAGTTTGTTTATTTAATATATGTGTCTATATGGTGTGACCATATTGCTTTCAAGTAATGAGATTAAGTGAGAGCGTAAGAAGTAATCTCTTTAATGAAATTACATGTTTTGTCCATATTTCAATATATATATATGTATGTATATATATATATATATATATATATATATGTGTGTGTGTGTGTGGGTGTATATGTGGGTGTGTGTGTATGTGTATGTGAAAATATATGGTTTAGCATATGCTTTCAATAGTTTATATTCATCAGCCTCTTCCAAGTTAAGATCCATGATTGTCAACTACTGACAACAGAGCATATCCAAGTAAACTAGGTTAATTTACATTCTAAATTCAAGATGCAATTACTTTTCGCATCCGTTTCGCTAAAAGTAGACCAACCAACATTAGTATGCTAATATTTGATCAGTCTTCCTTAAGCTCTTCATAAAACCAAATGTTCGTAATTCAAAACATGATACACTGGAGCGTAACATTCAAGATAAATAACCAAAAAATTAACTGTGAACGCACTGTCTCTGGACCGAGGTTTCAATATGGCGAACTACCACACATGGTGTAGCAATGCCAAGGGTGAATGTGAGTTCACGTTTGATTTTCTTGGACATTTATCTTTCATGTTACTCTCCAATGTATGATTTTTAACTCGACCCTATACTATTTCAGATTATTGAACTATTGTACAATAGTCCGAAATAGTATAATATTAGCTGTAAAAAGACAGATACAAAATCTCCATTATTAATAGATTGACCCTACTTTCCCACATTTTTATTTGATTCCCGGTCATTTATCAAACGACCGACGGACAGTGAATTTTGAACAATCGTATCATTCACCGAGCCATAGTGTGAATAAATGCAAGTTTGTAAAGATCTATTGTTAGACCGAAGATAATAATTCATATAAATTCAATAAAAACTTCTTTTTCAGTCATGAAGAAAGAAACATCGCACTCATAAAACTTTATTCAGAGACAAAATTGCCGCTGTATTTATTTGGGTAGTGGAAGCGGATTTATATGAAATATATAAAATAATAATTAATTGGATATAAGATCAATAAAATGAAGTAATATATAAAATTGAAATGTGTTTTATTTCTTTCATAATAAAATTGTATATTCCCATCTATGATTTGAATTGTCAACTCATATTTCGACAGGAAGGCTGATGATGACAAATACAAATTAAATTGTTTACAGTTGACAATCTTGCCTTTCTGACTACGAGTAAAGTATAGTATATGTTCAGATACTACACTTGATATACTCTTTTCTCAGTCAGCGAAAGAGAAACCATTCTAAAACTATGCCATTTTTATTTTTGTCCCAAGGATAATTAATTGAAGTAACTGTGATTACTTGTAGTCTATTGGCATTACATTTCAAAACGACACTTGTAATCTGCAGTGTAGAAGTCCCGCGGCAATGTGTTCTACGGCCGCAAATCTCTTGCAAATATACTTAGTTCGTGTAAAATTACACTGAAAACGCAAATTTAATATTTTACATCTTTGCAGAAATGGAGTTTTTGGTATGAAAATATAAAGTCAATGTACATTTCGGCGTGGACTGAGATCGTTGAAGATAACTCATTTAATTTTACATTTTAACGTGAAATGAATAAACTAACTACCTTTAAGGAAGTTTTCCCGACCAGATTCATCCGGAATTATGGTGATTTGATAGTCAGTAACACTAGCTTATCAGAAAAAAGGCTGACTTGAAAAATAGCCACAAGCAGACGCAATCCTGAGCTTAGAATTAAATTCAGATTGCCACTCTTTTCATTAATTATTTGTAAACAAATTTCGTTAACTGTGATTACTTGTAGTGAAGTTTTCTGACAGCAAGTTATTGGCATTGCATTTGAAGACGACACTGATGTCATCTAAAGTGTAGAAGTCCCGCTGCAATTCGTTCCACAGCTGCGAAGCTTTTGCGCAGAAACTCAGTTCGTGTAAAATGTACCTTAATATAGCTAATCAGAAGAAGGAATATGTTTACGTTGGTTTAGCAAATTGTGTTATTGCTGTATAATTATGAATACGTTGCATTTTTGCGTGGACTGAGACCATTAGAGAGTTTAAAAAAATCAATTTCACATGTTAACAGGACATATACAGGGTGGGCCAAAATAAGGGTCCTATCTTTAAATTTGAATAACTTGAATTTGAATAACTTCCACAAAATAAAAGTTAAACTCACCAAACTTTATGTGTGTGTAGACTGACCCTTCCGAGATTTTTTGAAATAAACAAAACAAATTTTAGCCGAAAAACACTTCTTAAAACTTACAAAAACTAAAGTATTGTTTTTTACACTGTTTTGAGTTTTTTAAGCAAAAATAATGTTTTCTAAATGAGGGTACGTTCCTTAGGGCTAATACGGCTCATGCTTGCTTCGGAAGGGGTCCTTTACTTATTCTAAAAAAAAAATAAAAAAATCAATAAATAAAAAAGTTATGAATTTTTAAAAATAGGACTCTTATTTTTGCCCACCCTGTATAAATTAAGTAACTTTAAAGAATTCTTTTCGGCCAGATTCATTAGGAAGTATGGTTACTTGTTGGTCAGCCACACTGGCCTATCGCTAAAAATGCTGACTTAAAAAATGACATCAGCAGACAAGACTCTAATCTTAGACTTACAGCGACTTGCCACTCTTTAAATTGATCATTTATAAACAAAGAAAGAATTTAGCGATATCTTTAGTGAGACGAATCAAAGCAGATCTTTTAGCGCCAACTCCGATAAAAACGCATAGGATTACGCATGTATGTCTGGAAAGACATTTCTCTTATCGTATTTTTACAAGTTGTATCAAAATTCACCACACAAATCAATCGACCACTATAGTATGATTGCGTTTAAATTATTTTATTTGGTATTCACCCGTAATGAAGTGTCCGTCGACAAACAGCTGTCTTCCGTAATCTAAGAAGGCAATTTTAGAAGACGACTGTGCATCGTAAGAATCGCAGAACAAAACAAACGACAATTAACAGAGTAGACAACTAAATCAAAACAGTTCCATTTCATTGAATCATGGGCCGGTAGTAAACCAATGTCGTATTCTGGATGCATCGGCACTAAGTATGAATTTCAACCAGTTGCTTTGTTAGTAGGTCTGCGCTCATGTTCTGCAAAACTGTGGCATACCACTTTGTGGAAAATGCCTGACGGCATTTATTTTCTGTTTTGTAAAGGTAAGTGATGGTTTGGTCCAAGGATGGAATCCTATATTGTGACACATCCGATAAAATTTATGACTCCGCGTGGTGAAAGAAATGAGTATATACAAATCTTAGAAAGTCATTTATTTTTTAACTTTATAGACATAATTTCACTTTAACCATAGATGTCTACAATTAGTATCCTATCATATTCGAAACCCTACCAAAACCCCAATTTCCACAACCGTTTTTGGTAAAAGAGACACAACTGGATTAAATGATACTGCCAAAACTCAGGAGATTTATTGAGTGTGGAGCTATCTATAATGTCCAGGGGTTGTAAAACATGATACTGCCATATGGATTAGGTAGAAAGTATTGTTTACAAACATTTTATAAGCAAAATATATGCACGAAAAAAATAATTCTACACACCAATCCTATACAAAACAACTGTAAAGTTTGAGCATGAAATGATACAACAGCGATTTATACATAGTCACACTCAAGAAAAATACCAACCAACCAACCAACCAAGCAACCAACGAACAGGCCGACTTCATATGTGCTTCTTACTTTGCCAAAAGAATGTTAACGCACACGCATAATATACAGAGATGAGTGGCAACCAAGTTCCAACTCCCGTTGCCACAGGCAAATGCTATTTTACTTTGAATGTACATTAGTTGTTTTTTTTACGGACAGCGTACTTCATAGGCGTATTTAGCATTTTGCTTTCTATTGCTTTAGCGAGAATATTATATTCAGGTCACATTGAAATTGACTTAAATCTCAAGAGAAAATAGTGTTTGCAAGTGTCGAATTATTAAATAGATTTATTGAACGGTACTTATACATTTGTACGGACTATATATGTATATATATATATATATATATATATATATATATATATATATATATATATATATATGTGTGTGTGTGTGTGTGTGGGTGTGTGCGTATATATAAATGTGTATACATACATACATAAAATATATATATATATATATAAATATATATATATAAGTGTGTATGTGTGTGCAGAAACATATACATTGTCCGACAGTTTCATATAAATAGTCGCAGCTAAACGACATTTTTCTCTCAAATAGACTTTCTTGAATTCATATTACACATTTCGGTTGAAATCTATACATTACTCAGTTATGCAATATATTTCCTTGTAATATAGATGTTTTCTGATTGATCAGATATTATAGTTGCTTGAGTTGTTGTTTTAAGAACCAGTAACTATTTTAATCAAAAAGATCACAACTTATGTGCCAATGAAGACATGAAAATAATTGACTACTAGTAAACCCAAACGCAATTCCGCCGGTTAGAAAGGGCATACGTTGCTTGTAATACTATATGCACTGTTGATTCTTGAAATAAATACATAATTCCTTATCCTCAAGTGGCTGTTGACCTTGGTAAGTAGTGATATATTAGTAAAAGAAAAATTACTGTTAAAAATGTAAAGGAACACAGGGAGTCATATCTTAACACAAGTACAGATATTTATATTCCCTTGGGATAAGATTAAAACTAATCCAGTTATTCTTCTGGGACAGCTGGTGTTGTTTGAGAAAACAGAACACACGCTGCCTCAAGACCGTTCGTCTTTCCTTTCTCCAGTTCGGACCAACGACGACAACGACGGCGCGCGACCCTTGACCGTAACCTTCAATCCTGACTCTGTTGCTCCGATTTGGATTGAACAACGTCATAAACGCCAGAAATGCAAATCTATGCCGTGTTCTTTGCCAAAATAGTATCCGCAATAAAACACAACTTCTGAAGAGCCTCAATAACTTCGCCATTAAAGATTCATTACTCACTTCCGAATTCTCATCTGTCTCCATTGTTTGCACATGTTGCAAATAAACCGGTGATCATCTTTCAACCTACCAGTGAATCAAGAACAATACATTGAGTTGCCTCAGACTAGCTTTCTAGATACAAAACATGAGTTTCTTCTTTTTTGAGGGGTAATTTCAACTGTGAAACAAGTGATTATCACTTTTATCTTGCTAACATAACTTTCAAAAGAAAAACTATATTTCTATACATGAAGTGAGCACTGTTAGGAGATATTTTTAAACAAAAGGCATTCACTTAGCTACAAAGCAATACACTGAGTAAGGTGGTCTAGTAATCTAGTATGTCATAGTATGTACTATCTTATGGAATAAATATAATCTAAATACTCTGTACCACGTGGTAATTTAAAATGGCCGTGATGAAAGGTGGAATGTGCAGATCAAAGAGTGGCTCTTTGAACCAAGTTCGCGCCTTATGACTGTCTGAACTGATTATGTTATTATATCGAAGAAAGCAATAAGCTCGAAACGTCGTCGGTTGTAAGTAAATAGAGTTTGATATTTCTTTAAAAATATTGATTGATATATATATATATATATATATATATATATATATCTATATATATATATATATATATATATATATACATCCGGATGTTTCACTAATTATAAGATATTAGTTGACGCTTATATCTTTTGTTGGATTACTTATCATATATATATATATATATATATATATATATATATATATATATATATATATACAGGGTGACCCCAGAAAAACCGGCCTTGTGTACACTTTCTGTGATATCTCCTTTATTTATTTACCGATTGCTCTTATTTTACAGGACATGACAGAATCAATGACCGGGAGTACACCAAGGCCTCAGTGGTAGCTGGGACAAAGAATACACTGTTAAATTTTACTACCAGACAGGCTCGTTTAAGAAAACCCAGGACAGTTTCATGCATCAGTTCGAATGTGAAAAGGCTCCATCCAAAAGCAGAATTCATAACTGGGTGGACCACTTCGAGAAGTATGGGACCCTGAAGAACCTCAACGCTGCCAGTGAGAACCGTCCAAGCCACTCGGGACGTCCCAAGAAGCGGATAGCCGAGCTTGTCGAAAGTGTGAGAAAGTCTCTCCAGGAGAGTTCGAAACGCTCTGTACGTAAGCGAAGTCAGTCCCTCGGTATCTCCCGTGAGACTTGCAGGAGAGTGCTGGTGAACGATATCAGGGCTTACCCATACAGAATACATACGCTGAAGACCCTTACAGCCTCAGACAAGAATCAGAGGAGCGCTATGGCAGTCAAGATGCTCGATAAGATCGAGGAAACACCAGGTTTTCTTAACCTCCTTTGGGCCTACGATGAAGCCGACTTCCATCTTGACGGAAAGGCGAACTCCAAAACAAATGTCTTCTGGGGGTCCTCCAGACCCAATGAAGTAGCCACCAAGCCCCTGCACTCTCCTAGGTGCACAGTGTGGGCTGCAATCTCGGTCAGAGGCATCATCGGAACAATCTTCATCGAAGAATCTAATGCAGCAATGACAGTCACCAAGGAGCGGTATGTGGAGGTCCTCAAAACCTTCAAGAGTTAGCTCCAGACCCTCTACCCGTTGCTCATGAGCAAATTCTAGTTCCAGCAAGATGGAGCAAGTTCTCACACCTCAAACCTGTCCCGAGATTGGCTGAAAGAGAACTTCGGAGGACGAGTCATCAGTCTCAAGACTAATTTTGAGTGGCCACCCCATAGCCCGGACCTAACCCCCCCATATTGTTTCCTTTGTGGCTATCTTTAAGACAGAGTGTAAGCAGGGAAACCCGGAACCATCACGGAACTCAAGGAAGCCATCAGGGAGGAGATGAGAGCCACTCCCAATTCAGTCTGTAAGAACGTCATGGACAACTTCGTTCTGCGCCTCAAGAAATGCACGTAGCTAAATAGGGGCCATCTAGAACACATTCTGTAGAACGGAGAAAGATAGGCCAAATACCCTAGTGTTTTGATGGGATGTTTTAAATATAATAAACCAGTTATGACCCAAAATTCATTTCATTCGGACGAAACACTAAGAAACGGGGCCTAATTAAAGTTGGGGCTCGTTTTTTGGGGGTCACCCAGTATATAAATATATATATATATATATATATATATATATATATATATATATATATATATGTGTGTGTGAATGTGTATATATGTATATATTTATGCAAATATTGTTAACAATAATAGTATTCGTCTGTTTACTTGTACCATTTTTTATTTCTTCAATTTTTCTGATCGTATTTTATGTATTATAATATATTGTATGATAAATGTTCCATAGGCTCTACAGGTTTCACGAACCTTTTCGATTATTCGTCGAACTATCCTCAGGTGTCAAAAGCAAATGAACAAAAAAGCTCGAGCAAGAAAAGAATGTTTAAAAGACGGCGGAGAAATATGATCTATAAATATATATATATATATATATATATATATAATTTAATATCTTAACCTAATAAACGGATCATTATGAATATTAGAATATATATGTTATGCAACACGGTGAGTAACATGATCACATAATTTATTTGCAATTTTTTTACATTTAAGAGTTGAATATATATAAACTTATGTATATGCATATATATATATATATATATATATATATGTATATATATATATATTTCGTTGTAAAAGATACACTCTTAAACCAATGAAAAAAGTATTATTTATTTTTGAATATATATTCTCAGAAACATGGTGAGTAATATGAGAACATTATTCATTTGCAAATAGTACCATTTTTGTAAACTTTTCAAAACCCGTACCCTACCCTAAACAAATTAAAATTAGTTGAATACAAAAACATAAAATGGAGAAATAATTGCTCGTATCAAATAATGAGTCACATTTTGTAATACACTTCTAAAATGTTTGGCGCTCACATAGGCATCAGTACTATTTGCATGCTAAATATGTATTCCAGGAGAGAGTGAGGGACGTGGGCACCTTATTACTTTTCATTAAACTTTATTGTTTGCAGTGGTGTCACCGAAACCCTACTGTTACACCGAACAAAAGAAAACAAATCTAAAACTAATGCTATATTTATTGTTTATACTTGTCATAGGACTGGTATTCTACAATCTCTCTCTCTCCCTCTCTCTCTCTCTCTCTCTCTCTCTCTCTCTATATATATATATATATATATATATATATATATATATATATATATATATGTATATATATATATATGGGTGTATGTGTGTGTGTGTGTGTGTGTGTATGGATGGGTGTGTGTGTGTGTGTGTGTGCGTGTGTGAAAAAGACAAAAGGCAAACTAATTTAATACAGGAAAAAATAATCAACATATGAGAGTTTTTTACGGTTTAGCTCGGATCCTCGAACAGCTTCAGAAGAAGTGAGGATTTTTACTTGATTGTATAACGGTAAAACATAGGAAAAAAAGAAAACAAGAACGCACAACAAGATGTATATGGCACTTGTTATACTATTTGAAAAAAAAAAGAAAGACGAATTCATGCAACGCGTACGGTGAAGACGTTAAAATAGGAAAGTGGGAAAGAAAGAAAAAGAAAAAGGAAAAAAGAGGAGAATAAATATAATACATGGATGAAAGATTATGAAAACGAATAGTTAATTAAACCGTGACATATATATATATATATATATATATATAAATATATATACATATATATAGCATTATTATTAAATATTATTAGTAGTATTATTATTATTATTATTATTATTATTATTATTATTATCATTAGTAGTAATAGTAGTATGAGTAGTAGTAGTAAAATTTATTTAGATATTAATATTATTATTATTATTATTATTATTATTATTTATATTATCATTAGTAGTAATAGTAGTATGAGTAGTAGTAGTAAAATTAATTTAGATATTAATATTATTATTATTATTATTATTATTATTATTATTGTTATTATTATGATATATACAACATATAGAGGATGTGAACTGAGAGAGTGTGTTGTTGATATTTTATCACCGAGGTTAGAAGAGGTTTTGGAACGCTCAACATCAATATACTCAACGCGTCTAAATCAGTTGACATTGATGAATTACTGACTTGTGACCTTTAACTAGTAACATTATGCAGGACGGCGTTTTTTCCGGCCAGTTGGGTGTATGGACAACCAGTAACAAACACACAATAGCTGTAAAATGGCAGATATGGTTTTATCATTCTACCGCGTTAGAATGTATATCACCCATGACGCAATCATCTACCTGTATCAGAGCCAGGTACGTCCTAAGATTAAGTACGGGTGGACCCGCTCCTGTCTTGATATAGTATAAACTCGATATCGAAATTTATTGTGCGATGTTATTTCTCGTCCCTATAGTCTCTTTCCCAGAGAAGAGACGTTGCTAGTCTTTCTCTAAGTTATCGTTAATTGAATGCTATGTGCTTGACTAAGCATAGAGCTTTGTCCCCTTTCTGTAAAACATTTTCAACAAAAAAATGTCTTCCCCCATATCTATGTATAAATATCTATCACTCACTAGTAAACATCAATGTGTATTTATTTGTATATAAATTCATATAAGAACGTCCGGTCATATAAAATGTGCGGGTAAAAAGAAACATGCTTTTATATCACAGGTTGTGGTGTAATCAAGAAAGCAAAAAGAATGTGAGACAATGACAAATTAATTTTGAAGAAATGATCTACTCTAAATACAGAAATTATAGTAATAAATTACTTATTAACTATTAAATGTCTGATGTAATTCTAATATAATGTGTGAATAATGCGAACAGTAGCCAAGCATAATTATTTGCTGCAATTTTTCACCGAGTGTATACACTAGAAAGATTTTCCAACAGACACAAGCGATCTTAAAACACGTAAAATGGGTTGATATCGCTAATGACTAGAGCTGTGTTATTATTTGCTGTCATCATCGACACGTTTATAAATTAAAATCCTGATTTTTATAAATTAAATTATAATCTTTTCCATATAAGACACACGCAAGGAGAACCACATTTCTGCGCTGTTAAATACGCGCTGTTTACTAATTAGCAAAGGGTTTATACTGATATTGTAAGAATACAGTTATCTTTCTTTTAGACCCCACCTCAAAAAACTAATTGTATGCATTTAAAACGGATGAAATTTTTCGGTTATAAAAGAGATAACGAATAGTAACTATTTTCAGAGTAATCGATTACTTAATTACACGGAGGCAGTACCATCTTTAACAATACGGCTAGCAGACATGCATAAGAGAAGACAGTATGGCACGTCACATAAAAAGCCACAAGTCTACCCCAACATATATATATATATATATATATATATATATGTATATATATTTATATATATATATATATATATATATTTATATATATATATATATATATATATATATTAAATTTAACATGTTTTATTGAATTTTTAGGTTAAATCATTATATATATATATATATATATATATATATATATATATATACATATATGTTTGAAAGAAGACAAAACGAACACAGGTTAGAATGTAAGAGATAAACAAAAAAGCAAGAGATTTGACCGGTTTCCTATGTATTATCGATTTGTTTTTCTCCTGCATTCTAACCTGTTTTTCTTTTTTCAAACATTTTGTCTCCCACGGAATTTCATATCGTGTACATTATATATATATATATATATATATATATATATATATATATTATAATTTCACATAAAAAATGTAATACAAAAAATACTATCAAGAACTTGAAAAAATAAAAAAGGTATAATTAAACAGACTGATTCTGTTATTTTTAACAATATTTTCATATATATATATATATATATATATATATATATATATATATATATATATATATATATATATATTTATTTATTTATTTTGGTACAGAAAAATTAGTAAAACATTTGTACCGTCGGTTTCAAGCACAAACGGACTTAGTCCTCCGGCTCTCTGAAGCTTCTGTTGTCATGTTTCGGTAATGTGAAGTCAAATGTCACTCGCATTTGGACGCGTTATTTGCTTAAAGTGGGATGTATGTTTGTTTAAATTTAGTATAAGGAATGTTTAATAAGATTTGAAAAAAAGGGGAAGGGTGAAAAGTAACAGTTGAGATTTAAACCGGAGATATTGGAGATTAGCATTGTGAGCGACGAATGGTGGAGATTTATGGGAGTAATAATAATGTTGTGAAATGGGTGTGTTACCCTCTTCATGACTGGAGAAATATCTTTGAGAAAGTTATAATGATTGCTCTTAAAAAGTAGTGTGGATATGGGCTGATTAAGGTATTTGTTCGGATGTTTTTAATTTTATTTATATTTATGAGGAGTGATAGTTGGGAAAATTTTCTGGAGTCGATGTTGGTATGTAATGGGGCCATTATGGTATCATGTATTTGACAGAGGGGGTGTAGCTAGGCTTTTATGTGTATCGGTAGGTCCAGTTCATGAGTTGTGCTTGTCTCCTGTGGATGCATCCCTTAAAGATTTCATCTCTAATATTCAAACAGGGTCGCGAGTTCCGTATTTGCTTTGTTTTTGTATCTGAACATGTTTCTGTGTGCGTATAATCTTTGCTTGAAGCTTCCCTGTGTCATGCCAATGTATTCTACTGCTCTACCGGTAGTTTAGTGTGTGACGGTGTCTTCATATACAAGGGAATTGATTTTGGGGTTTTTCTCTAGGGGGGCAGTTGTTTTTGTCCTGGCATAGCAGCCTGCGTTTGAAATTGCTATGGGCTCCGCAGAAATTAGTTTTTTTCTTATAGACAGGGGAGTGAAGTAGCTAACCTTAATATAATTTCTGTTAAAAAGTGTGTGCAGGTTGTGTGTGGGATGGAAGTTGTTTGTCGAGTAAGTTGAGGAAAAGGTGGTCCACTTTTGTCTTGGTATTGGTGGAATAGGGTGGAAAAAACCAGATCACCGACCTCCTTCTATTGCGGCTCCCCCGTGGTTGGTCTCGGGTGAGGGTGTATGATATCCTTTCTTTTAACCCGCTATCAGGGAGCGTTTTGTTGTAATAGGGTGCTGCCTGTTTGAAAATGTCGGGACTGGATGAGAGGTTTGAAATTATTTGACTAATATTATTGACTAAATTTTTCAAAACAACAGAGATGGTAGGATCCCTTTGTGGAGTGTTTCATTGGGTTTGTGGAAAAATGTGCTGTGTTGTTTCTAAGGTTCAGTGTTGTATCAAAGAAATCTACATGGTCTAAATTTGTTTTAATGGTGATTTTTAAACCTAGTTATTGGAAGGTGTTAAATCTTTTCTAAATCTGTCAAGCGTGTGTCCGTTATAGTTGAGTCCGTCATCTCTGTAAAGACCAAACAAATGGTCTTGGAATTTATTTTGGAGTGTATCCAATATGAGAAAGCCGACTAAGTCGCAGATGTATGCACTGTCATAGGCCCCATTGCAACATCAAATGGGTCCTCTGGGTTCGTTGTTTTAACCCAGACCCTTCCCTCGAAGAAAAGTAGGGTTTGTAGTATGGTGCCCCTTTCTAGTTGACTGATGTTTGTGTGTGAAAGTGCAACGGTTAAAACCTTGTCTAGGGTGTCTTTTGTTATGGATGGGTAGATGTCTATTATGTCTAATTGTGTGGATTTGCATCTGTGTTTTTCTTGTATATTATGGAACCAATTTAGGACTGAATTTGTATTGCCCCACAGACTTAGGTTTGTTGTTGCCTTAATTGTATTAACTATATTTTTACCAATTGATTTACTTGCTAGTCCTAGTTAGCTTTTAACTGGGTTGATTAATCTGCAGGAGGGCTTATTCCGGAAGTTGTTTCATTATTAATGCCCTTATATGTATCCGTCCTGGCAAACTGATTATATATATATATATATATATATATATATATATATATATATATATATATATATATATATATATATATATATCAGCCGTCATCAGCATGGCTAACCTGGGCCAGGATAGAACCTACGATATTACTTTTTCCGGTCTCGCGTTTTACCACTAGACCACGAACCCTTTGTCGAAATATGTGCGAATTTGTATCGCCATTATGTTAGTTACGTACTTTTTGTTATTGTTTTTTCTAACGATAGAAACAGAGCTGTTGTTTCATAGTAGTTTCCACTAACTAAGCGGTAAAGAATATTGCATTACGTCGCCCTATTTTAATATAAGACGTGTCATTATATATATATATATATATATATATATATATATATATATATATATATATATATATATATATATATATATACAGTAACACTCAAACGGTTACATTACTGTCTTTTATACGATTTAAAAGTACTTAAACTATGTTTTCTTATCCTAGCAAGAACTAACTATATATCGTAGTTATTAGATACAAAAATGTTCGCACTCTTTAAAAAAAGGGTGTACGTTCGTTTATATATCGATACTAATCTTTAAATATATTAATTTATAGAAATATATTAATTAATTTCATAATTTTCGTTGCTTTAAGTATTAAGCTTAGTTTATAGCGTAGGAAGTTCATATTAATATTGGTCATAGCCTATGGAGTTCCTAGCGTAGTGTGTATGTGAAAAAGACAAACTGATAAAATTGAAATATCGGAAAAATCCTCAAATATCGAGCGATTTTACCGGTTTCGTTCGGATCGTTTCGGTCTTCAGTAAAATAAATTTAAAATCCTCTATTTTTGCTGAAGACGTTCGTCGATCCTAACGAAAGCGGTAAAATCTCTCATTTTTTTATCCTGTTTTCCTGTTTATTTGTCGTTTGTCTTTTTCACACATCCTATCTTTACGGCATTTCATTTAATGATTTATTGTGCATTTCATCCTCATATATATATATGTATATATATATATATATATATATATATATATATATATATATATATATATATATATATATTGTGTAAAAGTGAATGATTTTGGTAAGACATTGGAGTAAGAGAACTCAATGTAGAACACAAAGCAAGAATTGAATATAGAAAGAAAAAAATCAATATAATAGCAAGTAAGTGTCCCGTTAGCATTCTGGTGGGACTAGGAAGTCGGAATAAATTATATATGCTGAGAGTTGCTATGTGTATGTGATTTTTTTCTTTCCCCATTATATTATATATATATATATATATATATATGTATATATACGCTTACTCTAGTTTGAGCCTTTTAGTATAAGAAAATGTATGTAGGTTCTATTTATT
Source organism: Sepiola atlantica (assembly GCA_963556195.1). Lineage (NCBI taxonomy): Eukaryota > Metazoa > Mollusca > Cephalopoda > Sepiida > Sepiolidae > Sepiola > Sepiola atlantica. The sequence goes on along the minus strand of OY744540.1, from coordinate 27,503,617 downwards.
TTAATGCACTACGTTCCTGTAAAAGGATTGAATACTCTCGTTTTTTAGTATTGTAAAATGTAAACAAATAAATATTAATTAATTTTGTAGACCACTTTTTAAAACTCACACTAGCAGGCTTGTTAAGTTTGTAATTACTATTGTAGTGTCTAGCGCGATTTATTTCGCTACAACATAAATTAACGGAATAACTGTTCGCATACAAACAATAAACTGTAACATTAGCTATTTGAATAGATGTTCATACATTGCCCTCTGAAAATAATAGAAATAAAACGTTATTCTAACATTGTGCTTTTCCAAATAAACGGGGAAATATTTTTCTCTATTGCGAAACACGAAATCAAGAAAGTGATTGGATGAATTGATCACGTGACAAATATTAATATTTGCGCCAACATAGTCGTTGAGTTGTTTCCTTTCATGAAATCTGAGCGGGAATATTTTGACGAGAACACAAATAAGCGCCCCGCCACTTTATCTAAAGTAAATGTGTATATTTTCAGTAGGACCTTTTTTCTTTGCAATATTTAATTTATTTGTTCAGAAATGTTAGTCGTCGTTTTGTATCTTTTGTATGCATTTACCTGAATTGAATCGGAAGCTATGTGGTCTTATTATTGAATATCCGACAGAACTGGTCGAACTCTAACCTTAAAAATACCTCCTTTCACACATTATTCACGTCTTCTGCAATAAGTTGCCAGAATACCATCATTTCAAGAGACAATTGTCTGTTAAGAGCCAGTCTGCTCATTCACTACTTTGAGCTAATTCACTCGAACAAAATGGCTCTGCACTTTGCACAGCTGTCTTTGAGTATAATTCAAGACATATCTTCTTATTAAGAATGGCACTTATCACATTGAGAATGATTTCAAAGTGTCTGTATCTACGCTATATTGTTGCATAGTACCTACTAAACATTTGAATTATAGATCGAGTCAACCCTGACTAAAAGACACGCGAATGAGATTTATTAACTTGTAACTTATTTCTTCCTCTGTCTCTCTCTCATATACATATTCCAACAAACTACCAATTTCTCTCTCTCTCTCTCTCTCTCTCTCTATATATATATATATATATATATATATATATATTGGGAATTAGCTTCCAGCACTGAAGATTGCGTTAGCATGAAACATCGATGTCTGTAGGTAATGAATAATTAATATTTATTTATAAATATTATTATAAGCCCCCTTCACCAAAGGCTGGGCACTCTGAGTGAGTTTAATAACAAGCTGTACAAATAGCTTCATGCAAAAATGCAAACACAAGTTTGTTGATTACTTAGACTGCTTGTGTAAAATTAGCCGCCGACTCGCTATTTACAAAGTTAAATTCCTCTTTAATTATTAGCTGATTCCCTATGGCCGAGGGGTAACGCTCTTGACTGCAAATCAGTGGCGATTTGTGATCGGAGTTCGCGACCGTTGGGAATTAGCTTCCTGCACTGAAGATTGCGTTAGCATGAAACATCGATGTATGTAGGTAATAAATAATTAATATTATTTATAAATATTATATATATATATACGGCACAATCACGTTGACACACCGAAGTTAAGCGGCGTCGAGCCTGGCCAGTACTAAATGGGTGACCATTTGTGAATACCGGATGCTGTATGTGCTCTCTGCTTATCTCGGCATTGTTTCCAGTCGTCTTGTATTATTACTTGCCATTGGAATCAAGGAATGCCGACTCAGGAGAGCGGTTGTTGAGATTGCGCAACCCTTGCAATTACAAATTCACGCGCGGGCAGCCCCGGGCGGGGCACTCATACGTCGAAATCGACGGGAGAGTCCATCATATATATATATATATATATATATATATATATATATATATATATATATATATGAAAGGTTGAAATAAATACATAACACACTGTATTTTTATCAGTTTAGAAGAATTCAAACACAAAGATATTTGGCATACAATCGTTCTGAAAACGATTTAGAATATTTTGTGTTTGTGTTATAGATTAGTTAGTTTTCAACGCCACTTCTTCAGCGTCCTTAATAACCTCACAAATAGAATTCATGCAATATATTTATATATATTTATAAAATAAACTAAAAGTGTCATTTTCCAATTGGCAGGGGCAATGTGAGAACTGGTGATTTTTGACACGACCTGATTTCGTGAGAGACATTGACTCCCCCTCCAGGCCTACTTTCACAATGTTTATTTATATATATGTCCTTCTCTTCCCTCTCTGTCATAAATTATGTAATCCCCCCTCACTACATAATTCTAGATTAAATATGCTTCAAATATGCCCCTCTCACTAAATATGTATTAAATAGGTTGCCACTCCCTCTCTCTCTAATTATATTTGAATTGTCGAGTGTGAATTTCCCCTTTTTTTCAGTTTCAAAAATGTAATCATCTTAATTGGATGCTTGACAATACCACAAGTTTGAAATAAAGTATTCAATCGATGAGTATGTAATTTCGTGTTACTACATTATATTTTATTTTATTCTTGCTCTGTTTATTACATTGAGCTCTCATACCCGGATTTCCTCCTGGAATTACTTCAGTATACCACAATATATATATATATATATATATATATATATATATATATATATATATATATATATATATATCCAGTAATGTTCTAACTTAATAATCATCTATTGAGTTGATATTAATAACTGCAGTATTTGGAGTACTAAAATGCCTGTATTTTTACTTTCTCTATATTTACGATTCATGTAAAATACAGCAACGAAACATTAATATGTGTGTATCTGCGTTGTTAATTTTACTTAGACGTCACCACGTGTCAAGAATTTAAACCACTCGTTGATAAGTTTTTAAAATATGGATAGATTGTAAGTTGCATGGAGAGGATCAGTGTGTGCAGATTGAAAATCCTCATGATCAAGTCGTGGTGATGTAATTGAGTGTGCAGCTCGAAAATAATGAATAAATAAAACTTGATAAATAATGAGAAGTATTTATTGATATTATAATTAAATATGACCATTCTGTAGCCTTAATGAGAATAATCTTTTGGAAACATGTTCCAGCGAGGGCAAGTTCTTAAAGAAAAATATTTTCAAAGAAATTCCGTCTTAGTTACATGCACTCGGGTAGACCGGAAAGTTCTTAGTAGTTATGGGGGTAAGGCGAGTTCTTGCTTAAACACATTTACATATGCTTCAAATGTTCCCCTCTCACTAAATATGTATTAAATAGGTTGCCACTCCCTCTCTCTCTAATTATATTTGAATTGTCGAAGTGAACTTCCCCTTTTTTTCAGTTTCAAAAATGTAATCATCTTAATTGGATGCTTGACAATACCACAAGGTTGAAATAAAGTATTCAATCGATGAGTATGTAATTTCGTGTTACTACATTATATTTTATTTTATTCTTGTTCTGTTTATTACATTGAGCTCTCATACCCGGATTTCCTCCTGGAATTATTTCATTATACCACAATATATATATATATATATATATATATATATATATATATATATATATATATATATCCAGTAACTTTCTAACTTAATAATCATCCATTGAGTTGATATTAATAACTGCAGTATTTGGAGTAGTAAAATGCCTGT
>OY744540.1:27492523-27495023 GCA_963556195.1 Sepiola atlantica | reverse complement strand
GAAAACAATAAATAATCGAACCGACCATAATCAAAGACGACCGAAAGCTTCATTTTCGTTAGCTGCCATATCGAGAGATATAAGAGAGGGACCCATTTCTCTCGCTGGATTTCTTAAGTTACTTTTTATTCTTACCTTATAATGCTTAGTGTTTAACAAGAAAGCAAGACCAACCATATTTTAATTCTTTAGTAATACTCGACTGAAGATTGAATCCTAGTTTCCCGGCACATTAGCGAACATTCTAACAATTCTACCAATGCAAATATGTACAAGTATCACTGTAGGTATTACATTACCTCCTCCCTTAAGAGGGTGTAATGTTTTGTAAGTACGGATCAAATAAAGTTGTTGTTTGTTATCAAATGAATATCAACAATCACACTCCGTGTTTTAAGCGTGTAACCACGGCATTCACGCGAGACTGATGACACTTCATTCAAAACTGCCTATCGTCGTCCGCTGATGGCTTCATCTCCGTCAGGATCGATTCTCGGTCTGGAATGAAAGTTTGAATAACAACACAAAGAAAAGAACTACATCCAAAATTTGGAGAATTACACATTTATTAGGACGTTGACGTTGCTTTTCCATCTGCTAGCGGGATGAGAAATATTCGGACAACATACATCTGAGGCCTGGTTCCTTTGTTTATATGTAATTATCAAGTCATTTAATTTGTTAAAGATGCATTTATCTGATTTATTTATATAATGTATTTCATTAGTTACCGTTAAGTTTGACACTATGAGAATTAGTTATTAAAAAGCGTGTTATTTTATGACTGAATATACGACGTTTATCGTATAAACAACAACTAAATTATGTTAAAAATAATGATATTTAAATCATATTAAAATAATAATATTTCAATGATGGCAAATGCAACATTTCGAACATAATTGTTAAACACTTTACGAACCAATTGCAACGATTACTTCACGATTTTTTTAAAATTTGCTTTTTAAGTAAATATTTCTAAATTTAATTAAAAATAATATATAAAAAGGTATCATCCGCTCGTTACAATGAGGAATAATTGAATGTAGAAAAAGTGATTTCAAATATTGTGTTACGATTCACTGCTTATTATATTGTATGCTAATAGCGGAGTAGTCTGGATTTACTGAGGCATATTGTGACGAGAGTTGAAGACATCAAATTCTTTTTTACTATTATCGACCTGCTGGGGTGGACCTGTATGAAGGGATAGTGTCGTAGGATCCTATTTTCCAAGAGACAGCTTGAGTATGGTGTTTAAATGTAGGATAGTTTATAAGTGAATATCTACCAATCTGACTAGGAAAATCTGACATCAATGAATCTGGGAAATATAGAAATAAGGTGTTGTCGTTTCGTCTCTTTAAAAATATATTCTTATAGTTGTATCTACGTGGGTTCCTATAAACGAAATTGTAGGCTGATATAATAAACGTGGACACCTCGTTTTTACGACCAGACGCACAGGAACGACGTCATATAACATCCTACGACGCATGTGGCTCGACATGAAATACAGGTTATCCTAAGAAACAATATCACGAGACAGAATCGAACCAATATACTTGGTTATCTATCCTATTTAATATATAATTGAGTAATAACCTTTCAGAATATCATGTAAATGTGACAATTATCTGAATGTGTGACCGTACTTTCATAATTAAAAAGGTTAGTAAATTATTCTGCTCAAAATCCACTTCATCCTTTGATGCTTTAGAGATATTCAATTTAGCGCTCACCTCCAACACGAGCACCATGAAGGCAGTCAGATAGTCCCTCCAAGATTCATATAAGCATATCATGCTCAATTAAAATGACAACTTTTGTAATTAGATGTTTAAGGGCATCGAGCTTAGTGGGTATTTCTGGAACATGAACTCGACCTTATACGTATACTAACAATAAAAGGTATCACTGCAGTTTAGTAATCTCGCTGGCCGAACAGAAATATATTCATATTGCAAAATGTCATCCGTTCACTTTTATTGCTATGGAGCAGTACCTTACATAGGTATAATATGTAAGGTTCGAAATGTAGATGCATTCATAGCACACGCGTAAGAGGGATTGAAAGCTTAGTGCTTTCTTAATTACTGAAGTCTCGTTGACTTTTATCAATCGCAGCAGAGATGCTCACCATTTTGAAATTCTGATGATCGTGGTCGTCTAAAACGCAGACCTTTACTCTGGGAAAATTTGAAACTACTGTCGAATGTTCGCAGTTGGAAGATAAATGTTTAAATGCTTTCCAAAAAGTATACGGAATAGTATTTATTTCGCGATCGTGAGAACGCAAAGCGCCTTTAGCATATAAGTCTTCACATAATTGTAGGATACCTAAAGCAGAACAGGACAACAGCGTGATATGTGTAAAGAATACAGCAAACCATTTTTGCAAATGGTCACTAACCTATTCTATTAGAATACTCAAGTACTGAAGTAATGCGACATACATGAATTATCTCCTTTTGAGTCACACATTTTGTTCTAACTGAAG
>OY744540.1:27380023-27487523 GCA_963556195.1 Sepiola atlantica | reverse complement strand
AAAGTTCAAAACGATATCGTCTCTAACTAAATATAATTTGATATTTATTTATGAATATTATTATAAAGTAACTTTTAAAAAAGATCCAAGTTAACCACTGTTAGGAGATATTAAAAAAAACATATTCACTTAAGCTACAAAGCAAGTTCGTTGAGTCCTTTAGTTTGGCTTGATGTGTACGTTGTGTTTAGCATAAATATAACTTGAATGCTCCGTATTACGTAAAAAAACTTATCTGGCCCAGAGGATAGAGTGAAAGCGTCCGGAGTCGACGGTGACTCAGTGAATCGGGTTCGCGCTTAGTGACCCTATGAAATTATCACTTCCCTGCACTGATGAGAGCAACACCTCGAACCGACGTCGTCTTTAGGTAAATATAATTTAATATTTATAGATGAATATTATATATATATATATATATATATATATATATATATATATATATATATATATAGTATATTCGTATACGATGATGTTATGAAACGTGTTTATCATAGACCCACTACAGTATTACAAAACTTACAGCACCGATTAAATGCAGTCTTAAATACTTTGCATTCTTCATAGCTTTAAAATGTTATGTTTATTGTTTGTATTATTGAATTGTCTGTGAATCATAGTTCCCGTCGCTCTCTACTGTTCTATGTTGTTTTCCCTTTATCCCATATTCCTACTCTCTCCTCTCACCTCCCAATTCCCATCAATTTAATAACATATTTGTATGTGTCTTCCCTCTCTCACTCTATGTGCCTTTATATGTGCGTGTTCATAATCTTTTGTCAAAGTAATCTTTGATGTTTCTCTCAAAGCCGCCATTTTTATTTCTATTTAAAAAATGGCAATGATATCAGCATATTCGCTGGAAAGTCTGAAACTGTCTCTCTTTCAAGTGTCACCTGTCTTTCTAATTTGCCATTCTAATTTCCGTATTTATCTATATTAATATTTATATGCGGCAAATAAATGTGCACTAGTGTAAATATTACAATGATGATTATTACTTTTATAGTCTAGGAAAATACTTGTATTACAGTATATGTGTTAATACATACACATGTACATATATATATATATATATTACTAATATTAAATTATGTTTTTTAATATTTTGCCTACGTATGACGTCGTTTCGAGCTTGTGGCTCTAATCAGCGCAGCGAAATAACAATCTCAGACGATCATAGTGTGCACACATGGTTCACAGGCACACCTAGAATCTGTAGGCGTTCACTTTGTCCCATTTGGCCACGAGAGATTGTCACGTAATAACGGAGAAATTAAGTGATGTTTACACTGTAAGCGGTGAGCATAGACATCTTAACATTCGTACCACTCAACAACAACTTCGTAGCATCTTACCGAAGCTTTTAGGTAGATGTTTACTTTTAATCTTCCGACAGTGCTCAACTTTGAATTTTACTTGAAAGGGGTTTGTGATAATATTACATTATATTATATATATATATATATATATATATATATATATATATATATATATATATATATAGTCATCAACATACAGCCTGTTTCGCTGTTTCACAGCTCATCAGTGCGGCTAGACCAGTTAGTGTCTCAAGCCGGGATCGAAACGATGACAATAACATTTATAAGAGTTAAATAGGCGATATATCATAAAATTGTATGCCGTGGTGACAGCGTGTGTGAAAAAGATAAAAGGAAAAGCAAATTCTCTTCAGGAATAAATTATTTTAAAGAAATCTGGCAAAACCAGTACTCAAACAATGCAATATACCTCGCCACTGCTTGACAAATCCCGATCCCGGTCAGAGTAACTATTCATTTTACTACACAACATCCATGTTTTCACTTATTCTTTTTTTTTCCTCTATTTTTTCATCCTTTTCTATCCCCTTTCTCCTTTTAACGTCTTTGTCGCACACACTGGATAATTATTTCTATTTTCTTAATAGTAAAACGTGCGTCATTCTGTTTTCTCTTACTAAATACATGAACAAAATCTTCACTGAAGACATTCGTTGATTTCAACAGAACCGGGGAATATCTTGTGTTTATGATGTATTATTGTATTTCATTGTGTTTCCGTTTGCTTCTTTCACACACTTATATATATATATATATATATATATATATATATATATATATATATATACATATATATATATATATATACATATATATATATATATATATACATATATATATATATATATGTATATATTAATGTTATATAGTATTTTAATATTAATTTAAAAAGTGTTTCATTGCAGAGATTATTCTAATTACTTCATTTAATTCCGTAATCTTGTATATAAGGTTAAGTCAGAGTGTCTTCTCTTTTTACCAGGATATTTCCATATCCCAATTCTACACATAATACATTGTTGATATTATTTTTAGTCGTTTATTATAACGCGCTTTCACAATAATCATATTTTTAGTTTTGCTCAAATTCACCGAATTTTATATTTTATCCGCTCTTCAAGGTGTCGTTATTTAGTCACACCCCGCAGTTATAAGTCGACTCAAAAGACCGCAAAATACATACTGTGAAAATATTATTACGGTCACTTTTTCGATCACACTCTCTGACAACTCAGTACATATTTATCACTAATATCAACAATTAGGGACTAAAAACATACATTCCAAGTTAGGTTCAAAAACTAAAAGATAATACACAGATGTGCACAATTTTCTTTTTCGTGTTGTTCTTAGAATATACATAGCTAAACATCCCCTAGAACCCTTGGTTATCATTCAAGCTAAATAAACCATTACACAGTATGTTGAATATTGATTCTTAGCATGAATGCTTAAGTGTATTTGTATTTAAAGAGAAAGAGTGCACATTGATCGTAGTGGCATTTCCGTTACTTGTGCGCGAGGCTTTTTCACGCAACGGTTGGACTAAAACACATATTTTACCTGCCAGCGTTATGTCGCGATAGAAAGTAAGATAATTACTATAGAAACACTGGGTCCCGTGCCTTCGACATAACCCCTTTTTTATACTGCTCAGGCAAATTACTGTATGTCCACAACACATTCCCTCAAGAACCAGCTACTAAGTAGAAGAAAGTATAGTGCCATGATATATATATATATATATATATATATATATATTACTGTGTAGCTGGTTCTTGAGGCAACGTGTTGTTTGTTGACATATGTATGTTCGATAATACTGCAAGTAATCGAAAGAAATCTATTCGTTACAGAAGATTCATTCTTTACACTAGGTAGAAACTGTTATTCGATCTACCAGAGAGCTCAACACATGAATAAGAGAAATGCGCGAGTGTGTGTATGTGTGTATGTGCGTATGCGAATAATGTAATTACACAGTTGGTAACATATCGCCCTTGGGTAAGCCATTATATAGTGACTCAATCTGATTAAGGTAAACATTTCTTCAGAAGTCAAATGATAAGTAATTTTGACCCGCAGAGTCAAAATTTAATAATTGTGCATGGTAAATTAATGGACTCACTATGCTTATTAGATAGAGAAACAGAGAGAGAAAGAGAGAGAGGGGGAGGGGGAGGGAGAGAGAGAGAGAAAGGGTTGGGAGAGATATATTATTTTTCAGAATTCGTTAGATATGATTGATATTTTTTATTATTTTAATCATCAAGATTACCGGCTTTGACTTGGATGATATTCTCACCATTCTCGGCCCATGAAACTTCCGACTTTTTTCAGAGGCCTTTTATCAGACTTGAGAATCTTCGTGTCAAACTCGGGAATCTGCATGAAATTTCGAACGGAACACTTTATTCAACCCACATGGACTCGTAGCGCAACTCATAAAATACTAAGTGATAATCTGTTCTTAGATAATAGTTTTCTGGATGTTGAAGGTGTAATCCTTAATACAGGGGATAATAAGAATATAATTCATAATTAATTAAGATGTTATCCGGTCATGGCTTAGGAAAGGAGTACTATCTACCGTCGTAGATTGAATGAAGGGTCTCGTCCGAAATTTCGTAGAGATTGTCAAGTTCGACCTGAAAGTTATTTAGTTCGATGTAACGCGCCTGGTGAAGGTCAGAGATTTTCTTCGGCCGAGACTTTGGGAGAATAACACCGAAAGTGAGGGCAGTAGACCTAATAGTAAAATAATACGGATATTTTTATTAGAATTTCTAGAAAATACTGAATGTTTTTCCTACGAAAAATTCGGCTAGTACATACATTTTTTTAATGAAAGCGTTTTACAAAACTTCAAATCGGTACAACTCTCTGCAATTTACATTAATACCATAGCACTTAATACTTAAATACGTATTCGTTCTCCTTACAAGGTGTGTTATGGGAATACACTCATAATATGCAACTATCTATGACGAATTATAAGAAAAAATATTAAAACCTTAGAGGATAATTCGTTTTTATTATGTAGACAGCTCCACATCACTGACTAGCGTAGAGCGCGACGTTATGCTTCCATTTCTACAAGGGCCCTTCTTGGCCTTTTGGCTAAGATCAAAGTGTAGTATCTGTTCCGATGGATACCGCACGCCTGTCCTGTGCAGTTCTAGGAGGTCCACCCTCCCAGGCTTTGCCTCCCCTCTTTGGGGAGGAGTAAGTTTATTGCTTACTGTCTGAGGCGCCCCTACCGGGGAATGCCGACGGGGCTGCCCAGGCAATTTTTAAATGGCCAGAGTGCTCACCTCTCGAGCGCTGGCTTTTCAAACCCAACTTTCTCGACCCGATCTTGGGTCACATCTTACTTGTGGGAGTAAGATAAAACTGGCCTTGTGCCTAACTCCTGGGGAGGAGTATATAAAACACCATACGTCACTGGCAAAGCTACACGGCGCACGCCGGCACTATTTATTTACGTAGTCAAAATTGTTCTCTATGTTTCAGACGACGTCCCGGATGCATTATTCCCCTTAAGAATATAATATTAAAGTGAGTTAATGTTATATAAGATTAAAAATCTACGTCTTAAAGATGCTTCCAATGGTAACGTCAGTGAGGGGCTGCCTTCATCGGCCATTTTCAACCTCCTACTTGCTCAAACAGTAACTCGAACCTTTTGTTTATTATTAACAAGGCACAAATTGATATTGGAGAAACCCACGTTTAGATGCAATATCTACTGTGGAGAAGATCGACCTTTCTAACAAGGAAACGTCGATGGTTTCACGGTTCTCTTCGATGATTGCTAACCGATGTGATTCGCCAGGCAATTGCACCGGCCGATTACCGGAAGGGCCCAATCGGAGAAAAAATAAACTGAAAACTTGGTTCTCAACAGTCAAGTCTGATGTGGAGGTTGATGTTTTACTATAGAAACATGACTGGCTGCGGTATGCCGTGAACTCAGCTATGGAATAACGCGGATAGGCTGCCTGGAATCGCGATGTTGCAAACTCAGTTGCAGTTTGCACAAACCACCCGTATGAATGCCGATTCAGATACACAGATTTAGATCTCTTTCGTTGTACGAAGACTTTTCCTTAAAATATTATTTCATTATTACTTATGTAATTTAATTGGATTTTAAATTTTAAATTTAGTCCACTGATAGTTTTTTTTTATTTCATCATGTAACGATTACTAATTGAGTTTAAATAATGAAGAATACAATGATTTCTCTAAAAGCACCGTTTAATAAACTTGTTCACTTGTTCTACTTTCTATATAAGAAGATGAGAAGATATATCTTATGTATGTTTGTGTGTATACCTATCTACGTATTTCATAAATTATTAAGTGCCTATGTATTAATCTTCCGCATATGCAAACTAAATAATTGCTAAATAATTGTTAACATAAGAAGGAATAGATAATAACGAGTTTTCAAAAAACTATCACTATATGATTGAATAGGAATTTGATAAGAATTGTACAGCTTAAATTACTATTCGACAGTTTCAAAAGTTTTAAATTATTTTCTCAATTTCTAAAGGTTACAAAGTAATTCATTTTTTCATCAACAATTAACTAAAAGACTCGTTTTCGAACAAGTGTAAAACAAACAAATTTAAAAATTCAGTTATACGTGGGTGATTTTAAATAATATACAACGAAATTTCCACTTCGGAATTAAATTATGGGAAAAGGGAATTTTTTATTTTAGAGTTAAGATTAGAAATTTGTTTGGGTGTGAAATTAAGTGATGTAAAATAATAAGTTCGGATAATATGTGTGGAAGTCCAGAAGCTAGTGTTATCTTTTTAACTTTGCGAATAATTACTGAACAGACGTAGTTCAATGATGGACTGGGAAGAAGGCGGATATTAGATATTAATATATACTGCAAATAATGTAATATAACGGCATACTATATAGAATAAACAAACAAACATAATAACAAAACTATTATGAGCCAGAGTGAATAAAGGGTACTGTTATTTTTAATTACTACATACAAGCGAACTGTACCGAAAGGCTGATAGAGAATAGCTCTACATTGGTACTACGACTACTAAAACTACGAAGTAGAAGATGTTTAAGACAAATGTACACAAGTTATGCCGCCATTAATTAATTATGGTCTGTAGAATCGCGACCATAATGCAACATAACGATTACACTATTCAACATTAGCAAAACTAGCAAATTTCAAAATTACTGAAACTTTATTTAATTCCGGTTATTCTCGTTGAACTAAAAAGTTTTTCTTCGTTCTTTTTCAATGACGTTTTACTCTAAACGAACCATATAAAGTCCCCTGAGTTTACAACTAATATTAATAACTTTTGTAGAATTGCATATAAACTATGTATGATTTTTGTAAATGATAATTAATAAAATGTCGAATAATATAAACAGTTTGGAAAAAATAAAACCTCAGTTTATGCTAGACTGGTTTACCAAGTTTCAATCATGAATATCAACTATACTTTCCAACTTTCTTTCCAACTGACCTGATTCACACGGCAATAGCGTCGGACAATTAACGGGAAGGCAAAATGGGAGAGGATATAAACTAAGAACTTGACTGGCGACAGTCTAGGCTGACTTGGAGGTTGTAGCCGGTTGGTTATCTTCCGCGTTCGAATATGGAACCGGGACTGGCTGCGATATGCTGAGAAGTCAGTTATGGATAGACGAAGACATATGAGCATATCTGCATATGACGTGTAAAATTGTCAACATCTCTGACACAATCTTTGCTCGATGTTGCCTTTCATGCCCCTCTTTAATTCAGAAAAAGCATGAGAATTGTTTTACTGACATTCATGGCGTCCGTTCATTCTTCAGAGACAAGGGATACCTCCTGTTAGGGTAGCTGTGCGTATAATTATGAAAGAAGAACTGTGCAATCAAAACCACACACCTCCTGAAGCAGTATTGTTTAATTTCAGTAGCAAGGAGAAGTCCAGGACAACTGTAAATAATGCCGTGATCATTGAGAAGCACATACCACAACCAGTATTCCTAAATGCTAATTATTCAAAGTCTCTTTATATACATTATATTTGAGATAACCCCATATATAAAACTCGAGTAAGGTCCACTGAGTGTGAACCCCATTTAAGATCACACATTCTGCCGATGACCAAAGTGTCTCCGCATATCGTTGACCGGCAGTAAAAAGTGTATTGCCCATGCATGACTAAAACTTGATAGACAAGTCAAGCAGAGACGGGAGTTTATGTGTACCAAATATGATTGGATTTTAAAAACAATTATAAAATTAACGATTCCATAGTTGTCATTTTGTGGTCACCTTGTATCATTATTCTGTCTCGTCTTTCCTGCGCGCTCATGACTTAGTGGAATGTTTAAGTGGCAGGACTTGCTATCTTGCTAGTGGCTCTTATAACTTTGAGCCGCTTGATACTGTAGATTAAACTCCTCTCGTGCCACATTCTACATGTATGGTGCAGATGTTAAATATCGATAACGCTTCAAAACATGCTAAAATATGTAACACTTTTATTATAATTATAGAAAGAGGGGGAATACAGACACCATCTGAATATCGTGTATTTATGTAATATTATCAGGCATATCCTGCGTTTCTTAAGAAAAAATGAGGACCACGGCGTTCTCCCTATCACTACACTGAACACCCTATTATGAGTTGTATACTTCATTGTACATCTGTTAAATGATATATAAAATCAAATGCATTTAAAAAGGAATTCCCGGTTTTTACCGTGAATAAATTCGGGTCAATGTGTATTTCTGCTTCCAAAAAGTACACATTTTCATTCTTATTTTTGAATATCTATAATTGTTAAATTATATATATATATATATATATATATATATATATATATATATATATAATAGTAATAATCCAGGTGAAAAATATCCACAGGGTGGTAATCCAGAGAATTTTAACCGGGTTTATAAAAAGTGCTCAATATCAAAATAGAGGTTAAGATCGGATTCTAACTCTGCCTGATGAGATCTCAGTTTATAGTAACTGTTGATCGATAACATCGACATGCCAGTGTCGCAGATCTTGCACATGTCTGTGTAAATAAAATTATCATATATATATATATATATATATATATATATATATATGTATATATATTATAAATTAAATTAAAACGTCATTTTTTATGTCCATGAATGTCCCTCGCTAAATTAAACCACGCAGTATTATTCTAAACGCCTTTAATAAAAATGTGTATATATTAAAGTTGCATCACTTGTAAGATATAATTCGAAAAAATTGGGTTTTATATTGGTATAGGGGTTTGTTTTCAACTACATCCACAAACATAACGACAGTTTGATGCTATACACAGAGTATACATTAAATAAACGTATACTGAAACATGTTTTCTTTTAATTCGCGCAGAACGTTCGTTCCAACTTCATTTATTGTATAGAGTGAAACCATTATCCCCGAGAGGAACACTATGCTATTCAGGCGAAGCATTAACACGTGAGAAAGTATTCCATTAAGTTTTAAGACAGTTTGGTAATCAACGAAATATGTATTTTTGTTTCATTAAGCCGATTTCATACTTCCCTGCTGGTTATATGCACCAATAAAAGCCCTGCTAATTACAAGATTTAAATATTAAGCCATTTTCAGTCTAATGCGTATGGAAGAATGGGATATATATATATATATATATATATATATATATATATATATATATATATATATATATATATATATATATATATATATATATTGAACAGAAAGCACAATTACAGAAAGAGCGATATGAATAAAAGCAGAGAAGAGAAGTTGCTAGAAAATGGTATTTTTAAAGGAGAGTAAAATAATCTGAAATGGGAAATATACATAATTAGTAATAATCTAATTCACAGCCCATCTGCTTCAATTACGCGGGAGTTCTTTGTGGGAGCCTCGTTTTGGCTTGGATAATTGCCATTGAAGTGAACGTGATAATTAAACTGAAGTGTATGATTTGCACAAAATCTACGGATGCCAAAAACTATTGTTGCCCAAAATTACCCTCCAGCTTAAGAATTTTACTCCATATACCCACGGAATCACTTGGAATCATCTCCCCAATCCTATCGCTATTTAAATAACGCAATCTGAAACGCATAGATACAGTACGTTATTTTCAAATCCTATCGGATTATGTGTGCTCATTTACACATTATTTCCTTATTTATACACTAATTGGTCATTTACAACATATTTTATTTAGTTACACACCAATTTGCTCATGTGTATATCAATTACTTATCTACACAGTAATTGCTCGTTTACACACATATGTGCTCATTTACACACTAAGTTGCTCATGTATAGACTAATTGATTTAATTATCCACTAAATTGCTTATTTACACAGTAATTGCTCATATACACATTAATTTGTAAATTTACGCATTAATGTGTTCATTGACACATTAATTGCTCATGTATACACTAATTGCTCGTTTACACTCTAATTTATTTATTTACACACTCATGTGCTTATGTACACTTTAATTACTTATTTACACTGTAATTGCAAATGTACACAGTAATTTGCTTTATTTCCTTCTAATTTTCGCATTTGCACATTAATTTACTTATTTACACAGGTATTTTCTGATTTACACATTACTACACTTGAAATAGTAAGAGACTTACAAGCCGCCTTGATGGGGGGGGAATTCCGATGGGGTTGCCCAGGCTATTTTTGTTAGGCCTGTATGCTCCTCCTTTAGGGGAGCTGGCTTGATTCTTCCCCACCTTCCGACCTTGTGTCATATATTGCTGCGGTGGGAAGCACTTAAATACCGTTCCCATGTCTTTTTAAGAATCGAGTCAATTGGCCAACATGTACATGCTTTTTTAACCACTCGAACGCTTAGGACTACCACCTCATTTTACACTTTAACCTCCACGCTTGAAGTCGGTTAACTGTTGTTTTACATTATGACACACACCCGTAGAAAAATGACTCTTCTTTACGTCTGAAACAACGAGCAATAGTTGATGGTGGTGGATGGTGAAGCCCGCGCACTTTCTACCATCATACTTCTTCACATGAGGTAAGTTCACCCGAATGCAGGCGACTGAAAACTCTCCCACTCTATATTTACCTTTTAGCGTATGCATTTCATTATTTACTATCATGTTTTGCTAGCTTGCTGCCATCCGCAATAGTTGCTAATTTAAATACTTGAAACCTTCAATTTTAAATAATAAATATTCAATTAATAAGCTTCTCATAACTACAACAGACAAACTTCTGCATTTATTAACATAAGTAACTAAACATAAACATGTATTGATATAAATGGATAAATATTAAGAAAATCTTCATATACGTACATTTTATAGTTTGGTAATTTTATACAAATGTATTTACTTTTGAAGTAAGACCGTACAGAAATGAAAAGTATGAAGAAATCAATTCCTGTGTGCGTTAGTGTGGAAAGAATCTTCTTTAAACTTATAGTTTAGAAATAGAAGCCACACTATTAAGCCGGCAAATAACATTTAAACACAAATACGAAACGTCTGCTCCCGGGATAAAAACTCATTGAATTTAAAAACAAAAAAAGAAAAGGAGATCAAGCAGCCACCATTTCCCCTTTATTCATGAACTCTACTTTCTTATGCTCCGTCGGTATTTTTTCTAGCGCACGATGTTAGTTTCAATTAAATTACCTTCCTTTACAATTAATCAACAAATATTTCAAGAGATATCTTATTTATTCATTTTTTATACTTACACACTTTCATAAATTACTCTTAATATCGACAAAACGATCGCATATACACCCCTCCACACACACACACACACACACGCACACATATATATGTATATATATATATATATATATATATATATATATATATATATATATATATATGTATATATATATATATATACATATATATATGTATATATATATATATATATATATATATATATATATGAAATAGATCAATAAAAATACGAATAAATAACACTAAACGTTTATTTTTTTAACTGCTATGAATTTGTTATGTAAATTAGGCATTTAAATTTATTTTTTCGGTGCTATGTTCTGTACTATATATACAGTATTTAAAAATAACATGGTGTATATTGATTTAAATAACAGTAACACGTTTTGATGGTAAATAGGAGTGATCAATGGAAAACAACTTTCGATTTTTTTCTATTATGGTTTCTTGCCTAAGTACAGTAGTGCAAATAATACACACGTTTTTTTCGTTTGTTTTCTTCAAATATAGTTAACTGTTTACTTCATTACAATTTCACATATTTTTTGCCATTAAACCAAACACGAAAAAATATATTCATATGAGAGGCTTTGTCGGTGGGATTATGTTAGAATGAGAATTTTCGTGGGAAACGTACAACGGAAAATCCCCGATTCTAATGAAAACCAATAGTTGTCCCCGACCTACAAAATAGCTACGTCCACCATGGTAAGTCTGCCAACGAGCCTGTGGCGTACTCTAGTAAGTCCTGCGTAGGGTTATGGGTAAGGTTAAGTATAGGATCATAGTTAGGCGAGTGTTAGCGTTATGATCCAAGTCTCCAAGCTGAAATTAATGAAAGCATAATTTCTTGTCGTACAACCAGTATCAATTAAAGGGGACGTTAATGTTAGGTTCGGGGCTTTATCTTGACATCGATAAAACTCTTCTTTCTCTCCGTATGAAGATAATAATAAACGCCACTGTTAAACGGATCGCGGCATGATGGGCAGCTATCTTTGTAAGGTCATGTTCACACAGAAATGTAAGAGAAACATTTTTTATGCAAATGCGCAATGGCACAAATAAATTCCAATAAGTAACAAAATATATTTCTTACTATAACACGCATTTTGTCCTTTATTGGGTGTGTTAGGAATATTTCGGGCCGGCTCTTAAAAAAGGCACGGAATAATAAATGGGGATGAAATACAATTGGTCTATTAGATGCGTTCCAGAAAAAAATGGTTAGTCGATCCTTAAGATTGAAATAGATTTTTTGTCGGGCGATAATTCGGTATGCCACTTGCCTCCGATTTACAAAAGGAAATTATAAAACTACAGATAGAAACGTATGATAGACTTTGTCTCAATGGATTTGGAAATTTGACATCTTTCGTTTTTGAAATTGACGAATTTCCTTTCACGTGCGTTGCGATATTGGCATTCACTGACGTTGAATACCGCTGAGAATCATGATTTCCCGTGCGTATGGGAAATCTTCCAGAAGTGCCTTAATGTATCCAGTCCGGACTAAGGAACTGTGCACCAGTGTTTTACAATTGTACCTGAAAATCTTTCAGATTTGCAAAAGATACTCAATATGCTGGTTTTTTGGTCGATTTCAGAGGAGAAACAAAGAAAAATACTTACTCGCTTTTGACATTTGATGTCAAGTTGTCCTTTCATCAATAATACGCTACAAATGTTTACCCAACAGTTTACACAAATTATGGATGAAACATTATTGCCAAGCGGTGTGTGTAATAGCACTTCAATATAACTCGAAAAACAGCATAACTGTGCGTGGTTGATCTCAATTCGCAATACATATAGGCATGTTATACTATGTTGATTCGCTTAATTCTCTTTTATTGGCAGTCATATCTCAAATATAATCATATTAATACTCTACGGAACCAAGGGCAGCTTGCCAGCTTGCCAATAAATGTAATATTATAGACTCAACAGGATTCGAACATAGAATTCGTGACGTCGATTTCTCAGTACACGCTTTAATCTACTTCAGCACCGCCCATTAGCTTAGGTTGGCCTAATGGCTTTCGTTGGAGAGTATAGCACCGGCAACGTCACATTCAAATTTAGTTCGGTATTAAGTAGAATCCTGTATAAATTTCACGGGATTCAACGAATAGTTAAAATACGTATTTATTACCGCCATAAATTTACACAATCAGATTTATTTCCCATAACATAATCAAACACAAGAAATAACCACTACGACTGACAACTACGAAGATATAAACTTGAAAGTTATTGTCCAGGATTACACCGAATTACGTACAGTATATTCGGATACATAGTGTATAATAGCGATGATTTACTACCAATGATAATACTATTAGTGCTACGACACTTATGAAAAAGCATAAACACATTTATAGGCTCAAAGTGAACTGCACCAAATTTGGCATGAATATCGCGCAATATATATATATATATGTATATATATATATATATATATATATATATATATATATATATATATATATATATATATATATATATGAGAATAAAATACACGATATATCATGAATGAAATTTAATGTGGACAGGATGTATTCATGTACGAAAAGAAAAATAATCACACAAAGGAAAACTCATAAAAGCGAGATATTTACCGGTTTCCTTCGGATCAACAAACGTCTTGTGACGTTTTTTTCATACATATATATGTATATATATATATATATATATATATATATATATATGTGTGTGTGTATATATGTAATTATTTTCAATAATAAATAGTTTGTTATCCACATATATTTTTCATTTTTCCACAATTATAAGAGTCGGGATGACTGTTCCAAGGGTCACACGATTCGAACCCTAGACGCGAGTCACATTTAATTCACATACAAACCTCTTAGTCCTTGTGCTCATTCTACCAGGTACGCGAAGTGAAGAGAAATAACGTTTATTATTGTTTTCTTGAGCAAACATATAGTAATATATAGATTTGTGTGCGGGTGTTTCTCAGTCGTGCTAGTGGCACATATCTCCTAGAGTGTGTCAGGCCATCCGTATGTTCTGTATGTACGAGTCAATCTTTCGATAGACGTACTTTTGTCTTCGAAGGCCAACATTATATACAATGCGGCAGCTGTTTCTTGATTTAAAGTGCGTAACCATCCCCTCTTTAAGACCATATGCATTTCGTCACATTTTTTACACTAATTTTTCGGTAAAAGTATATATCATTGTTAAAATACAAGATTAAGCAATCACATTTGCCATATAAGTGCATTTTTGTACAAGGAATCAGGAAAATGCCACTGAAAATCTCCAGAAATTAATGGTTTCCAAGTAATCTGCAGTAAGTGCACATAAATATGCTGCAATACCTTAAAAATACTATGTATCCATTAAATAAAAGAAGTTAGAGAACTCAAAGTTGAATTTTATTACATTTTATCTACAAGAAACTGAAATCTAATACTAGGACTGTTAAAAAATGAATATATTGCAAGATTTCTTTGGTATTATTGTAGATTAACACATTCTGCTAAATTGCCCTCTTGACTCCCCAAAATATAAGATAAATCGCCAATTTAAAAAAAATAAGATTCTACCTTTTTTTAGGCAATTACGTGTGAACAACCTTAAACACTTGGCATTTCATGGTTCATTCTAGCGTTTTCAGGCATCTACCGAGCCGATGGCAATCGCTTTACTGTAAAGATGGAACGGTCTCTATCGTGTGCATTTTCAAAAGGAAACGTATGATTTTTGTTTAACCTGCTGGCGAATGGGAGTATTCATTTTTACATACATCATTTGTATTCCTAACTGGTCACTAATCTGAAACTAACTCAATGTTTCTGAACTTTAGTTTTCTGACTAGAACATCCGTGCTAACCTGATTATGGTGTATTTAATAGGTGTTCAATACTATAAAACTAATACTACACATAATATTACAATTAATAATACACATTTTGAGCATCGAATAGGTTTAGTAAAAATTGTTCTAAATTTTACATAGTGGATAAAATGTTGTACACTATTTTCATAACTACCAGTTTGAGCCACGTATATTAGATGTCAGAAACAATTCAATCTGTGGAAGGTACACGTTTTGTTGGCACACTCGCTGTAGTTAGTGCGATGGCACACTGTGCATTTCTGCACTCCGCGTACGGGTTTTATATGATATACATATGAAAGTTGATTTAATTTGGGAACTTATTTTACAGGGACTGGTGGGTCAAAGTGATGATAGACGTATATAACAGAAGCTTGCAGCAACATGTTATTGTGCATACATGTATCGGTCAGACACAAACGCACAAACGCACAAACGCACAAATATATATAAATATATATATATATATAAATATATATATACATATATATACATATATATGCATATATATACATATATATATATATACATATATATATGAATATATATACATATATATGCATATATATACATATATGTATGCATATATATACATATATATGCATATATATATATACATATGTATGCATATATATATACATACATATAAATACATATATATATAAAGATATTTATAAATATATATATGCATATATATACATATATATATATATATATACATACATATATATATACATATATATATACATATATATATATATATATATATATATATATATATATATAATATCCTAGAAAATTGTATGTCCTAGGGCAGGTGTAAGCCAAAACATTCGCATTACGTTTAAATATGTATGTTTATTAATGTGTTTACGAGTTCAATCTTAGTAGAATCACACTAAGCAACTAGAACAGTTATTGTGCGAAAATGAATCATACTGCATTAAGACCACGGTTGAAGAATTGTTGCCAGTTTTCAAGCACTTATCATCTTTGGCAAGGTCAGGTAAGTTGAAAACTGTAGGTGCCGAGATCGTATCCACACTCCGTCAAGTAGCTCTTGAAAAGAATAAGGAATGCTCATAATTAAAAAAAACAGTTCTGTCTGTGATCTTCGAAATGTAAAAGAATCATCAGTAAGCGTGAAGAATATTTCAAGTCTTTTCAGATTCTAGTGTTATAAACAGCTTGTTAGTTGCGAAATTCTAGGTTGGATGTGTTCTACATTTGGCATGAAGGATACTACTAACCGGGCGTGAATAATACACCAACAATTATCCGCAGGAATTATTCAAACAGTCGGGCTTTTTAGAAACGACATGTGTATATGTGCTTGAAAACAATCGGACAAATGAGTGTAAAATAGTGATGAATATGACGCTAATTAAGACACAATGTCCACCCATCGCTATCATAAATGTCTGTACTTTTACCGACATTCCCTAGTCGTATTTAGCACTATTGTAATCTATAGATTACACCAGTGCTAAATTAGTGAATAGGGCTTAGTAGTATTATAAAAATACACTTCACCAAATACGCTAGAGAGACATATCTGATTCAAACTGGCGGCTTGATTTGAATCCTGTCATTCTATTATGGGTGTAGTCATGCATGAGTGGTGTCTGTTTTCTCTTTTCCCGTGGAATTTCTGCAGATATAACATCTTTATAAATGTTTTATTATTGTGTTTGCTGAAGAGCAGCGTCAAAATGCGTTTTTTTTTGTAGAATATTTACGTTACGAAACAATTGTAAAGCCTCCGTCAATTCTGCCATTGCAAAAAATAAATGATGTGAGTAAATACTGAATTTTTGTCATTTAAATTAAAATAATTATATATATATATATATATATATATATATATATATATATATATATATATATATATATAAAGAGAGAGAGGGAGAGACGGGGAAATAATAAACAGTACATGTTGCTTTATTTTACATATTATTGTAGTTTCATGGTTGATCCGATTGCCGGAAATGTCTAAAGAATTCCTTGTGTGTGTGTGTGTGTACATGTATATATATATGTACATATATATATATATGAGTATATGTATATAAGTCTTCATATATGCGTATATTTATATATGTTTGTATGCATGCATATATGTATATTTATATGTGTGTATATATGTGCATACAAGTTTGTGTATATATGTATACGTGTATATATATGCACATATATAAGTATATATATATATATATGTGTGTGTGGGTGTGTGTTTGTCTGTCTGTCTGTGTGTCTGTGTGTATGTAAATATGTATACGTGTATGTATTTATATATATATATATATATATATATATATATATATATATGCGAATAACAAAGGGATAGAATAGATACAAGTTGCATAGTTCAAGTGTTTAAAAAAGAATACAAATACAAAATGACCTTTAAACTATAACATTTTCAAACATACCTTATCCTAAGAAGGTCCGACCAATATCTACCCGTATACTTTTAACGCGTCACAACTGTTTGAACGCCTTCTTTTTATCTCACACTTTTATTTAGACGTCTATGTCTTGTAGACACAAACAATAACATGGCGATCGAGATTATTTCTAAACTTCTCTGAACTTATCAGATTTACTGTGGTTTTACGAGGATTCTTTAGGAGCAGAGGAATTGCCACTTTGACTTAGAGTTAGTAATACTAGTATTATTTTCTCATCTATTAAGCATTATTTTCTGGTTTACTATGACTTGACTTTAAACTGTTCTGGACTTTTACCATTTTCTGTTGTGTATGTTTACATAAGAAATATTATTGAAAATTCATTTTTTTAAGTGTCATTTGTTTCTGTTCGTACATGTAGATTCATTCGTTTAGTGTTAGTTTTTTTTTACCGGTTGGCTCTGTTTTTTCTTGCTTTTATTTCACTCTGTGTTTCCAATGTTACATATAGTAATTCGTCTTAGGGGTCATCCGCTAATCACGTTGTCGGCCAGTCATTTAACAGGTAAAATGTTTATAATTTTAAATCACACCTGCTCTTTTT
Source organism: Sepiola atlantica (assembly GCA_963556195.1). NCBI lineage: Eukaryota > Metazoa > Mollusca > Cephalopoda > Sepiida > Sepiolidae > Sepiola > Sepiola atlantica. The sequence continues at coordinate 27,469,529 of OY744540.1, read as the reverse complement.
CGGCGTATCGATTCCCCTGCGTCATTTAAAAAGTTTATTTACCGCAAATAAAGAAACATTGCCACTGATATGTACTGTGATCAAGGGTGATATTTATAGGGGTCATCCTAAGTGGGGCAGCAAGATTATTATTCAGATAACATTTAAATTGCAGCATGTTAGTACAGTTGGGGTAACAAGGAGCACACATGGAATTCCAAAGATAGGCGGTCTCAGGAAAGAGGCTATTAGCGTAGAAAGTTTCCTGCATTTGGGGACCTCAACAGTGAAGGTGTGGGATTTTGCTGCTAGTCAGATTCGTCAAAGGTGTTTACGTTAAGGGGGTACAAGTTCAGTCTGTAGTGATCTTGCATGATGGGGGGAAGGGGGTTAACATCGATCTTTAATCAAAAGTCCGCATAGTAAACACAGATATTATTAATCTAAGAACACACTCTAAATGGCAGAATATGTGTTTATTCAGCTGAGTATGTGTTTTCTGAATATGGCGAGGAGAATGCGTGCGGAAGGATGCACTTAGTAGAAGCGCATGTTGCCTTGAAACCGATGTCAATGCATGTCAGATGCGTTCTCCCTTCGCTAATCTCATGCAGACTGACCGTTGTCGGGCTCTTACATCCTTTATCCAACGCCACTTGTACTATGTTATCGCCTCTGTGTCAAATGAGTGCTCAAGGGATAAACCGGTTGGACCTTACTGATCTGGCATATTTTCTATGTGATAAATTTTACTACGATCATAATTCCGTAATGATTGCTATTTTACGCATGTAACACTATTTACCATGGACCTAATCAAGGTGACAGAACAATTGTCGTTTTCCAACCGATATTAAACCACTTGAGCTTGGCCAAACATAAATAGGTCACTATTTGGTAGAATAACGAGCTATATGTAACATGCAAGGTATTAGGAGTAAGGCAGAATCTTTCATGTTCAGGTTTTATATTCATTACGGTATATAGACGTAAGAAATGAATGTGTCTGAACCAACGTTGCCCTATCTGTATTAGACAGCTCGATTCTGTTGCTAGTATTCTTTCAAGAGTGACCACGTAAAGTGTTTACACATATTTAAGTGAAAGTGGTACTATGGAGCCAACGGATTACACGTATGTATCTTTGTACACTTAACCACCGTCATCTTTATATACTTTTTATATGACTTGTTTCGCTTTGCTAGTTGTTTCGATTAAATTAAATTTGATTTGATTTTATTTGAAAATGTGTTCAGATTCAACGTAGTATACAAAAATGTACCTCTTGTAGAATCCGCCAGAGTTGACGTTTACCACCATGGTTTTCTTTAATGTTTGGTGTGATCGTCATATCAACATGTTTTCAAAGAGGTATTATATCTGCATGATTCCTTGATGCGACATCAATTATAAAAGTACCTTTTGACCTATAGAGAAGCACTAAAGGAAATCTTCGGAAGGGGAGCTGCCGCGAATATAATATCTATAATAGAAAAGAACATACATTCATTAATTACCCACGGTAAAGTATGAGAGAATACACTGTCTGTGCTACCTTGTATACTACTCTATAATTTGTTTTGTTTCAAGGACTGTTGTATATATAATGTTGTATTGCCTTTTATAATGAGACAGTGCTTAATATAAAATACAGAATGAGGCAGCGTATGCATAAAATCAATAGTGTTTCGCTTTGCGTTAAAACGGACTTGATAATTTGTTGGCCACAATAATAAAATGTATGTGTATACATATGCAATAGAGATATATATCTAACAATCGAGAAAGCACCGACACTGATACAACAGATTTTGCACTAAGTGTTCGATATCATATTCGATAAGAATATATCAATAATAATTAATAGAACATTTGCATTGACAAAATATTCAACATTTGCTAGGGGTTTAAAACCAACATATGTTGCCATATTATATCAGTTAACCGCATGTTGGTTTTAATATAGTAACGTTGTGTGAATCCAAATAAAGATTTAAGGAGTATATTACACGAATCTAAAGGAACCGAAATTGTCAAAGTGGAAATAAAATAGAAAAAAGACACCTGCATCAGTTGGTTCAGAAGAAAATACCTGTAAATAATCAAGTAGGATAGAAATAGCGAATAGGGTCAATACTAACTAGACATGAACTGGAAGGGGATGGAGAGTACTGGATTCTAGAGCAGCTTTCTGCAACTGAAATTTACAAAGAAAAGGACGAGAATTCAAATTTAAACTGCTGCTGCTGCTGCGAAAATTCAAAGTGTTTTCTGTTTATCGAAAGAGGCAGATGGTGTTGGAAATGGTAAGATTCGTTGTCACTCGGACTCCAGAGTAGACTAGCTATTATTCTCAGTTAGCGACTACTGGTAATGCGTCGTCTAAGAACTCTTAGTGAGTTAATGATAAACGGGTCTTAATAATAATATTCCGCAAAACTACAAATAAACATTTATTAGCAGTTGTATTCCTTCTTCAATTCAGTTCTTTTTTATTTCTTTTCTGTTTCGTTACTTTTTTTTATATAAAATTGGAAATCGGTAACAGAATTTCCTGCGTTTTTCCCCATGGAAAATTTAAATCTTTTAAGAACATAATAAAATATGGGAATATTTTTTAAAAAAATTATAATCCGCTATGGAAAATATCGATCTAATAACCATAGAATTTTGGATTTGGATTTTCATGTTATAACTGTAGAAGATTGGGTCGTCCGCTCCACATTAAACTATCAAAAACGAAAATAATTCAATAAAATGTAAAACGTACGTTGATAGTATTCTGTTTTTGTTATACTTTAGATGTATCTATATATATCAATAGCTATGAACAAATATTCTCGAACCAGTCTATGCATTTTCTTTAGAAAACAAGTAGTGACGTTGTGAAAAGTAAGTCCTTTTCCGTAAGTGAAGAATAATAGTCAGATAATGCAACAAAGAAATACTAGACTTTTCCACTTCTTTTTTTTTTGTTCTATGTATTTCGAAGTATTTTTACTCCACAGCACATTGGTCAGTTTTGGTTTAGACTCGTAATGTGTAATTCTATTATAGTACTTTTAATGAAATAGAAACTGAGACAAATATTAAACCCGAAAGATGTATGTGTTATGAATAAATATTGATGAATATTTCGAGGAAGACGGTGTGTTATAAATTAAACTACGAACAATATAAAACGTCAAAGACAACGCTACACCAAGGGACGCCAGCTATATCGTTTTACGTAGAAATAATTCGTCCGATGTATTCCATACGACTTTATGAAACCGTTATTCTATCAAAGAAGTTAAAGGAACTATGTTTCATTGGAACACATATAAATTAAATATTTACAGAAAATTCGATCCAATATTCTTTACAGAAATTCCACTTTGTAAATCAAACTTGGGCTACGTTGTCTTGTAATGAAATGCAGGTGTCGTATAAAAATACAGGGTTTGGTGAAAAGGCGACACGTTTTAAAAGTATTAGACTTTTAAGAATATATACAGACATGCAGATTGAGAAGTGTAGTGGTAGTTTAGAAAGTCAAATGACTACTATTGAGTGCTCAACGGCGCAGCGATCACAAAATATATCAGTGAAGAACGCTCTCACTTTCACGGACTGAATCGTCGGCTAACGTTAACAGAGAGCTTTTACAGCCATTTTCAGCCCCTTCCAATAACAACGCAAGAAACCGACAACAACTATGTACAATGAAGCTACAGACTGAACAACATTCCGTTGACATAAGAATCCCTTTTTTGAAGATCTGTCTCCTTGCTCAGAGACATCGTATGTGTCGTGGAAAACACTAAACTGCATGTGAACAGATACAAAACATTCAAAAACTGATATAGGTAGAGTTGTTTAAATATAACAGTAAAAAGTATGGCAAAGTTGAAACGGTGTCACCATTGGAGAAAAGTTTGGCAACCACTTTAACTTAAAATAAAACCAGATTAAAATATGAAGCATACAGTCAATTCGGGAAGTGCATTGCTGGGTTTCAGATATATTTTAATTATCCAGGATTATCATAGGTTACAGTCGGGAATCGTGGTGCAGTGTATGGTATGTCCTTGAGCAGAGGATGCCAATAAACAGGTCATTATAAATAGTATGCGCCATTATTTATCTCCCCATAAAAAAAGTGTAATTTCTCAGGGGCTGGATTTCTCTTCATTGAACTGATGTTGTTTCAAATCCAGCCATCGTGCAGAGAACATGGTTAATTGTGTGATGTCCCTTCAATTATGAATATCTTAACACCTCTGGGTACATACAAGTTGTAACCACCGGTTTTACGTTATTATCAAATATGGCAATAGCACGACGTTGCTTATTATAAAGTAAGTAATTGCTGTAAGTTTGTGCAACGACATCACCCGGATTAATTAGAGCAGCAAAATAGTGAATAGAAATGATAACATATATGGTAATAAGATGTTGCTTAGGATGTGTTTGTGAATAGAAGGTCACATGTGTAATGCGACTCTGTTTTATTTACTACTTAAAGTTGAGAGGAACATGAAACAATAAATATTTATTGTGTGTTGCTTGAGGTGTCAAATTGGAGAATGTATGAAGATAACTTCATTTCAGAATTACGGTCACCGATCGACAGAGCATCGGGGAAAATCGAACGCACTACACTTAAGATTGATGTTCCGCCTTTTACTGGAATGTGCAAAAAGGATGTCGGAATTCTAACACAATAAATGGTATTCTATAGACAACTTATCTTGTTTCGATTATTTGTTTGTTCCGAAGTAAAATGTATCACCAAACTGCTTTCGGAGCATAAAGCCGCATTCTTAGGAAGCGGGATTCTCCCAACATGAGAAGCTGACATTGTGTCTAACTCTGTCCTCGTGGGCAGGCACTTAACAAGAGAATATATTGTGTAGAAATGTTTTATTTGAAAGAAGATATTTCTGTTTTCCTGGAAGAAACCCATACTTTCGTTGTTGAATAAGACTGATACTGGTAATGCAGACATTTTAATAATCATTTAAGACATCGTCGTAATGTGGAGTTGGGGAGAAATATAGATTATCTGTAATATAAACTGCTATTGCAGAAACGTTCCATCGTATTCGTTGTACTTTCAAGTTCGTCTAGTTACGTTGACTTCTCGTCTTAGGAAAGGTGTAATGTCTACGTAATTCACAATTATTTTAAATATTTCAGAGATTATAAACATACTTTGTTCGAATGCCGATCACAATCAACAGCACCGATTCATTACCACTCCGTCACCGGTTGACCCGAAATGAATGTTTTACAGCCGTACGAAGAGACCGAGAATGTTCTTCAATTTGGAAAAAGGACAATTGATTGAGATGTTTCCTTCTCTTCTGCTAGCAGGGTATGACGTTTCGAGTTACTACTAGTAAAGTACTCTTAGCTTTTTAGTTTATTGTCGATCTTAAGTCATTCACTATACGTGGTTTTCGCCCCAAGACTTCCAACGCTCATACTCTCTCAAGCCATGTGGCATGACGTCTGTTTCTAGTGTATGGCAGGTCGAGATAACATTAGATCGCACCCGCTGACCCGCTGACCTCGGTACACTGTGTACATGTCAACGTCGGTTTGCTAATACTTATCACCAGATAAGTACTAGCAAACGTACCCCTCCATTATTAAACAGTGAATTACATCGCGTGATCAAAGTATCATTTACTTCAGTGTCTATGTTCCTACAAATGGCAAAGTGAACTTATTGAATGGTTGTACTACTTACTTACTATGTTATGTAATATCACCATTAATGAGGAAATAGTGGAACGTATAGCCGATGAATATCTTCTCAGATTTATAAGAATCACCAAAAAGAATGAAACGTTTGAAACTATGAAAATGTAATCAGTAATTCGGTTTGTAAATGACAACAGTTAAACAATTACATTTAAGAATAGTTGAATAAGCAGCGTGGTGATAACAATATAAACAGGGAGGGTGTGGATTGAGTGGTTATGATTTTTCATCTTTGTCTGCCCAATATTTAGTCATACGACGGTGTCCAACTTCTATACGTAGTTTTTGCAAACTCATTGAATTTTGTCAGCTCTTTCAAGTTGAACTGGTTGTATCGTAGAGGACAAAATAGACAGTGCTGCATCGTATTCTGAGATGATTTGGTCGGTTTTGCACATCTATCTGCGCACGGCAGCTTGCAATCGTCCCTTTACCATTCCGAAGTGGTTGAGTGTTCTCAACTGGATCAACGATGGCCTAGATCCGGAAGGTTGGGCGTCACAAGGGAGGAACCCTATTTCAGTAGAAGAGCTGGGTCATTTAACATCCCTCTGGTTCACAGCAGCTATCTACTCTCTTGATGAGATTTTGTCAGACTCTGAACATTGTAAAGAAAGTGTCTGCTTAACACCTAACGTTGTATAGTTGATCCACGTTAATTATAATTGCGAGTTTACAATAGAAGAACGAAAGACAGAAAGAGTATCGCTAAGAATATAAAGCATATAGAAAGAAATACCTGAGTTTCAGTGAAAAAACTGATTGTTACAAATATTTTATTTAATTTTCGTAAGAAGAGGGCGAAAGCAATTTATTCAATGTCGCTGCGTATTTTAACAGTTTTGTGATTTCTAAAAATAGATGTTTCTATTTCGGTTCAAAATTATTGCTGATATACTATTTTTTATTCCGCCTTCAAATTGCAACAGTAGAACGTACACACTGTGGTTGAAGCTGACCGAAGCTGAACACTTCATGATACACGTAAACCCAAGGATATACATACGTTACTACGCGACGAGAAGAAGAGACGTCAGAGATTTTTTAAAAAGTTGAAAATAACGAGAGAAAAAATAAATCGTTGTTCTATCTAGGAAACCGAAGCTATATTTAAATTGATATCTTAAGAAACAATCATTGGAGGTTGAATCCTGTCATTTTTAGGTTGATATTATACAAAGTAGGAAATAATAGATTCATAAAATAAGGATTCTTTAATAACATCAGTGCACGTATCATGGCCAAAACGATATCCATGAAGTAGATAAAAATAGATATGTCATAGTATACCTTAATTCCATTTATGAACCAGGGAAGGTTGAAAACACCGTATAGGACAAAAGGGGCAGATGTTATAGCTGCGTTTTTACGAATACCGTTCATACGCGTCTGTAAATAGTTCTCTCTAACTCTCTATCATAACAGTATTATTTCACCTCCTTTACCGATACTAGTATTCCTAAATGCTCGGTTTGTCTCTAGTGCCCTATAGCGAGGTTCATTGAATACGTTTCCGTAACTTAACCCTTCTTAAATGTATCCAATGTGAATCCCATATCGATGCCAACAATGAAATATTTCAATACGATGTTTCAACTCATTATCGTATTTGTTAAATAATTTCAGTTTATCACTGTAGCCTAAGTGATCAACAACTGTCCATTATATATCAGAATGTATTTCTTTTGAGTTGATATGAAAGTGGAACAACTGACAAAAGTAACAGCAAATACATATATTACATCTCATTCCTTTCCTGTTAGAAGTTGTCACACGACTCATTACAAGTGATTGCCAACTGGCAAAAACAGGAGATGCATTGGGTTAGTAAAAAATGAGGTTCGTTTTTTCAGTAACGAAGAACCGAAACATCAAGTTCAGAAACATAAACGAATGTATGCAATTAATTTACCATGCAAGACTTGAGAAATCTTGAGAATGTCTGCCAATCTTGTTCAATTACAGCTTTCACTTGGTCACTGTCAATCAACTTGGGCCGTCCAGAGCGAGAAGCATTTCTTACTAGAAAAATGTCTTCTTAGGAATCGAGCAATTTTTTTCTGCCAAGCCCTTGCTGTAACAACATTCTTCGCATACACATGACCTATTTTAATGCAGGTTTATGTAGTAGTTCTTCCTTTTATGTAGTAACACGCATCAGACGTCCGTAGTGTTCTGCTTTATCTACCATGCATGGCCTGTAAGAGTACAAAACAGATGCAGTGTAGTATCAGAACATGTACTACATTATAATCACAGCCAAAAGAATGATAATGTAAGTGTTTATCTTATTTCATGTTACCTATACATAGATGAAGACTTTCTTCTTCTTTTGCTGATGCGTTAATCCCGGGATACGGCGGGGTCAAATATAATGTGTTTTTGTCTAACTTGACACGATCACAAGCTTGGTTCGAGTAAAGGCTGATCTTAGTGTAAACGGCAGGGCAATAGTGTCAATCAATCTTTAATTTGACTCCAATATATTCTAGTGTTTTATGCTATAATTTGAAATTGTCTCTAATGAAGCAATAAGTATCGGTATGAGAGTAGTTTTGTTAATTTTCTATATGTCCTTTAGCGTCTGACAGCTACAAGTATTACAACACACCACAAGTGTCATGTAACAGAAATTAAGACGCTGGCGCGAAGAGTATTCTTGTTAATTTTCTGTGTGTCCTTTAGCGTCTGATAGCTACAAGTATTACAACACATCACAAGTTTCATGTAACAGAAATTAAGACGCTGGCGCGAAGAGTATTCTTGTTAATTTTCTGTGTGTCCTTTAGCGTCTGACAGCTACAAGTATTACAACACACCACAAGTTTCATGTAACAGAAATTAAGACACTAGCGCGTAGAGTATTTTTGTTAATTTGCTGTGCGTCCTTTAGCGTCTGACAGCTACAAGTATTACAACACGTCACAAGTTTCATGTAACAGAAATTAAGACGCTAGCGCGTAGAGTATTCTTGTTAATTTTCTGTGTGTCCTTTAGCGTCTGACAGCTACAAGTATTACAACACGTCACAAGTTTCATGTAACAGAGATTAAGACGCTGACGCGGAGAGTAGCGTGTAATGGTTTACACGCCACGCTCAGCTTCACTGTGTTACGGCGGCATTTCTAATTTGGCAGGTGTTCTCCTTCTTGATTTCAACTGTTCTTCTTTGCGTAGTGACTTTGTCTGTTTTTATTAAACTATTATTTATTATCTGAGTTGTCATACAAGTCATTATCAGTGATTGCTCACTGGCAATAACAAGTAGTGTTCCCTGGAGTCTGAGTGAAAAATACGTCGCCTCAAATTTTCACAACATTCCGCCTCTTCTGATAACCGTTTCAAAGAATTTTTCATTATCGCAACAGCCATTTACGCTTTATTACTCGCCGACAACGACTGTTGACCTTCTCTAAATTAAAGTATTAATACATCTCCCAAGATTATATGATTCCCCACACGCTTTTCGTACACAACTGGATTGAACTCTCTCTCTCTCTCTCTTTCTCTCTCTCTCTCTCTTTCTCTCACTCTCTCTCTTTCTCTCTTCGATCTTTTTATCCTTCTTGACTTGGTCACAACCATTTGCTGGGGTACCAACCGATGTTTATGCAACCTAGTTTTGGGAGCGGTGGATATAGATAATTAGTTTTCTGATTGTTTTAATTACCTTAGACTTGTTTTAATAATATAGACTATGAACGCGCCTCAGTAGAGTCTATCAAGGTAGTAAAAAGACGAATCGACAAAACTGAACTTACAGCAAAAATAAACAAACAAAATTTGCAATAAACATCAGTCGATGTTAAACTTTTCTCACTTGTATCTAATTTACTGGAACATTATTATAGATGTTGCGTTGACGCGAGAAAAACACACACACACACACACTTTCAGTTGACTCATAATTTTATTAATATAAATTGTATTCCTCTACTCAGACAGAAAGTGCTGCAGGCGAACTACGGTAAGACAAAAATATTGAAAAGTTAAAACTAATGGAAGGAAGTCACTGAAACAATGCAATATGCCAATGATACAAAACTGATGACAGAGTGTGAGAAAGATGAAAATAAGACAACAAAAGACATTAATGCCACGTATTTTAGAGCTGGAGGCTGAGACGTCATCAATGAATTGACGTAAGATGAACAACTAAGTCCGTCACACTTTACAATTTTTCCAAAAGATTACGGAAATTCTTTCTTTTTTGTAGTTGTTTCATTTCGTCATTGAACAAATGGAGAGTATCGATGAAGACAATGCGAAAAAGTAAAAAAACAACAAAACAATACAATCTGTGTTTCCGTCGAATCAACATGCAGGTATCTTTGTCATGCGTCCTTGCAGATATAGACGATGCTTAGATGCTGTTGTTATAAGAGGCAGTGACCGTTAACGTTCTATTACGTATAGACCTTTGATTAAACAACATCTCTAATCAGCATTTTTTCAGCCAATCAGCGCATTCTGCACGTAGTATAAAAACATCGCGTGTATCGCTCTCTGTCTTCTTTTTGTCTCGGCCTTTTAGCTAAGAAGAAAGTGTAGTATCTGTTCCGATGGATACTACATCACATAGACTATTGTCTTGGCCTTCGTTGCTTGATTTACGCCGGTCTATGGGTCTGTCGTGTGCAGCTCTAGGAGGTCCGCCCTCCCAGGCTTTGCCTCCTTTCTTTGGTGAGGAGTAAGTGTATTGCTTACTCCCTGAGGCGCCCCTACCGGGGAATGCCGACGGGGCTGTCCAGGCAATTTTTAATTACCAGAGTGCTTACCTTCTAAAGCGCTGGTTTTTCAAATTCCACTTTCTGACCTTGTGTCATATACTCCTATTGTGGTTAGGTCTTGAATAAAACGCTTTTTGTCTCAGAGACAGATATACGTGCGTACGGTACACTCTGTACAGTCTTTTTATCTCGAACAACCATCGACAAATAGCACACACATAAGAGGAAACCTTGACGAAATACATTACGGTCAGCGAAACCCAAATAATCTGCTAAAAAAACAAACTAGTGTATCCAAGTCAATAGACGCACGCATCGTTATACTAACAACGCACCTATGTTATCTAAGCACACGTAAACGCGCCTGGTTCGAGCCAAAACGAACACACATTAATTCTCTCACCAACAAATCACACACGCTAATACACATATACACCAAGATTCCTATTCTTATTTACACATATATAAACGCATGCGGCGCCAGCCGAAACAAATATGTGTACTCAATTTCTCCATACAGACCAACGCCTTTTTTTCTCTAGAACGTTCTTAGACTCTTCGAACTTTATCAATCTTTAGCAACTTGTCATTTTCGCTATCAATACTAAATTTAGATATGTCCGTCTATTTTAAATTCGATATATCAGATAGATAATTGAATACGTTAATATTACGTCACCAGCAACAAAGGCAGAAAGGGATATGTAGCAGCGAAGTTTACCATTCGATGTTCAAAATAAATGTGCTTGAAAACGTTTCTGCACACACCGCTTTGCGCACGCATCCGCCATAATTAACAAAAACAAATACTAATATTTAGAACCAATCAGTGGATTTTTTCTGAATTTATAGAAAGTGCCCTTTTGCAGCCATCTCGACCCTATAGAAGGCCACTAAACAGTTGAGATACGAATAGCACGACAGTGCAAACATCGTTTTCTCTCGCCCCACTTCTTGTTACAATTATCAACCTACTCAAAACACACTATCGTGCGCATACGCACACGAAAACCGACACACACATACACACACTATTTGAATTCATTGTCAATGTCGTATGCTGATTTACGCTGATTGAAAACAAATGTATAAACTTTAAATGTTAATACTTCATACACTTCTCACTGAAGTTTCTAACATGAAAACAAATGATGATTGACTGTATTTAGTAACGTTCAATGAAATGTAATTTATCTAATTAAGTGAGGAAGTGTTGATTACGATTTTTCAAATCCGTGGATAATACGCAGCCCTTAAATTATCGAACCAGGCTTCCTCGATATATCATACTAATAACTCCCCTTTGTTCAGCAAGGACACTCACTCTAATATGAACAATTATTCGATGTTTTCGTATCGTTGTAGACTTCAATTTTAAATATATATAAAATATGTCTTTTGTTAACTTATGCTTTTGTACTCCTTATTTTGTGTGTTCATGATAGAACATTTCGCTCGCTCTCTCACACATTTGAATATTACTTAAAAATCGTTTTCTTTAAAATGTTTCTATAAAACTCGGCTCTCCAAAATATTCCCCCGCAAAACTATAACCCCAAAATGGGTCCTCTAATTATATCCACATAGCTGTCACCCTTCCGTTTGAAAGATGATTTTCAGCGTTACACGCGTAATTTGAATGGGCGTATTTTATTTTAGATGCGTTTAAGCATGGATAGGATAGGCTATGTTCGTCGGAACGATATCAAGCTTAGTTTTAGTATTATTAGACCAGCAAGGGTCGAGACGGTTCATATAGTAGTAAGCAGGATCGGCTCGTTATAGAAGGGTCGGCTAAATAAAAAGTTATACCAGATCTCTACCGCCAAGGTAGGTTTGATCGATAACTTATCCTTGTAGTGGCATCCACCATTGTGCTCAGTTACCCCAACTCTATTTGAATCCATGATGTCATGTGTGACGTCATCTATTCTGCGGGGAACATCAAACATATAAGTAAACAAGTAAGTAAGCAAGATTCACAGGATGTGATGTATGACGCTATCATTTTCTGATGTCATCCACAATGCACAATTATATTCGATATGTGTTTAATGCATGACGTCATCAACTAGTGAGGTTATCAGTTTGAAGCAATCATTATACACAGTTATAGTAGTATACTATGAGAAAAGAAGGATGCGAGTAATCTTACGTAATGGGAAATGAAAAAGGAAAAAAACAAGAGATTATTTTTTGGTATATTCATCAACGTTTCGTCTTTATTTGTAAGACTTCCTCAGGATAATAATTTTAAGAAAAATGTCATGCAAGTACATCGAAATATTGGGTAGACATGATGGGTCGATGAGAAAAAGTAGTAGCCGTGGCTGCTGACAGCACTGGACTATGGTCCGTCTGAGAGAAGTATATGGCATGGAGTTAAATAAATACTAGTGGTGTACTATACCTTACTAATCTTGTCTTGAGAGTAAGTAGTGTATATATATATATATATATATAAGAGAGAGAGAGAGGAGTATATATATATATATATATAGAGAGAGAGAGGGAGAGAGAGAGGAGTAAATATATAGAGAGAGAGAAAGAGAGAGAGAGGGAGGAGTATATATATAGAGCGAGAGAAAGAGAGAGAGAGAGAGAGAGAGAAAGAAAGATAGAGAGATAGAGAGAGAGAGAGAGGGAGGAGAGAGGAGAGAGACAGATATATTATTAGGCATTGTCTATATAGACGGCCCGTGGCTTTTCTGGTATCGGATTGTCAATGTCTAAATTCTAACGCATTATTTTGTAACTTCAGAATGTATTACGTCATGAACGATCTTTCCGATGGGTTCAACCTGTTTTAATGGATGAGACCCTACCTTTGTAACGTCTTTCAATTGGGACGTTCTAAAAGATTTGTTCAGTCTATTCGAACTTCCTTTCAATTTCTGTCTTTTGTGACGGCATTCTTCCTGCACCGAAAAAATATCAAAAATAAGAAAGAAGTTTACATGAGTGTCCGAAATATAAATAGCGGGGATATCTATTAATTTATCTCTAACACCTGTTGTTTTAATTTTTTTAAAAATAAAACGGAGTTTTCTGAAGATTCACGGAAGGCTTCCACCCGCAACAATAAATGTAAACTATAGATATAACCCACATTTCTTACACTTCATCAAAGCAGCTGTGTTCGAAAATTCATAATTATCGGTGAATAAGTTAAAGTGTGAATACTATGCATAAAAATATATAAACATGCACACATCCTTAACTGTATATACATGGAACACATTAGTTACAATACTCAACGTGTATGTAAAAAATCATAATGATCGATTCATTACAACGATATATATATATATATATATATATATATATATATATATATATAATTCGTAGAACGCTCTGGACGTTAAGCCAGCCGATAAAGTGTTGAAATTGTCACCGTTTATTCGCTATTTAAAATTGGCCGAGTGGTTAAGGCTTCGGATTTGAATTGAAAAATACTTGTGATGCGGGGTTTCGAATCGAATGACCGGTAGTGAATAGTCATATCTCTATGCTGATGAGTCCCGATTAAAAAGAGGGTGAAACGTATACGTACATAGATAATAAACAATAACAAATATTATATATATATATATATATATATATATATATATATAAATATATACATATATATATATATATATATATATATATATATATATATATATATATATATATATATGCACACTTACGTTACTTTATATAGATCCCCGTCCTGAATGTGTAACACTTTACAAAAGAAAATAGTGTGCCAATATTACGGACCGTGTGGTCTTGAATATATATTTAAAATGAATAATGATATTTGCATTAGTTTAGGAGATACGCTTGTACATAGAAATATAGAAATATATGTGCTTACTACATATAAAAAGATTTCTTGCGTTGCTTGAGTTCCTTGAAGAAACGCATCTTAAAGATATCGGCTCTTTATTTTAAAATGAGTACCACAATAAATAATCTGGAGTTATGAATGTAGTCATAAAAGAAAATTGTGTGTAAGAAGAGGACAAATATGGTAATCTGTAAGTAGCATTAAATATCAGATAATATCGAAGTTACGATTTAAGATTAGAAGAAGCATACGTTGTCTAGCTGTGGTGTCACTGGCACAGTAAACGGATGTATAAAAACGATAGAAAGAATCAGGTTTAATGCGTCTGAACCACCAGAGAATGTAGTTGGGTTTTTCAGGAATATGTTTAATACCCAAGTATAGTTGTTGATGCTGCTTTAATTTAATAACGTTCGTAGACGCCGTTATTTAAAAGAAAAGAAGAGCGATGGAAAGAAGAAGGGATGGAAGCGTTAACTACCACGACAGCAGAGATACCCGAGCAGTAAATGCAACCAAGGAAGATAACGAACAGTGGGGATCACATAAACCCTCCATCGCATTGGTAATCTTTATAAAAGGAGCACGCGGTTGACGGATACCGACTCATATTAGGTAATCGGCCGAGCTGAGTTCGAATCGAGTTCAACCGTTTTCATTCATTTACACTAGGGGTGGATCGTAATGGGTGAAAATTTCTGATTCATGCGAGTAGTATTTTTTTGTGTTTATTCATACATAAATAACACTAAACAATCAAACATTTTATAAAATTTTGCAAAATTCAGAAGGTGCAGGCCACTAGTTTTGGGCTATTTTACATTCATGAAAACCCTTTCACAGCCTGAAAATGGTCATAAATTAAAGTACTATATCAGATTTGACCATCTATATCCATTTATAGCTTTTGAGGATGTTTTAGGACCTGCAATGTCGCATGAAACTACTTTTTCATCGAATAATGATGGATTTTGAGTCCCGTGGAGCCCTAACGGCTATTTTTGGTCTGCACCTTCAAAATTTTCAGAATGGTTGATTGTTTAGTGTTATTTATGTATAAATGAACACAAAAAAAACTACTTGCATGAATGTGAAATGTTCACTCATTACGTCCTACCCCTATATACACTTGTATTATTGGCTAAAAGTGATGACTAGTTATTCGTTCCCTGGTAATGCAAACATATCAGTTTGTGTTTCATTCATTGTACCCAATGATTCGATTACGATATGTCTTGTGTGTCAACATCTAATATGTAAAAACTATATCATATATTGTTGAATAAGGTAATTAAAACATGTAGGAGGCAAAATACTTCATGCGTATGATATTTTATATGATAAATTAGGATCTGGCCGTTTCTTAACGAGATCATACTTACTGGTGTATTTAAATTGTTTTATCACGAGCTATTTACATATATAAATCGTTCATGTGTGCTAATGTATAATAATACAAAGAAACAACACTGAACATGGCATAGAATATGATATACAGATTTTTAAAAGTGAGGGTAAGACGTATGCCCGTAAAGGCATTAGATCGCAAAAAAAGAAAACGAGTGTGCGTGTTGAGAAGAAGCAAGCAGATAAAAGTGACGTTGAGACAAAGGACTCGAAAAAGAATGAAATGAAAAAAAAATGTTTATAGGACATTTTAAACTGTACGTTGATGACGTTTTAACCGTTGCTTCATTTAGTTTTATTACGGTGTGCCAGTCTTTACAAGTGATAGACGAACATACAGAAGTAAAGGTTATTAGAGTCTTCCGAAACTACAGAGGTGCATTATTGAAATTAATCTTTTTTAAAGGAAATATATGTACATATCATAGCCGAGGCCAATTAATGTATAGATGCTGTGGGCAATCTGTTAGTCAATTGATTCTTACAACTATAAGGTGTGTCATAAACTCAAAAGGTGAGAACTTCAGCTCTCTCTCGAATGCCGTTCTTGTAGATACAAATATAGCCGAGAACGGACCTGTCGGCTTCCCCCTTGCAATCAGCAACATACGCACGTCTCTTGAAGGAAGTGTTAACGCCCAAGAAGATTGACTTCTCAGTGTAAAGAGTTTACCCTGAGTTGATCGAAAAAGCAGGATAGTAAATACGTATTATAACGTATAATTAAGGAGATATAGGTCAGGTATTTGAGAATGCGTCGCGTTTGAAATGTGACTGTGATAATGTTAAAGTTGAGACGAGAATTAAAGTAAAAATATTTTTTGTTTGTATTTCGGGTGCTTCTCCAGCTAAAGATCCGGTGCAATTTTAACCCCGTCGTTAAAGTTAGATGTAGGGTTAGGGTTAAAAATAGGGTTAGGGTCAGGGTTAGGATCAAGGTTAGTGTTAGGATCAAGGTGACTGTCAAAGTTAGCTTGCCTTCTTAATCTGAAAAAGTACCGTATTTTGTGGTCTTCTGATTTGAGAAATGTGTTAAAAACAATTACAAAATTACTTCAGTGATCAACAAAGGATCAGGAAAAAAGAGCGAAACTTGCGATCGATTTGAAAAGACGTAATCTTATTTGCTGGGGAGTTGACTACATCTGTAAAGCAAGGATATATAATAAGAATGTCGACATTCTATGACAAGAAATTTTGAGCTATAAATGAACCTTACTTGGTTCGATCCTTATTTTGTTCTGTATCACCTTTTTATTTTGGCCTAGTAAAAAATAACCCATAACTCAGTACGAGTACATCATTCCAATAAAGAAACTGTCTGCCAAAGACGCAAACCATTCTGTGTGTTGCTAGATTGATGCCAATTCGATGTTAGGCCAGTTTAGTGCGACTTTAATCTATGCCTTGTCAAAAGCAGCAGCAACGTTTCAAGTGTAAATTCGTTCGATCAGATGACAAATCCGACAAAAATCTTCGATTCTATTGGACTTATCAAGAACATTTTAGTTAATTTATGTTAGCTCAATACTTCTTAAAAACAATATGAAATAATTATTCTGCCTTTGGATTCCATTTGGCACATTTATCTGTTATTGAATACCCCATATATTGTTGATATGCCGTAAAACCAACCAAACCAAACCAAACCAAACCCTATCTCAGATGAGTCTATTGTTGGCATTAGTTTCCCGATATCTTTCTAGTTAGAATTATTTCTAGAAAGACGTCGGGTACCTACGAAAAAGGCCACGTGAAGGTTTCCAACACTTTAAATGAAAATTTTGTATGTGGACCGAACTAGATTAGAACTCGGTACACTCAGGTCGCCAGTCCATCTCATTGACCTTTTAGACACAGTCACCCCTAGGCGTAAATGTAATTACTACACTTTAGAGATTTTAACAATATTTTCTCATAGAATTGCCAGTTTTGAAATGCTTCTAACCAAAACTGATCTGTTGTCTCAGTCTAGGGTACTGATCGATATTTTCCATCAGGTTTGTTATTGATCAATCTAAGCGTAAAAGCAGCTGCCGTATTTCAATGGTAAATTCCGAAGGGAGTCGAAGACTCAGCTTGATGCGAGACAAACGAGGCAAATTATTTCACCGAAAATTAGGTTTTATGTTTTTATTTAGAACAGTCATTTACAAAATTCTTCCTAAAACTTTTCATCTATGGAACTCTAACACAGTTCTTATCATGCAATAGAAGATAGATTATATATCTGGAAGCCCATGTAAAATATTCAAAACAAAATCTTGTCTAGCTGAAACCACTGTAAAAATTTTCCTACCTTCTTCTGTGTACCTGGAGATAATCAGAACTTCCATAATAATAATAGCCTTCCAAGATTTGCCCGTCTGTGGAACGCAATACTACAGGGCTGCTTCCCAGCTGACTATGGAATGGTCCTTTTTAAGTCTACTGTTAAAGAATTCTTATTGAGTCGTACTCTTAATTAATCACATTCCATCCTGATTAAACTATCGAGTCCAAGGTGTTAGTGTCACTCTCCAGATGACACGCACTATTAACTCGTGTCTTTGAGCGGCAGTTGATAAACGGTGGCTCGTTAGTAAAAAAAAATCATCATTTTGACAAATGTCAAAACAAGTGTCGAATTCGAGAACTATTATTCAATAACTGAATAAATAAAAGCCACATAAAGAGTACACATTATATATATATATATATATATATATATATATATATATATATATATATATATATATATATATATATGTATATGTATATATATATATATATATACGAAAAATGGATGAAAAGTAAATTGGATCTCAAGATAGATTTAATGTTTCGACTTCAATTAACGAAGGCATTGTCAACAGTGAAAAGAGAAATATGGAAAGTCGTAAAAGTGCGACCGAAGTTAAAACGTTGAAATTAGATGCAGATATGGTGAACGATTTATCAGCGTTCTTATATATTGTCGTATTATTTTCCAAATGTGTAATCAAACACACAGAAATATACATACATACAGAGAAGAGTGTGTATTGCCTACTAGACACTATTGTCGAGTTTCTATATGTACAATAGTTTGCCAGTATAACCTAACATGAGCACACTCTACAAGTGAAACCCAACCAAATATTAAAAATAACAGTTTTTGAAGAGCAAATAAGATCCTCTCGACACGGATACACACTTTGTTTTGCGACGTATCTGCATCTGTTCCTACTGATGTTATCTCAAATAACCTCACTTAGCTGGATATTCCACTCAACTAAATGAATTATAGTCTTAGAATCCGGTAAGAACAATACACCAAAATAAAGATATTCTATACCATAATTAACTGGTCAATTGGAGAAGAAACAATTAATCTTCTTCACTTCTTTATCAACTGAACGTTTGAAGGGTAAAGGAGAACTTTAGTTGAACAATATGTATCTCAGATAGAGATCAGGTATTAGCCCCAGGAAAGGGGTTCCTGATTTCTAAGACTTTACACTGACGTAAAAAACACATACGTACACACATAATATAAATTGATATAATATATATATATATATATATAAATGAATCAATATGAATGCATTTTTCATTCATCACTACCATATAATAATCAAAACAAGTTAATGTTATGCTAATCAATTTTACACATTAACAGTGGGTATGTTGTATATATACTTAAGACAAAATATTAGGAGTAAACCTTTTGACTGCCTAATTAGCATAACTATTTTTTAAACGGTTCATAATTAATTAATATTTAGTATTATGGGTTTGGAATTGCATTTGCTTATGTTCGTTATTTATATGCAATAGTTTAGTCCATATGACCAGTAATTACTTAAAGTTATTTAATAAATAAATCGAAAAAATTACAAAAAACACTTTCAGTTTCAACAACCAGCGCTCGCTCACGACCTTGAAGGCTGAGCGAGGCATGAGCGACAATAGAAAGGTTAGGGGAGGGAGAATGTGGCTGTTTCCCTAGCTTTCTCTCTTACCCTTTTTTTGCCCTTTTTTCAGTTGTTACATTTTTACTAAAAAATAAATTTAATGCCTTCATTGTAAAGTTTAACAACAGACTTATAGTTTAACGTTTATAAAGACCTTATCACTATTCTGATTGACACATTAAAACAATAGATTAGTAGCACTGTCCGAATTACGAAGAAATATTGATTCGTATTTTGGTATGATTAAAGATTAATATTCTCCGCAGACTTACCCCTCACCATCTACTCCAAAAACACCCTGAAAAATTTCACGGAAAGATGAAAAGGAAAACAAAATATTATTTTAGAATTTAAAGTGGGGCATTTTTTGTACATAAATTTAATGTAAAATGACCCCTATTTTCGGGACAGTTTTATGGCGGTTAACTAAATTATTTTTGTTTTCTATGGAAGTTAACTCTGCTGCGTTTTTTTACGGGGGAGTAGTAACCTTTTTAGGCGATTGCATGTCATTTCATGACCTTGCCACTCGCACTTAGGGTAAGTAGTAAACACTTTTGGTAACTTCCCTAAATAGATAGAATGGCCCGGAAATTTGGAACATATTACGTTGTGTTTTTAATGCCTTGGTTTTGAATATAAGAATCTAAGTTATACATGACAACCGCGAAAGTGCAGATGACGAATCCACAATACATGTCATCTAACACAACCTTCTTCCTCGTCCATTTAACCCGGTCTTCATCTGAAGGCATTTGATTACAAAATCATTAAAGATATAAAAATTACGTAAACGTGAAGAAACAACGAATAGAGAAAGATATACAAGGTGATTCATAAGTCACTTCACTTAGCTATTTAAAATGATTACCATATGAAGCACAAAAATTATTTTTGATAATTGTTATCTTACTCTCTAATTACTGCTATTTGTTAGTCCATGGAAACGTGATGTGAACAGAAAACCTCCTTCGCACAACACCATAATCAATCAAATATGCTAAAAAGAGTCGTAAATTCCTTGCAAAAAATATTGGAGGTATGAATCAGAACGAAGGATGACATTTTAAAGAGTTTCTGTAATTTTAAACTCCCATGAATAAATTTGTTGAATAAACTTTCTGTTTTGTATTACCGTATTTTTTTAACTTTAGAATTTCAAAAATAAATAGCTAAATGACTTATGAATCACCCTTTATTATTTTAGAAAGTTTCATTTGTTGTTGTTTTTTCCGACCTTCTGGGAATATAAAACAACTTCTACAACTTACATCTGTATATAATCACTGTAAAACACTATATAATAGGCTGTGTACGAATCGTATCCGGCATACTATGTTCACTTCTTATTGATTTTACTGTGGCATATATGTAACCTCTGCATATTGATTTCATTGAGGCTGAGATGGATTGCTTTCCATGCATCTAGTATTTTAACAGAAAAGAATAATTGTTGCGACGTAATACAAAAGAACTTAGTAATCCAATCAAATATAACACATTTGAACGTAAATAAGATAACCCTAATGACTAACTATTTTCATCCAGTTGGTGTTGTACAAGATGGTAGTGTCATAGTAACCTACCCAACAGGGTTTGTTGAAAATGCAGGGGGAGCAACATCAACATTTGTGGTCCTCTGAGCTAATCCCCATCTGCATTTTTCAAGCAAGAACGTTCCTGGCGAGAAATCTAATATCCATTGAGTTCGAAGAAAACTGTTTGTTCTGCGGATATAAAACCATTATTCTTTGCGGCGTTCTTATGCCGAAATCTCCCGGAAGCGCTGTTCTGTGTTTTGACAGTAAGGAAAACTAACATCTTGCAGATATAAATAATAGGTACGGCCAATAAGAAACATTTACTGCAGACCAGACAATTCTGAGGCAAATCTTTCGTGGGGTCGGTGCAATCCGATGCTATTAACAAACACACCAATGCATACAATACCCGTGGGAATACAACGTTTACGCCAGTGCCAATAATAAACGCAATGCAAGATTAATTAAATATAAAAACATGATTCGTCGCGGGGTTATTTCCGTTATGCTGATGTCTGGATTTCTGAAGCGTTTTGGGAAACAGGAAACTGATTATTTTTTAATTATCTCTAAAGCAAATATAAGGTTTAACTAAATATTTGGTTGCTCGTAAAATGCTAACCAATTTGCCGACTCATATTTTCAAATTGATTAAGGAGTATATTTTTACAGTGTT
The DNA here is from genome assembly GCA_963556195.1 of Sepiola atlantica. Taxonomy (NCBI): domain Eukaryota; kingdom Metazoa; phylum Mollusca; class Cephalopoda; order Sepiida; family Sepiolidae; genus Sepiola; species Sepiola atlantica. Next base: position 27,447,678 of record OY744540.1, on the reverse strand, counting down.
TTATATGAGAAGTTACATGTTTAATAAAGGTCACGTACTATACAAAAAATCTGTAATAAATTATTTCAGATTTTGTAAAAGAGTTAGTGCATCTACTTATATTTTAAGGATCACACTATCAAATGTCCCCTGATATTAAAATGCATCAGAAAAACTGTCCTAAGCTTGTTAACTTTGCAAACGTGTTTCAAAAATTCCATATTTGTAATGTAAGCTTTGAAGATTAACAAGGTAGGTGGAGGCCATGCATTTTTGTTCAGAAACATTTCAATTAAATTATTGGAGGAAACATAGTTAATGTGTCAGAGAAATGTCTAAGGCACTTGATGGCAGTTGTTAAAGGAGTCCAGCCATCTGAAGCAAATTAGGTGGAAAAGATATATAAATTGGATATATATAAGCTCAATGAATAACTTTTTCTTTAAGAAGTCTATTCTTATTTTCCCAACATCCTAATATAATGTATTTCATAAGTTATTATTTTTATCATACTGATATCAGATGTCTCTTTTGTTTATGAATTCCCAGTACCTCATCAGCAGAATTAATAATTATGACATATTTCGTGACCATGGTATATAGACTGGAATTCATAGATACAACGGGGATCTTTTTAATAAGCTGTTTTGAAATGATATCAATATGTTACATACAGCAGGGGAGCGAATTATCAGAGGGGCCTTCTTTTTCTTGGTATTAACGTTAAATTTGTAATTTTTTTTAAAATGTAATTATTTGAAAATGCTATCTCTACATATAAAGTTGTGGGTTTTCTGGATCAATAGTGATATTAACATTCCCTTTTACATTCACACTATATTCACATACCTACATACATATGCTATTCCGCTTAAGTTATATGTGATGTACGTCATGAGGTAAATTAATTTGCATTTTGCTTTTCAAAATAGTATCCAATTAATTAACTATCGCTCTGTAATGTTTTAACATTTAATGGCACTTTAAGATAAATAGAAGCGTAATTTACATGCACGCATAGTGATTTCTTTTGTGGAGCAAACAACACACTTTGAGAGTTATATAAAACACCGCATATATTATTATTTTTTACAATACAACATATGAATTCACCACGAATTACTTTACACGCTGTTTATTCTTGTCTCGACACTAACCTGTTTCAGAAAAGCGATGACATGGTGGACGCGACACCCAACCCAACCAACCCAAACATCGTCTTTCCCAGCCATTTTTAACATTTTTCTTTTTTTTCTTTGTTACCTGTATCATCTAATTAAGCTGCCTCAAACACCACAACAACGTATCCATTGGGAAGCTCCCAATTTGAGATCTTTTAGAACTGCGCAGTTGAACGTTCGTTTTTATTACTATGATGTCAATTTTTTGGGGGGCAGTAGTATATGTAAGATCCCAGCTATATGTTAAATAGAGTGCACTATTAACAGACTATTTATTTACCAAAACCTAACATCCTAAGAACTTGATGCATTAAATATTTTACCAAAATGGATGCTTTATCTACATCAATAATTATTACATTACCTCCCCTCTCAGGAGAGCTATACTGTCTCATAAGTAACAACAAAATAAATGCGTAGACGCAGAAAAAACATACCTCGTGTCACTTATGTAAATTACAGCAATCCTCTGTGCCTGAGGCAGTCATTCCGGTATGGTTTTCATGGGCGAATTCTCGCTGGAATTAAAGTTGTCCACAAAAACACAAATAAAAAGGAGTTCGAAGAATTTGTTTATTTAATTTAACTGTCGTCTTTACGTTTTCTTTTTGCAGTAGGCGGGGGTGCGTTTCGGCCCCTTATTTATCGTGGGTGTTAGTAAATTATATACGTGTGGTGTTCGCCTTAACAGCTTCCAAACGACTCCTACACCCCTTAAAAACATGTTACATCTGCTTCTGGCTATCACATTGAGGTAACATTTGACTGCCAAATCGCTGACTCTAACACCACAATATGCTGTGTACGTATAAACGCCTCCCTGAGAACCCAGATTTTCATATATATACTAACAACGAACCCATTATTATTCTTATATACAATGACTGCTTGCCGGTTGTATTTATACCAGCCGAGCACACGTCTTAATATTTTTTTAAAATGTTTGCAAGCTTTCGTTGTAAAACAATTTTGTCAGACGAGACTATCATATATTTTTCTTTTCTTCTTCCTCATTTTCTTCGCATTAGCCCTGAGGGGTCGGATAACGGTAGAGACAGAAAACCGATGTTATGCGCAGATTGGCGCTTTTTGAATAAGGAAATTGACAACATCTAAATAATCATAACCGTCCCTTTCTCAATATAAACACATGTTACGCAATAATGCAAAAACAATCTACAATGATACACACATAAAAAATCAATAATTATTGAAGCCGCTTGCATAAAACTATACATCGAAAATAATACTCTTAATTACGAAACTAGTCACAACATGTTTAAAGTGTCTAGCGTAGTAATTTATATTAACAATCTTTTAGCCGTTAAACAACAACCTTTTGAATTTTTCTACAGCTTTGCACATAATCACATTCGCATGTAATATCTCAATACTACATACGCTCATTTTAAAGGCGTAAATAACTAGCCGTTAAAAACTCAACAGTGAAGACATAGTTGTAAACACATTAAGACTAACCCGGCCTCATGATGAGTTCATGAATCAAAGAAAAGTATTCGAAAAAAAAAATCCAACAAGAAACCGACGCCAATTTGTTCATGGAAATTATACACAATGTTGGTAGAAATACTAAATAGACTATTAAAAAAAGTATTAACAAATAAATACCTCCTGTGTTATAAAATAACGTTTGCCTACATTTACACATAGTGGTAAAATACACACAAAGTATCTCTCTCGCTCTATATATCTACACACACACACACATCCAGGGTTTCGAATCGTGTGACCGGTAGTGAATAGTCATACTTCTATGCTGATGAGTCTTGATTGAAAAGAGACGAAACGTATACGTCCATACATAAATAAACAATAACAAATAAATAAATATATATATTTATTTATATATATATGTGTGTGGGTGTGTGTGTGTGTGTCTGTGAATATATGTATAATTTGGCAGCATTTATTTGCTTAAACATATTTCGTTAAATACGACGTACAATTTATGGCCGCACATCATATTTTTGTTTTGATCCTCTCTAATTTCATTATGTATTTTCCGGTCTCAAGTAGGAACTGGCCGACAGATTTGCTGTATTTGTGTATATCCCTAGTACTTTCAGATCAATATGGATATATCTTCAGGAGTGGTTATCGAGCAAAAACAAAGTGTTTACGCTTTGATAAACAGTTTTGGCGAGAATCAGGTATTGGTTATAGTATAAATAAGGTCCTTGTGTAAGTATTATATGCATAGTAGTATGTTGTACTAGTATTTAAATGAATTTTGTTGATGGCTTGATATGCAGGTCATCTAACATATGTATTTTTTGTTTGTTGTTTGTGTGTCCAAAATAGAAGTGTTTACTACAAGGAGTTTTTGCAGTTGTCAGCGAGGGAAATAATGATGTCTTATTAAGTGTTGGGCTATTGTGCTGGTGTCGGATAAGTGCATAGTTAACCTCCTAAACAAGGTTGTGGTGGCGAAACCTATGTATACATTGTTTTCACTGTCGTAAACTAGGTGTGTCTCATCCCAAACTCTATCAAAGTGGAAGAATTGTTAAAGGTTTTGTAATTTGATATCGTCAATCGTCAATTGTATTATTTTTATTTGGGTCAATGGGGGTACGTTTTTTAAATTATATTTTCTATACTTGTTGGCTTATCTATAGTAATTGAGTAGCTGTTTTAGAAGAATAAATGTATATATGCATTTAGTTGATGGTTAGATTTTTAAATATTTTAGTAGGAATTATTTTAAATCGTCAAATGTTTTCGTCTATGATGTAGTTGGGATGCCATTATTTATTAGAGTCTGTTTAATATTATTAAGTTCGTGGTGAAAAATAGATGGAGAGATGGGGATTAGTTTAGCTCGATATAATAAATGTTTAATAATAGCTGTTTTGTATGAGAATGGGTGTCGAACTTAACCACCCCGTTATCACCGCCTACATATTTTCTAAATATCTAAGAACTACGTTATTTACTCAATCACCACCTGAAGCTGGATCAAGCTGGATATGAAAGTACTGGTGATATAAGCGAATACAGCAGATACATGGGGTAGTTCTCATTCGAAACCAAAAAACACGGGAAGAAATTAAAAATGATCTAAACAAAAATATGCGCACATGAATTGTCTGTCGTATTTAGCGATATATCACACTCTCGGACACGTCTATTGAGTTCTATTAACGACCAGCTTATGGCCGTCAAATTTGCATTTAAGACTTTAATTTACTCTTATTTTTCCAGACAATGCGTGGTTGGAAGTTCGGTAGGCACTCCAACTACTGGGTTAAATATGTCTTTCGTATTGGTGTTCGAACCTTGTCATCGCCAGGGATTGTCTCTTCCCATACTGATGATTGCAGGTTTGGCATGAAATACATGTGTATATTGATTTATTTAAACAATATTGTTTCTAAATAATTATTCAAAGCTATCGTTAGTTGGCAATAAGTCGCGTAATGCAACATTCTAGACACCGCATATTGAGTGCCCTCAAAGGCCGCCTATAGCCGCCTAATTCGCCATTAAAACGTTTATTTACTCTGCCATTTCGAAGAAGTATGCGCTCCGACTATTGAATTTAATATGGATATTGTATTGGGGTCTGAACCGTGTGACTTGCAGGAATTGCGTCCTCTTATACTGATGATAGCAAGTACGGCATTAAACACATGTGTATAGGAGTTTATTTAAAAGATATTATTTATAAATAATTACAGACACACACACACACATACATACATTTATATATATATATATATATATATATATATATATATATATATATATATATATATATGTGTATATATATAACTTCTTTGTAATATAGCAGGAAAATACCAGCAAAGTGCTCGATTAATTAGGAATTAAAGTTAACAAATCCAAATCAAGAGTGTAATATTTATTTATTTTGGTACAGAAAAATTAGTACAACATTCGTACCGTCGGTTTCAAGCACAGAAGGACTTAGCCCTCCGGCTCTCTTCAGCTTCTCCTGTAGCCGGAGGGCTAAGTTTTTCTCTGCTTGAAACCGACGGTACGAACATTGTACTAATTTTTCTGTACTAAAATAAATAAATTTATATATATATATATATATATATATATATATATATATATATATATATATATATATATATGGTGAGTTTTTATATACATATATATATATATATATATATATATATATATATATATATATATATAATGCTGACATGTTTCATGGTTTCAGGATTGAGTTATATTCGAAAATATCAATTTAATCGTTCTATTGGTCTTGATTTACAAGTGAGTCAACGCGTGATGCATCTGTATCTTTTCCCCTTCTTTTCATCACATATTTCATGTTGTGCGAGGACTAACTCATATTTTATACCGTACCTATTATGTTCGCTTGTGTGTCTCTCTCTCCAGCTTTCTCTTTCTCATTTTATGTATTCTACCTGTCGAGGATGATAAAGAAAGGAAAGAAAAAAGATTGTAATATTCTATTATAAACAAAAAAGAATTACACCTCAAGTAGTAAACATTTTAATTATAAACATGACATACAGACAAAAACATTATTTGAAACACACCAAAATTAACGCTTTTTCCAACTTAAGCCTGATAGACCGAAAACAATGTAATGTGTAATTTGAGCATGACTCACATACGAAAGTGAAATTTCAGACTCACGCTTAACAGATACACTGATAGGCACACCTTATTAGACGGATGCTTATTAAAAAATACGTCAATTAGCCCTACTGCCTTTACATCCACCAGTATATCTTTCTAGTATCTAAGAGATATGCAAAGTGCAGGTGGTGGATTTGATCTCAGTATGTTCACAAGAGTGATAGCAGCTTTAACGAAATTTAGTGTGTTGTTGCATCTAACCATGAACTGTTTCTCTTTTCATCCGAGATAAGTTGTTTCGCAGCCGTGTCCGGAGCGTCATGATATTTGGCACTTTCTCGCCCGACTACAGTGCAATGATAGGTCTATGATCAGATGTATCTGCAATATGAAATCTGACCAAACGAAAAACATTAGGTCAGAGAAATTGCTGAAAGTACTACACTTGCTCAGCACAAAGTTTATCCTGAAGATGAATCAGTTATGCTGGTATAATCATGTCGAACGTTTATCCGGAAACACAGATGTCTTAAATCGCAGGGAAGTTGGCCGGTCAAGGAACACTTTGGGGCAAATTATTGAACAAGACCGAACAGCGTTGAATTTAGAGTAGCTGACCGGCTAAACTGTGAGAACTATAGATTGAGCTATCATAATATCAGAAAATATCTTACACAACGAAAAAGTGACGTTAACTGAATGGAGGGAGTATAATTGAATATGTGCGTCGAACTATAGAAAATAGTCTGCAATAGGATATACACGCTAATGTGAAAAGCACCGCGGAATGGTGGACACCTGTCTCGCGAGTTTATGTGTGGGCAGACAATGAGGGAAACGATATGTTCATGCAAATACTCTATAAAAACAATATATTATATTCCAGTGTATTTAATAAGACTTTGTTTTTGTAAAACCCGGATGTTGTTAATTTTAAAGTAGCGGGAATATTTTCCGTCGGTCTCTTCTACAAAAGTTTCTTTACTGTAATCGAAACGTGACCGACGCACGGAATGTCTTGTAGACGCTTAGACGCATCTGAAAATAGAAATATAAGTAAAACAACACGTGTTGTACGTGTTATAATTCACTGACATCCGGTGACGTAAACACAGGTGATTCATTAACGAACAGACTAATTGCAAACTGGTGAAACAATAAGCGTAAACATTGGGTGTTGATAAGATTAGCTTTCCAGATCCTATTAGCGCGTCAGTGAAAGTAATATACTTGTTAAGACTTCTCTAGAACTGAACTATTGGCAATTAAGTGTTCACATGTACTTGCCACTGACACTTACAAGCATACACACGTTTCAATACAGCGAAATCCAAAATGGCAAATTAATTTGATCCTTTTCTACTTTTTGTTCCAAAGTTGACGTGAGTATATATACATATTTTTTAATATATAAAACCAGTGCGTTTTGTATTGTTTTCTGTATTCATTTTGCTGCACAACTCCCCACCCTAGATGCCACATAAACATATGGCCCAGTATAACAGTAGCCCGTAACGTCTCAGTGGCAATATGGCATGTTTGGGGGGAATGAATGTAAAAACAAAATAGCCGTCGCTATTGGCAGAATAGTGGTAATTTAAATAAATGGTAATTTGTATTATTCAGGCTACTGTTCTCATCGTGGCCAAGATCAAAGTGTAGTATCTGTTCCGATGGATACTGCACCTCATAGACTGGTATTGTCTTGGCCTTCGGGGCTTGATTTACGCCGGTCTAAGGGTTTGTCCTGTGCAGTTCTAGGAGGTCCACCCTGCCAGGCTTCGCCTCCGCTCTTTGGGGAGGAGTAAGTTTATTGCTTACTGCCTGAGGCGCGCCTATCGGGGAATGCCGACGGGGCTGCCCAGGCAATTTTTAAACCCCACTTTCCCGCCACGATCTTGGGTCACATCTTACTCGTGGGAGTAAGATAAAAACTGGCATTGTGCCTAACTCCTGGAGAGGAGTAAATCAATACTGTTCTCATCGTGGGTGTAATTCTGACACAGTTTTGCTCGTTGTAACATCCGACTTTCTTCAGGTGTGTCTTGTCGAACTTTAGCAGCTTTATGGACAACTCGAGAATCTCTACGGAATTTTAGAACGAAACCTTTTTATTTAATTCAAGATGGTTGCTGGATCTCGTTCCGTTAGCCATGACGGGGTAAATATCTTAATAATTCATAATTGTATTCTTAGTACTGAAGATTGAACCTTGAACTTACATAAGGTTGTCACTTAGAAGTAATTATTATTTACGGGTTCTTGCAAACTATTATTTGATTAAATAAAGGGTTTAGTTAGAAATTCAGTACATTTTTCCTTGTTTGACATAAAGATTCCAGTGGTCGAAAAGACGCAGCTCGAGAAGGTCAAGAAAAAGCATCTAAGAGAATTTTGTGATAATAAAGCCCAATATGAGAGCTGTCTGAATAATACAAATAATACAAATAATACAAATAATACAAATTATCAATCATAATCTAAAAAAAGTCGAAATATAATAGAGACTAGGTTTTAAATTATTACATACAGTGACGCATTTATTTACAATAAGTTTATATTGCCGTATTAAACAACTCCAAAAGTAATGAGATGTTGTAAATCGACAAAACAGAAGAAACATTTTTTAATATAATTGTTATAACTACTAAAATGGCTACACGAGATGATGTTTTGCTAACATGGTTTAACACGTCTACGTGGGTTTATCTATCACGTTAACTTTGTAAGATAATTCTATCGGTCACTCACCCTTAAGCTTTTATTAGCCTTTTCGTTGGTCTGCCAGACTTAAGCTTGAAATATAATGGCGGTTGGTCTGCCCAGCGTAAGTTTAAAATAGCATATTCTTCCTCGCAGACTTGACTCTCAAATGGTATTTTAATCGATGTGTAAGGTTACAGTTTAAATAAAGTGTACGTTTGTCTGTCACACTAACATTCAAAATAGACTTTCCGTTATTCTGCCAGGCTAAAGTTTGACATAAGAGTTTGGTTGATATGTCACGCTTTAGTTTTAAAGAGCATATTCTTTCTTGCAGACTTAACTCTAAAATAGCCTGTTATTAACCTGTTAACGTATTGTTTAAATAAAGGTTTCGTTGGTATGTCACCCTTACCTTTCAAATAACATTTTCGTTTGTTTTCCAGTCAACAGTTTTGTAATACAAGTTTAGTTGGTCTGTCAAGCTTAACATTTAAATAGCATCGTCTTTCCCGCAGATGTAACTCCACAATCACATTTTTATGGTTCGTTGTTCTGTCACAGTTGAATTATAAATAGTGGTTTCTTTGGCATCATTCATTGTAGCTTTAAATAACATTCTCATCGCTAAATGCACGTATTTCATAGCCGCAGCTTCAGGAAATCCGTTGTTTTTATTTAATTACATTTTATGATTAAATAACTTGATCGGTGTTAAACATTTTGAACATAACATTGCATTTGGTGAGGAATTCCTGAACTAATTCAATGGCTAAGTTGTAATCTGATCATGCAATGCCGTGTGTATTCTATAGAAACTTACGAAAAGAATAAAACATAATAAAAATAAATATGTTTCGAATGTATTTAAGCGTTGCATGCTTCGTTTCCTCTTAAAGTTCTGCTTTGTTGGTCCTGAATACAGACTGTCCGTAGAAGTCCCCGGACGCAGACGCCAAGCTTCCTTCCACGGTCCAATGGATTTTGAGCCGCGATATTTTATTTCTTTATTCTTCTAAATCCAGAATGCCAATGACTTTCATCTCGAACATAAAGTCAGTTCCTACAGCGAATTATCTAGCAGACCCGAAGAATTAATGACACGTAGGTTTTAGCACTTAATTCGCGATCAAAGGGAGACTGTGACCAGAATATTTTAACATCAAACGGAAAACTCTTTTGTATAACGCAATACGTTTTGTCAAACCAAGTTTCGCTCTATTGCGTTTGTCTATGGAAAAAGAAAAAGATAGTTTCTATACAATTTGTTTTCTCACGTGAGTTAAAAGTTTACACTATTTTACTGGTTTTGATGAACAAATTGCCACTTTTGGCGAATTGTTTAGGAAATAGGGACGTGTAAATTATATTAGTCAAAGTCGAAATTAGCTCATATGTCAGCTGGTATGACATTTCATGCGGCGGGTATTTGATATAAATGGCTCATAAAAGCTTCAGATCATAAGATAATTATCATTATAAAGTGACTTTTTACAATTGAATGTTTCAAAGAGTGTTTAACATAAACAATTCTGTCCTCAGCCATTACTTTTACTTCATCTATACCTATTGAAAAAGAGGGAAAGGGGGACTTGCTGATGACCGACGAGAGCGAATATAGACGGATGAGTTTGTGGTCAGAGAATAGGTGTACGAGGATGGTAGAAGGTAGTTACAAACCATATATATTAAGGTTCTACCACCCCCTCGATAAATTGTTCTTTGACTCAGAAGAGACCAGGCGTTATATGTTGCTCCAGCAGAGAAAGCCATTCTCTGCCCAATTACTTATTATTGCCAGACTATTTTGGGGTGAGTCGCTGATAGAGTATTACTTTTTGCGACTGCTGCTGGGCCCCTTTCTGTGTATCGCCTCATAAAATATTTTCCAGCAATAGGGCATTTCTTACTCGAATACACATGTCTAAATACTTTTTATACAAATGGATGAACATTTAATGTGTCTTCACTGTTATTTTGTCAACCTTCGAAGGAGAAGAAATAATTATCGGTCTGTTTTATTTTAATCATATAATAATAAATACACACTAAAATATAAATTAACCTTTCTAAGATATCTAAAATCCATCTATATTTACGACCAATGAAAATAAAAGTGTTTTGTTATTTAAGCTATGAATGATATACAATGGATTGCAAACCAACTTACATACTCGAACTCTGTTATTGTTTTAAAACTCGCGAATTTAGATTATATTTAATCTTCGATTTCGTATTATTTTTTCTGCCGATTTGCAAGTTTCTACGGTCTTTTAATATCTGATCTTTCGATGTAAGATAAATTAATCTCGGTGACTTCCTATTTTTGTCACGAAAATTATTTCTGAATTTTTTTCACGGTGTTTGCAACTTTCTGTCTTTCTCGCCTATACAAAACTTCCATAAATATTCACTTAATTATTATTCATCATTTAAGGGAAAATAAATCAAACACTGGAACAAAAAGACAAAAATAGACGAGGAACATAAGAAAAAAACATTGAAAGGAAACAGACCGTCGCCTCAAATTACTTCCGAATAAAAAGTATTCGTTCTATAATGAAAAGCAGTGTTCGTTTCATTTAGTGATGATCATAATGACATATACACGAAAGATAAAAAATAATTTTATATGTATATTTTAGTAATATATCTAGAAAAGTAGCGATTTGGACCACTGGTGAAACATACATTGTAAAGTTAGTTTTGCCGAAGGGTGCACACAATTTTTTTCAAATAGTAAGCAAGGACGGCCACACATATTTGAGTAGAGACATCGCACTTGCGTACCATTGTTCTTTTATTTAGTCATCAAATTGTCGTGTTTTGGTGGATATCGCCCCTCTCTAAGTGCGATTGATTAATTTATTGTTTGTTGTATTCTCATCTTTATTTCTCTTTCTCTTATGACTGTTTTGTATCTATGTGATGTAGTTTTATTGTTTGTGTTCGTGTTCAGCATTATAGGTGTTTTCACTTTTGTAAATCACCTGACCATTCCATCGGAGATTCTCTCACGGAATTCAGAAAAAAATAAGTATTGTTAAATAATCAATATTATATTGGTTGATAAAGTGCAAATACTAGGAAATAATCGATAATATACGAAAACATTTCTTGTGGTATAAAGACATACATTAACTAACGTACACACAGAGATAAATACACATATATCATTATATGATCAAACATACACACGCATATATATATATACAGTACTACACACACACACACACAGATATACATATATATATATATATATTCTCGCATGCGCTTTAAGCAAATGAGCATACATACAAACAGAAACACAAAACACGCAAGTCCAAATAAGCGCCAAATATATATATATATATATATATATATATATATATATATATATATATATATGAGTGGGTAGTGATGTGTATATATGCGTGTGTATGTTTGATCATATAATGATACATATTATGTATTTCTGTGTGTACGTTAGTTACTGTATAGGTTATAATGAAATGTGTTTTCAAACCTGGGTCCAGTCCTGGCAGTTTGTCGATCAGGGTTCTTGAATTGTTTGTATTCGGAATTTAACATTATTATCTAAGGGAGTAATAATATTAGTATGATGGTTAAGACTGGTTTTGAGATAAGAGTAAGGATTGGATCAGCAAGAGTAAATCTCTTTTGGTGATATGGGAGGTTACCATTTTAACTAAGATATAGTGGGGACTTATGGGAGTAATAATAATGTGAAATGGGAGTGTTTCCTTATTAATGACCGGAACAATATTATTGGAAAAGATATTAATTATTAGTCTTGAGTAGTGGTGTGGATATGGGCCGCTAAAAGTATTTATTCCTACTTTTTTATTTATATGTATGACGGTTGATTGTTGGGAGGAATTTCCGGAGCAGAATTCGGTATTTAGTGTGGCAATTATGGGGTTATGTATTAGGCAGAGAGGTGTTGCTAGGACTTTATGTGTATCGGTAAGTCTAATTTATATGTAGTGCTAGTGATAAGATTTTGATCTTTGAAAAGCCTGGCTTAAGGAAAATTTAACTTGAATAAATTGCCTTTTTGCGGAATATACCTTGCTCTGAGCAATTGAATTGATATTTGATTTGGCTTTTGCTTCTCTAATTCCTTTCCATTCTTCTTCATATCTACCTGCTCTATCCTGGATATTGAGCTGTATACTCTTCACAATAGGTTTTACCATTCCTAAAAGTTCGCTTTTAGTACACCACTTTATACATATATATATATATATATACATATATATATATATACATATATATATGTCTCTCTTATATGTATATGTAAGTATATATATACATATATATATATATATATATATATATATATATATATATATATATATATATATATATAAAGTATTTTACATTACAGTGTCTATTGAGTGTACTTGGATTTCATCGATCGACTCAATCTCTATCTGGGGTTAAATCCGACTGGTGTAAACAGGTCGACTCGTTAGCATCTTTCTGTTGGTTTACACTCACGACATAAAGACATTAAATATTTTTAAAATAAAATATCTTTATTAGATCATGTAAAAAAAACTATCGAGCACTGGATTGGGTTTTTTTTTCAGTTATCTTGTAATATATCCAACTTATATTTACATACATAATTTCATTTACTGTTTCATTAAATATTCAATTTAAATCAAAATGCATGTCCCAAAGAATATAACTATTATTTTCATGATGCTGCTTACGAACCTTTCAGAAATGTGATTGGTTGCAATTGATTTTTATCATCAAATCTAATTATTACAGACCTTGTCAACGATGAAAGTAGAGCTCATTACGGCGAATGCATAGAATAACATGAACTTGAGAAGACTAAGATTGTTTGTATCTTCCGCCACCCCCCCCCCCCATGAGCATGAGCAGAGCCATATTACCGCCAAGGTGCGAGCTGATTCAGAAAGAACACCCACTGCAATATGGTAGAATTTACCGCCATTGCGATATTAGTCTCATTCAATAGGCAATTTCCAGGCTCGTTGAAAGATGGACTCAAGATTGTCAGGTTCGCTTCTATGAGCTGCTAATTTAATGTTATCTGCAAATACGAGCATATTTCCACCAATAACTTCCGACATGCCGATGGTATAAAGTAGGAAGAGAATAGTACCCAGCACGACCATATATATATATATATATATATATATATATATATATATATATATATATATATATATATATAAGGAGATTGTAGTTTGCTTGAAGCATTGCTGGTAAATGTAAGTGCAGATTAGTCGTCCGAGGCTATAGCAATGCGATGTGGTTGCCGTAAGATGGAAAAGTGAAAAGAAATAAACGCAGGAAGAAAGTGAAACTCAAAACGATTTATTAATAATTTCACGAAAACTGATTAAATACCAAATAGTAAATACTGTCCGGTAAGTAACAGTTCGGCAAAGGGTAATCTTAAATTTTCGAAAGAAAAACTTTCATTATCAGAAGACAACAATAAAAGATCGAGTAGGTCGAAGAAAAACGGGAAAAACCGGTGTCAGAACATCGAAATACGGCAGAAAACAATTGGAAGTAGGAACGCAGAAAATGTCAAAATTCTATTAAGCAATTATATAACTAAAGTTAAAATATTATAAACATTTGTTTAATAATATACTAATTTTTATAATTTTATTATGTTTTATTTTATATGATTCATTAATTAATTTTTTCTTTTTATTCTCTTTATTCAATTCAAATTTAAATTTACGTGTGGGCTGTTATTGTCAAAGGGGGATAACTTATTTAAAATATATTTAGAAATGAGATTTGAAATTTGAGAAGGAATTTGAATTGTGGAATGGATCAAAACCAAGGAAAGAACCGTTGTAACAAGGGAGGGGGGAATAAGAAGAGATTATGGGGAAGGGGGGGACTATGGAAAAAAATAAGATAAAAATAAGCAAACAAATAAATAAACACACAAAAATAAAATTAAAATAAAGATAAACAAATAAAAATAAAATAAAAATAAAATGTACTATTTATTCATTCATTCACTCTTTCCTTTCTTCTTTCTTTCTTTTTTATTTTTTTATAGTTAATTTAAGAGGAAAATACTCCTAGAAGTAAATTTGTATAAATTTATTCTATCTATGGACCCATAGATTCACTTATTTTACATTTACTATTTTTTTTCTTTTTTTTCCTCAATTCTCCCTTGTTATTATGATCTATTAATATATTTAATTTATTCTTTTATTACTATAATTTATTTTTTTAATTTTTTTTTTTCTTTTTTCCTTATTCCTCCTAATTTCAATCTTTTATTTCCTTTATTTTAATTTTCTTATTTTCTACTATTATTTTATTTTATTGAGCATACACATACACACACATGAGTATTCACATACATGAATATATGCATACACATAAAATCACTAGGTCTAAATGCGTGTAAATAAAGTGCATATCATTCCATTCCACAATTATAATACGTAAAGTGTAAAAATGTGGGGTGGGTGGCGTTGGCAAATAAAGAGGAGACAAAGGCAAGTAAGTTGGGGGTGGGAGTGTGAGGATGTAAGAATCAGAGGATGAAGAGAGAAGCAACTCGAATCTGTCATTCAAGGTTGGACGAAATTTAGAGATTAGAATAGCTTCCGAAATTCGAAGCTGACCTATATTGCGGACAGAGTTGAGGATGCGGACACTAATGGAGCGATGTGTGTTGCCACATGATATTAAGTGTTTATGGAAAGAAGAAATGTGGGTGTTTAGATGTTCTTAATTTATATATATATATATCTATATATATATTTTTATATATATATATATTTATATATATATATATTTATATATATTATATATATATATATTTATATATATATATATTTATATATATATATGTATATTTATATATATATATATATATATATATATATATATATATGTTGAAAATAGTTCATGGAATAGTATATTTTACGTTAAATTTGCATTTCATATTAATCCTTTATATATATATATATATATATATATATATATATATATATATATATATATATATATATATATATATATATATATGGGAAATGAAAAAGGAAAAACCAAACAGGATGTTTTTTTATGTGTTCATCAACGTTTCGTCTTTATTTGTAAAACTTCTTGACGATGATGATATTAAGAAAAATGTCATGCAAGTACGTGAACATATTGGGTTGATATGATGGGTTGATGGGAAGACGTAGTAGCCACTACTTGGAAGCAGTGGGACCGACGTCCGGGCTTGGTGATGTCAGTCGCGTGGAATGAAATAAATGTTGATGGTTCTGAGTGAAACAAGCGGAATGGTGGGGTTGAGCAGGGATAATGTGTACGGTTGTAAGTGAAAAAGTGGAGGAGTGAGGGTGAGCGGGAATAATGTGGCTGTCAGTGAGTGAAGAAGTGGACAGGTGGGGAAAGAGGAGGGGGGAATGTTTCACCAGGTGGGTGCGCCCAGAATGTGAGGGATGAGAAGTTGGAAAGTTTGGGTTGGTGGTGAATGAAGATGTGGGTGTGGGGGTGTATACAGAGAAGTGGAACGTGGGGGAAAAAGAGGAGGGGGAGACCCTGTAGTTGTGGTGATTGGGTAACGTCACGGTTTTAAAGACTCTCATCGATATTTGTTCATCAAAATCGAACTGATAACACCAAAAAACAAGATGAGGACTAAAAAAAAAGGAAGGTATTTTTATATATCTTTATTTAGAAATTAAGTAATTCTGATGATGAAGTATATCTTCGAAAATTAAATTGAAAAAAAAAATTAATAAAACTAAAATGCATTGTATGGCGTTCTAATTGCTTATTATTATTTGTAACTGTCAGCTCGACGGTTGCGTTTCGATCCCGGCTTGAGACACTAACTGGTCTAGCCGCACTGATGAGCTGTGAAACAGCGAAACAGGCTGTATGTGGATGACTATAAAAAGCTCCCTCCGGGTAGAGCTTATTTTTGTAAGGGTATCGTCAACGGCCATTAGCTTTAAGGCAAATGCTCATTAGGTAAAACTAATTTCGAGCTCCGGTCATTTGCAATGTTTACATTTCGTTACATTGAGATATCACTTACATTCAGTCAGTGTCGCATGATGGCGTAGGGGTTAGCATCGCCGACTGTCAGCTCGACGGTTGCGTTTCGATCCCGGCTTTAGACACTAACTGGTCTAGCCGCACTGATGAGCTGTGAAACAGCGAAACAGGCTGTATGTGGATGACTATATATATATATATATATATATATATATATATATATATATATATATATATATATATATCTGCAAAAATGTGATAACTTGACAGTTAAATCAGCTGCTTATGTACTCTGCGACTTTTGTGTGCGTATCCTGTGTTAAACGTCAACTTTATATGGTTTTATATTCCGTGTTCATCTGCACTAGTTTGACACAAGCCGCCGGCTCGTAGAGGTATCATTGGTGCAGGAATTACATAACAGTTATTGTGCGCTTCAGAGTGAATTAGATTAAAAATGAAATCTTTTGAAAAATACTTTTACACCCGCTGTGCCCGTGTTAGTGAACGCTAACATATTCCATTTGCATCGTACCTTTCGCAAAGTTTACATATGCTGTTAATGCCCCTACTTTATTTCATGACGTAGTTATCTTACTGTTCGTGGCATGTCCTTCTCTTTCTACTGAACAGGCTTGTTGTCCACATATCTGAAGAAAGAACAAATTATGCTATTGTCGTAAGCCATTTCTACATTTTGCAGATAATGGATCAACCATTAGGTTTTTCATTGAAACTCGGATCGACATTTTGGATGCATTTCTTCAGTTACCGAAATGCTAGTGCTAACCCTCTCGTAAAAGACTATTATCATTATGATCATTAGTATAGTTATTATTGTGATTGTTATTATGCTTATTTTATCATACCTATTATTGAGTTTATTATCATTATTGTTTTTATTATTATTTTATTATTGTGGTTATTATTATTATTATTATTATTATTATTATTATTATTATTATTATTATTATTATTATTATTATTATACTTATTAATACGATTATTTCTATTATTATTATAATTATTATAAATGTTATTATTATCATTATTATAATAATTATTATTATCTATATAATTATCTATATTATTATTATGATAACTATTATTATTACTATTATTATTATTATTATTATTATTATTATTATTATTATTAGTATGATTATTATTATTATCATGATTATCAATATAATTATGATCATGATTATTATAATTATGATTATTATAATTATTACTATCATGATTTATCCATTAAATATTTTCTCATCAGTAATTTTCAATGATTACTCACTGGCAATTGGTTGTTTCCTGGAGTCTCGCTTGTAAAGGTCCACGTATGTGAATAGGCCCCGAGTCTATTGATCAGCGTTGCTAATCAGTGGTAGTTCTTGCAACAGCTGTTTATTATTATTTTCTTGCTTGCGACGGTTGTTTGTGTCTCTAGAATTTGAGTGGTAATAAGCCACGTAAGGGTTCCAGTTGGTCGCGCCCTCGCAGCGGAGGACTTTATTATTCTCTGCCTCACAATTGCGTTTGTTGCATTATGGGACACTATGCTAGAGAAAACTAAAACTAACTAGTATGGATGTTTAAAAGGGTCGATATCTGTAAGGTTTTACTGACACTAACTTAAAACAATGAATCATTTACTACGAAAGAATAAAGATACAGGATGATCCGAAGTTCAGATAACAAGAGATGGGGTTGATGAAAGTTAGACACAAATGGGGTATTAGTCGAGATGACGAGTGACGTCACTTTTTTGTCTTTAACAAAGTAACGAAGCTTTTCCGAACAGTTCTGTATGCGAGTTGAGGCAAGACAGGCGTGAAATAATTATACCGTGAATATAGCCATGTGCCCTCTGTAATATATTACATTGAGAAACAACAACAATGTATCATAGTTACCCCCCTTACATTGTGTAATTATCTCCCTTTGTATATTTCTCATGCATATATAAACGAATGCTGACGTAGATCGCTCTCTTTGGTAGAAGGTCTCGGAAGCGTAAACATCAACCATGTCTCTCTCTTATTCATTCCACCTTCTCTGCTTCACATTGTATGTATATGTATCTATTACGTCGCGAGCCGAATACTAATAGATTCACATAACAATTGACAAGCGAGAACACTATACCCCCAAGATGTCTGTTCGCCGAGTCAGTCATGTATCTTATAATAGATCAACCAGTTATTTAAGAGAACTATCGTCTCTTTCGCTATGAGTAATGTTTTATTTCCAGAAAAATAAATATCCTGAAATTCCAGATAAGGGTCTTAAGTCTCCTTTCTGGGCGAGGAAAAGTTTTATTTCAGCTAGCTGAACCGAAGTATCCACAGACGAATCATGCAGAAACAGGAAACTAATGCAGCTATCTCGACCAATGACAACGCGTAGAGAAAGTCACGACGAAGCGAATCAGCGTGGACAGTTAGCGATGAAAGAGTGGAAGATAGAGCGACGGCGATACAAATATAAATGCACGTATTAACATTGAAATCGACAGTTTAAACATTTGTCGCTTGTCACTCGAAAATAGAGGTAGAAAGACTCAAACTAGGAGTTGAAGACCCATGCTCACACGTAGACCATTTTAATGTATTCCCGAAAAAGAAAACAGAATTAATGATTGAACACGCACTCACATATAATGAATGAACACACACGCACATACAGAATCTTAGGACACAGTGCACATACACACACACGTAATGACCACATCCACAGACACGTTAAAATAATTAAGATACGCGAAAAACGCGTATGTGAGAAAAACAGAAACAATAAGGTTTAAGAACTTTTTAGTAACGTGTTTACAAGTTAAAAAGTGACACTTTCATTCTCTTCTAACCGTCACAATCATATTATATGTAACCAACTGAGACTTGTGCTCCTTGGAGGAAGTCTGATTATAGATTTTATACTAGTTTCAGTGTTTTTTTTCTAATTCTTCTTCATTTTTTCTTCTTTTTCTTTTTTTCTTCTTCTTCTTCTTCTTGTTATTATTATGATCATAATATTATTATTATTATTGTTATTATTATTATTATCTATATATTAATACGATAGCGTGTGTGTTCGTGTGTCACGCTTCCGGCAAAAGCTCTGCGCATGCGTGCCGCTCCTACATTTTTAAAAACATTCAACTAGCCTGCGTTTAGGAATATTTATATGTGTATCCCTCTTGCGCAATGGTTAGCGAGGTGGTATTTTTTACTTCGGCCCGACTGGTTTATAGTTCGATCCCAACCAGCGTCTAAGATTTTTATTCTACAGTTCGAGGGGAATGGGAAGAAATAATACATTTTTTATTACCTGGGTAAAAACTACTGTTTTGTGTTGCTTAAAACTTAAAACTATTTTTTGTTTTTATGTTGGCGTTTTTAATGGCATTGTCTATATAATTACGTTGACTGCTTAAAACGTAGGATATCAGCCAGTATTATTTTGTTGTTGCTTTTTTTTTTTTTGAACGGATGGCATATCAACCTTTTTTAGTAGATATGCGCAGTGTCCATCGTACACGAGTTACTATTTCAAACAATTATTTAACTCTTACCCAGAAGGGGGGGTGGATCATAATAAAGCAAGCGTAACTTACTAACAAATAGAGGGTGTTTTGTTACATTAGGACCCGTATTGAAAACATCATTTCGTGTAATTTACACGGGTTCCGCTAGTTATTATTATTATTATTGTTATTATTATTGTTATTATTATTATTATTATTATTATTATTATTATTATTATTATTATTATTATTTACTATTTACGAGTTTTGACACGAGTTATTACATGTCCACTTGAAAAACAAGGGGTGTACACTGGAGTCTGAGTGACAACAAGTCTCTCCATATTTCCAATACTCACCGTTGAAAATAATGTTGCGTTCTGGGAGCCACCGTTTAATCTCGAATTCGCGCTAATAACGGCCGTTGACCTTTTATTTGATTTCAGTGAACGTACTCAGGATTCCCTACACTTCGTGCCATTCCTTGACAATTCTTCGTTCCTTCGGTATTTCCATCATATCAGACGTTTCATAAGCATTTTCTGTCACATCAACCGTTGTTAGTGTCATCTCGTTTTGACGGAGGTTTATTTTAGTACGGGTATTGTATTCTTCTGGATTAGGAGATTCTCTTCTCATTTTTTTTCAATTACTTTGGCAGCGTCTTATTAAAATCTATCTATATTTGAGGTTGTGCTAGTTTATTTTGACTTATCTGTGATTAATTAGTTTCAGCTCGTTATGTTACTGGTTACATCACTTGATGGTGTTTCCAAAATTTCCCATTGTTTAATTCATGCGGTAGTTTGTATGATGTCACTCGTCCTCGTGTATTACTTATGTAAGATAAGATTTTTAATTATTATCCTGTGGTCACTAGGGTAACTAGATGTTCAAGTACTGTCCACTTCTTTTCAAAAAGAGTGACGAATAGCTTTGCGGTATCGTCACATCCGCTTACCATTGATTTCCCCCCGGTAACGACCATTGGTCTGCTCTAGGATATGGGTGGCAATAAGCCTCCCTAAGATCCCAGTACTCACCACACTCTTCCAGTAGAGGTCTGGCTAGTGATTCCCCTCTGGTCTTTCTATTCTCCTTAGCTCTCTACGACTATTTCGTGAGGTATAAGCCGTGGATGGTGCCCTCACTTTTTGGGGCGATGGGGCAGTTTATGAAGTGTATTGCAGTTTTTGTTCTATGATTTCATGTGTTGTTCTTCGTGTGTTTTTTCTTTATTCCTGTCGTAACATCCATGTGACTGGTTAGCGTTTGTAGCTTTGTTATCATTATTATTATCATTATTTTTATTATTGTTATTATTATTATTATTATTATTATTATTATAATTATTATTATTATTATTATTATTATAATTTTTATTATTATTATTATTATTATCATTATTATTATCATTATTTTTATTATTGTTATTATTATTATTATTATTATTATCATCATCATTATTATTATTATTATTATGATTTGTACTCACTAGGAGTTCTCAAACAGATCATCGTCAGTGATTGATCACCGACAACACCCAGTGGTATTTCCTTGAGTCTGAGTTACAACAAGCCTCCTTTAATTTCCTGTGTTCTTCACCTCTTTTCGATAACGATGCGGTATTGCAACAACCTCCTACCATTGATTTCTCGCTGGTAAGGACAATTGGTATTCTCTGGGAGTTAGGTGGCAATAAGCCTCCCCAACGTTTCAGCATTCTCTGCATTTTTCCAGTGGAAGTCTGGTTTGTGCTGTCCCTCCTCGGTCTTCCCATACCCCATCGACCCTCTACAAATATTCTGTATGGTGTCAGCCTAGGCCGGCACAATTAAAAAAAATGAATCAATGAAAGAAAAATAATTTTTTTTTGTAAATTTTTTTTATTTCTAAATTGTTTTAAAATTTAAAAAAAAATGTTGGTGGGGTGAGGAAAGAGGGGGCAGCTTATAGTATTTCTTGTAATTTCTGTTCCTTGGTTCATTTAGGTGTAGTGATAGCTGAGGGTAGTGTGATTTATCGGTGAGATTATGAAGTGATATTTCTTGCAGTTTCTGTTCCTTGGTTAGTGTTGTGGTGTTCTTCGTGTGGTTTTGTTTTATCCCTGTTGTAAATTCCTTGTGACTGTTTACCCTTTGTAACTTATGCGTGTTGGTTTCCGCATTCGAGGATTTTCCTTAAGATTGCAGCTGTTTTGATCATTGCCGTCCTTAGTATTGGTATCGAACAAACCTGAAATACTAACTTTCTTCATGCTCCATATTCCTTTCAGTTCTTTGGCTAGTTCTGTGTATTTACTTCATTTTTCCGTGTCTTTGATCTTCACTCTAGTGTCTGCGGAAACGGCGAAGTCTACGATTTTACAAGATTTTTCCTTCTTGTCGATTATAATAAAATCAGGTCTACTTGATTGTGTGAGTGTTCTGTTTGTATATCCATATCCCAGAGGATTTTGTGTTTTTCGTTTTATTATTATTATTATTATTATTATTATTATTATTATTATTATTATTATTATTATTATTATTATTATTATTATTGTTGTTGTTGTTATTATAACTACTAGTAGTAGTACTACTACTAATAGTAGAAGTAATTCACTTAGATTGTTTACGCAAGTCATTATCAGTGATTATTCACTGTCAATTACAAGTGGGGTCTCTTTGAGTCTGAGTGACAACATATTTCTTAAGATTTCCCAACTTCTTTTTATAACCGTTAAAAATCACTGAAAATTATCGCAACAGGTGATTACCATTGTATTTTTTCACTTAGAACGGCTATTGGCTTTATCTGAAATTAGAGTGTCAATATCCTTCCCCATAATTCAATTTCTGTCCGTGACCTTCCAGTGGAAGTATACATGATGTTCTGCCAGTTCAGTCGTTGCATTCTCCTTAACCCGTCAGAACAATTTTGTGCGATAACAACAAACATTTTTTGAGGGAGTGTATTATTATTATTTTTTGTCGCATTGACTTCTAGGTGTACATAATATAAATATGTCAGCCGTTCACCACCATTAAACGGAAGCAATACCATGCTATTCAATGCGATTTTCGTCCCATGCTCTACTCTGATGTTTGACTTAGTATATAATATTTTATATGTTGAATGCTTGCCACGAATGCGTGCACAATAATCGGAATCACAGACATTGTTTGATCGATGACAGATTTTTTTTTGAAATCCCATGGCATATTTATGTATCTATCCGGTTTCTTTTTTCTTTTTTCTTTTTTTTTTCTTTTTCTGTGACACACCATGCCGTCTGCGGTAGACGCAACATCTATAATAAAACAGTGAATTTTATTTTGTGTCTATCGCCACAACAGTTGTCTTCATCTTCCCTTTTACATAATCATACCGTATCATGAAATCCCATAAG
Organism: Sepiola atlantica; assembly: GCA_963556195.1. Classification (NCBI taxonomy): domain Eukaryota; kingdom Metazoa; phylum Mollusca; class Cephalopoda; order Sepiida; family Sepiolidae; genus Sepiola; species Sepiola atlantica. The sequence goes on along the minus strand of OY744540.1, from coordinate 27,424,271 downwards.
ATATGAGTGTTTTTCTATAACACTGTCCGTCCAGGCTTCGACCATTTGTCTATACTTTCATTGCATTTGGATTCACATAGTTCCTTGTGGAATTCTCTTTTGGACATTGTCATGTGCTCTTTTCTACTATTTTTGTGGCAAGTCTGTCAACTGTTTTGCAATGTGTTAAAGATGATTTCAAATGCCCTGCATTTCTAATTGTTTAGATTGTGGTTACTGATGCGTTTGTTGTGCAGCATAATTTAAAAAAAGCTCCTATATGCTTTATTCTCAGATTCATAAAACCACAGCCACCTATGATTAACGCAATATACACCAATACTTCATTTATTCATATATAAATGAAAGGGATTAATTTTCTAACTTTTCTTTTTCTTTCTGTTTCTATTTCCTTCTTTCCCCTTCTTTCTCTATGTCTTAAATCACGGAACACAACAATCTAAGTAATTTATTCGAAGGAATAATATATTACCTTCCACTTATTATGGTTAATAGAAGACATAACTATTGTAATAGGTAATATAAACGCATACAATTGTCTTCTTGATAGCTAAAGTCGATAGATAAGTAAAGATACAATCTTATTTATGGAGTCGACTAATTTATTTTATGTTACGAACGAGAAATGCAACCAATTTAACAGAACATTATTACTCGGAATAAGTATTATTTTGAAGAAACTAAAGCAAAATATAGTTGTTTAAACAAATACAAATACAAACATGAATCTTCATTGATAACATCAAACGGAAAGGTGACAGTGCTATATAGCAAATACATACAGGCGGTCAATTACATGAATAAACAAGACCATCAAGCCAGACATTGTGATATGAAACAAACCTGAAATGTCTTCCCTCACTATAGATGTAACCGCCCCGAATGAGTACGGCCTCAATAAAACTGAACACGAAAAGATAACTAAATACCAGGATATCAAAAATGATTCGAAACTACTTGGTTTCTGAAATAAATACTATTATGCCGGTTGTGTTAGGAGCAACTTGCTTAATAAACCACAACTCTAAAAATATTTAGAAACGATTCATGAAAGACAAAGCTGTAGAGAAATACAGATAGCAACAATAAAAAAACGTCTATCTTTAAAAGAGACCTTGTAAAATTTTTTAAATCATGATAAAATCAAGTGCTAATCCAGGAGGGAGCCCCTTGATCTATTCGAACTAACTCAAGTCAAATTTAAATTAAAAACGAAAAATGAAAACGAAATGTATCTTCAGAATGAAATGTTAATATTGTAAGACAGAAATCATTTAGGTCTATTTTTTTAACCCGACTGACTTTTCTATCTGTGGTAATACTGATATGAATTATTAGCATAAATAGAAATATATAACTATATAAGTATCTCCTTACTTATAGCTAGCGGTGAAAGTACACTAGCGATTGACCGAGTAAATTTAAAACTTCCCAAGACTATCAATATACTATGTGTGTATAATTATTAATACTTGTACACTATGTGATACTGTAAACACTAATACTTTAATTAAACTTCTTATTTCTAGAAATGTTTAAACATTCTTTGATTACATATATAATAACACACGTTTACCTTTCTGTGTAGCTAGGTTGTCATTTCTCAAGCTGGGGTGATCAGTACGAAAACCATGAAATGTAAAACAGTAATGAATGATTATTTTAGTGTTGCAATTCTGAAAAGTAAAGATCTTTACCTATTTCGAAATTATTTTTTTCCGAAATCAAATAAACCATTATTAACTAAAATATGCCGTACCTTAGACTTAACTAGTTTTAAAAACATACATTCGCATTCTTATTATTATAATCTAATTCTTATAGACATATAATGGTTACAACTATATATATATATATATATATATATATATATATATATATATATATATATAATGATATATTTAAAGTCAAATTCATTATTTTTATATTTAGCTGATAAATATGTTTATTGTAAGAATATGTTAAGTAAGTAACCATAGAATTTGTACTATTTCGAAAAAAATATTCCAGAGTCGTAGAATGATATAGTTCTCGTCAAGTTAAAAGCGATATTCGTTGTATTTATTCAAATGATATTTAGTGTAAAGTTGTTTACGGTAATAAATATACTACCTATATTAAACTAATTTTACCAGTAAAACATGTTTTTATTTATTTAAAAAATATGTAGACGTCAATTATTTGTACAGTAAGAAGTAAGAACATCCGGTAGGGAATCTAGAGTTTGTGTTAAATATGTTCCTAGATAATAATATAGAATCGTCTACGCAGTCTTCTATACACACGCGTTCTCTTCACGATTCTTTGTTATTTACCTAGAATCGGTCACTATGATGTTTCAAATGCAGTATATTATGAATGGTAATACATTTCCTGTTTTTTGCTCAAGTTTCTGTGTAATCCAGGCTAAGAAAGATTTATCAAGGATATTATATTCCGTTGCAGAACAACTACAAATGTATTAGGCCCTGACGGAAATAATCACAAAATAATCAACAAACAAAATATAGCTCCAGTAATTAACAACGTATGTTAGCCTCCAACGTTGATGAAGTCATTAAGAGCTTATTTTCGGAAGGTACATTATTTTCAGCAAAGTTGCAAAGGTGTCTGAATCTTTTGTTAATTGCAAAACACAGATTATAGTTTTATTCCGACGAATCGTATGAAAATGTGTTTGATCTCTGTAGTTTGGTACATATACATCGAATAAGGTCGACTGTGCGTCGTTTTTTAAAATCCAACATGGCGAACAACGTCAAGACCTTGTAGTTACTTATCTTCAGGTGAAGAGTATGTATGACAAACAGTTCGTCTTTGTTTCCAAAAATTCATCTACATCTTGATTTTCGAAATTTGCTATTATATCTACTATAGAAATAACCGAGTGTATTAGTACTACTTTTAAAAGATTATCACATCTTTTTCTATTGTAATTATTTAAAACAACGTATTCATATGTTGTTCAATATTATATACTTGCATTTCAATTTCTAATATATAAGGGTGTTGTATATTACCGGGCAACATTAGGTGTATTTTCTAATCAATAATAACATAACTAAATGATTTACAAATAGTCGACTTACGAAAAAATTAACTATAGGAATAATCAATTGTTTGAGTACGAAGAATAAGAGATTAAAACAAAAAATCTTTGTAACGATTTAAAATAATATTTTGGCTTTCAGTTTCGAATATATAGATGTGTTGTTCTTTACCGGGCAACACCTGCTGTCCCTTATGATAGTTATTAAAGTTACTAGAATCATGTAAAAATAGTCGATACTATGACGATGATAGCGTACCATTTCATGAATTACAGTAGGAATGTTAATGACTAATATGGCCAACGCATTCGTTGAATTGGTACATGTATTTGCATGATAAATTAATGATTTGATTAAAGTTTGGAAAAAATGGCATCTTTTATTTTTGTGAAATATTTTTTCTATTTTTTATTTTATTATTTAGTAGTATTATAGTAGTAGTTGTGGTAATGGCGGTTGTGATCGTGCTAGTAGTATTAGCAGCAACAATTATGATGTCAGTTTTTGTTTCTATCAATTTTATTTATTTAAATTCAATATGGGCTACTTGAGAAATAATTTAGTGTGCCGTGTTATGAATTATGCAAGAATTTATTAAAACGCAATACATATTCGTTACGATTAAGGTCATATATGACGATCTTCCAGAAATGATCCGTCAGCTTTCGGATTTGCTAAATATACTAATCCTCCATTTGCTAAATATACTAATCCTTCATTTACTATATATATACCAATCCTTCATTTGTTTAATATACCAATCCTTCATTTGTTAAATATACCAATCCTTCATTTGCTAAATATATCAATCCTTCATTTGCTAAATATACCAATCTTTCATTTGCTTAATATACCAATCCTTCATTTGCTAAATATACCAATCCTTCATTTGCTAAATTTACCAATCCTTCATTTGCTAAATATACCAATCCTTCATTTGCTAAATATACAAATCCTTCATTTGCTAAATATACTAATCCTTCATTTGCTAAATATACCAATCCTTCATTTGCTAAATATACCAATCCTTCATTTGCTAAATATACCAATCCTTCATTTGCTATATATATACCAATCTTTCATTTGCTAAATATACCAATCTTTCATTTGCTAAATATACCAATCCTTCATTTGCTATATATATACCAATCCTTCATTTGCTAAATATACCAATCCTTCATTTGCTATATATATATACCAATTCTTTCATTTGGTAAATATAACAATCCTTCATTTGCTTAATATACCAATCCCTCATTTGCTAAATATACCAATCCTTCATTTGCTTAACATACCGATCCTTCTATTTGCTAAATATACCATTTCTTCATTTGCTATATATATACCAATCCTTATTTTGGTAAATATACCAATCCTTCGGATCAGAATGGAAACTGTTTTGACAGTTTTTTTAAAAAACTTTTTCACGGAAATTCTGCAACATAAACCATATTGTCCAGACATTGTCTAATCTGACAAACACTTTTTTCAGTTAATATACCTGTTTTGAAGGGGCGTCGATAGTTCTATTGATGATGTAGAATAAACTTGTCAATCTAAGAATTGGTATTTAATAAAATCCAAAATCTTGGACACCATGTCAGAAAGTATTACACAATTATGATATTTATTTTCTCTTCTGCGCCAAATTTTCGATAACAAATCCTTATTCCAACAAGGTGCACGACCTATTTTCTACAAATTAGTAATATAAATCTAATTACAAATGATACTTTCTTAATTTCAAAACATGTTATTAATTTTGTTTAGTATATCGATGGCTTATAGTGGGCATTGCTGCTCTGTGTATCCCGTGGTTACTTTATATGCTCCACAACAAGCGGGAATAATTGTAAATAGAGCATGGTGTATCCATGAATATTCTTTTGGTTTATATGGCGTCTAAAATATGAATACAACTACAACTACTACGTCTACCACTACTACAACTTCTAGTAATAATACTAATTATGAAAATACTAAAAACAAAATAAATATAGGACCCATTACCATGGATCAGAACGTATGATAAAATGCGGCATAATCCTGATGATTCTCAAATACGTCTTCTACTAAAACACATATTTTTATGAGCTATATTACTACTGCATATGTGAAGCGTTCTTATAATAAGCTTCATAGGAAACACAATTTTATCTATTGTAATAACTTCTGTAACCAATTCTACTAAATACTATATAACTAATATCACCACTAAAAAATAATGATACAAAATAATAATACTTCAAATAATGCAGGAATATGTAGCTATTAAGTTATTATCAAGCGGTTACTATTAAGATTTATTATATTTTGAGTACTCTCAAAATAAATACTTTCAAATATCCTTACAACATACTTTAATATAATATTGTCAGTTTATACTATATATATATATCTACACATATATATAACAAGTAAAATTATGAGTATAAAAATTATATGAAATGAATTATTTATTTAGTCATCCGTTGTTCAAAAAAGGGGGTTCAAATACTATCAATTAAAAAAAATTTACGGCAGATTCATCAGCCAATTCTCATCCCAGATTAGGATTTTAATCCGGAAAATGGAAGGGCTTCATACAAAGATATGCAGACACGAGTTGTCGGTTATTTTTAATAATACGTGCCTTAGAGAAAAAATGCTGCCACGATACACACGCATATATATATAGTTTTTCATGGTAAACAACTGATGATCCCTTAAAATAGTGTTAGAAACAAACTAATATAATAACTGTAAAAAATAAATTGACATACATGAGTGATTTTCCACTGAAAGACTTGGGACTATAAGTTTTTTTGTTTTTTTTAATATAGTTTTAATGGTTGAGAAACTTCCGAGACTATATATATATATATATATATATATATATATATATAAATGTGTGTGTGTGTGTGGGGGGGGTGTACACACATATATGCCGGAATAAGTGCATACGATAAACTTACACTCTTAGGAAATGTGATACCACATATGAAATCTATCAATTTTCTCAAGAGTGATTTATTCAATATAAGCGCAGACTAGACTCTGTAACTCCAAAATAAAAAAGTATAATTGAACGCGCATGAGCGTGACAAATATGTGTGTGCTTTCTAAATCAACACCTACTGGACTTATCATTATTAATTAGGGTATTTGACTTGTGCACATCATTTTTTTAACGAAAGCCTTTAGAGGGTTCCAGCTAAACCTTACCCTACCATGAAAGAAAAAGAAATAAAAAAATGCTAAATTTATAGCGCATACTCGTCCTGAGATAGGTATTCTAGTATATATATATATATATATATATATATATATATATATATATATATATTAAATAGTTGTTTTGTTTATTATCTATGTACGTATACGTTTCGTCTTTTTAATCAGAACATGTCAGCATCGAGATATAACTATTCACTACCGGTCGAGGGATTCGAAAACCCGAGCTCCGAGTATGTTACAACTCAAATGCCGACATCTAGACCCTCACGGTCACGACTGAATAGCTACATAAACAGTGATATTTTTTACACTTATTTGGCGGTTTGACGTCTAGAGAGCGTTTAACTTTATGAAAGTAACGATGCATTTATAGCGAGCGACGTTAGCTGTGTTAATACTACACTTACAGTGCCCATCTAGGGTTTTTGTAGAGGGTACAGATAGTAAATATTTGTTTTGTTTATTATCTATGTAGTATACGTTTCGTATATATATATATATATATATATATATATATATATATATATATATATATATATATATATATATATATATATATATTCTCTTTTTAAAAATGTTTTTATCTATCTGTTTTTGCTGGAGATAGGACATCCTACCGGATGGCAGACATTAACCGGCTATTTCAAACACTTCAACCTAGATATCTTTTTAAGATTCTAATTGCACCTTTAAGTGCAATCGTTTAGATTTCGCTTGCACTCAGTTCACCGGGTATACTCACCAGATAGTTTTGAAAGTATTTTTATTAGTCCTGATGCCCCTATAATTACTAGGATGATGGAGATTTTATAATCTTCCAGTTCATTTTCATGCCGTACATAAGACCTTAGTATTTCGTAATCTTATCCCTTTCAGCTCTTTGTATTCATATATCATTAGGGACATTGACTTCAACTAAGGTCGCTACTTTCTCCATGTTGTCCCATATCACAATGTCAGATTTAACAGCTCCATTTTCTATATACTTAGCTATCGAGATTATTTAGTCATAGTGCATGGTGTATAAATTATTGCTATTGGTTGTTTCAGCCATATGCTCCCAGGACTTGCTGCTACACTGAATATTCAACTTTTTTACATATAGTCCGGTGAAGATATTTACACACTCCGTTGTGTCACATTGTATAATAGCCATCCCCCAGGAGAACCTTAAAACTGGATGTAAACTGGCTTACACTCTACACTTATTTGTGGCAGAAACTGCACTTGTTATTGTTGCTGAGACCACTCATCTTTTTAAAAGGCATTTGTCACCAAGCTTTGATCTTGAGCAGCTATTATCATTCTCCCCTGATCATAGTGGAGAGATCGTCTTTTCAGCCAGTCTACAGAGCCTTCCTTATCTATATATTCCTGGGATAATTCACATAGGAACTAGTTAGCACGGTGTTGGTTGGCCCATTATTCCAGTTTTCTGGAATGATAGGTGTTTGTGTATTTCTGGCGGTTTTTGTGGGCTATTTCCGTTGCAGGAATGTTGTCTGTTTATGCCTCATTTGTCAGACAGTCCTGTCCAAAATGTTTGGCCAGCTTTGTGATAGAAGTTGTTCTGCTTGCTCTGGTATCTTGATGTTGGCATACCATCATAAGGTCTGGGTTCTGAGAACTCATCAGATATTGGCGGTTGCTCACAACAGTGGCTCAATGTTGATGGTCAATTCTAAAAGATCCATCCACCCCTCTCCGCTTGACATATACAGCTTTGGTAGACACTGGTTTCTTTACACTACTCTGTATATCATCAACATTTTTCTCGTTTTAGTGTCTAATCTATTAATGCCCTTTTGTGGTCAATCAATAATTCTAAAGCTATATGTTATCACTGGCATAGCTAATTAGTTAATGGCAGTCACTTCGTGTTTGTTTGTTAGCTGTGTTTTGCAAATTTTTTTAACGCGGCCTATATATTCTCTGACAATTTTTTCTCTCATCTTGGCACGTTGAATTGAATACTTTTTCTGCTATGCCAAGGTATTGGTATTGTTCTTGTTCTTCAAGGTCTTTGATGTCAGTATCTTCATCAAGCTGTATGTTTTTCATTTGGATCCTCTTCTAAGCTCTGAGGGAGCACTTGCCACATTTGTCCAGGCCGAACTTAATTCCAATATAGTTGGAGAAGGTATGTGCAACATGCAAGTGTCTGCTTAAGTCAGCATCTGAACTAATATACAGCTTGAGGTCATCCATGAATAGCAGATTGTTGACTCTTTTGCTTAGATATTGTCTGCGACCTGAACTCAGATTATAGGCACTCTGGCTTTTGTTTAGTAATTTGTTTAGCGGATCAATTGCCAGGCAAAACTGTAGAGCAGATAAGCTATCTCCTTGGAAGATTACGTCAGGGATTTTTATTGTTCCATTAATGTGTCTTAATGCCATAGTTGGTTTTCACATATTTATTTGTACTGACATAGTTTTCTTGATGACCTTATATATATTATATAGATCAAAGCAGCGTAGGAGCCATGCGATGGGTACACTATCGTATGCCTTTTGGTAATCGATCCACGCAATGCCTAGATTTATCTGCCTCTTTCTACAGTCGTCAAGGATGGGCTTATTAATCAACAACTGGTCCTTGGTGCCTAAACACTTCCTCCTGCACCCTGCTTGTTCCTTTTCCATGTATGCTCCAGAAGAGAGGTGTTCGTAGATGTTGTCTGCAACCAGACCAGTGAAGAGTTTGTAGGTTGTAGTGAGGCAGCAGATCGGTCTGTATTTTGTAGAGTGTTGTGTCTCACTCGTTTTGGGTATGAGGGTTGTATCACTTTTTGCTAGCCATGTTGATGGGGCCTCCTCTCCCTTCAACAGTTTGGTGAAGCAGCTATTATAATTGCTATGAAGTGCTGTTAGTTTCATCAGTCAGAAATTGGGTATATTTTCTATGCCAGGTTTTTGTGATTCTGAAATTGATCTAGCTTTCGTTTTCTCATTTCAGATGTTATCTCTGGCTCTGGTATTTTTGGCTTGCTTTTATTACTTTGAGCTATATCTAAGATCCACTTGGCTTCTTGGTAGCATGGCCTCTTATTCTCAAACATAGGCCTCCATTAGTTTTTAGCTCATTCTCTAACGGTGGCTTTTCCACTGTTATATTCTCTCCCACTATATTTCTGTAGAATAATCTAGTATACTTTTTGAACTGTCGTTTTTCAATGTTCGCCCTGTGCTTGTTGTCCTTTTCCTGAATTCTTTTGGCAAGTGCTGGGAGTCTGCCTTCAAGTTCCCTCGCAACATTTTCAATTTTCTCTGCATTTCTTTTGTATTTAAAACTGAGTTTGCAAATGGTGTTCCTCGGCCGTCCCCGCACTATAGAGGCAGCAAAGAATTGTGTGATATAATGAGTTCCTTTCTGCAAAGGTTATGTTATGGAGCTTCAGTTTCCACGGTGTGTTGTGACTCGTGCTCTGGACTGTCATTGCTTTTAGAATTGAGGGAATGTTTTCCTAACAATGTAACGCCCTGCAGCGTATCTTACTTGATTCACCTCCGTGAGGGATATGTTGGATGGAACAAGTCTTTGGAGAGCAATGTTTACGTTTTGTATTACTGTCTTGGTAGCTCTTGAGACTTGGGTTTTGGGAAGGTGAGGTCTTTCCTACAGCCTCATTATTTGGATTTCCCTAATTGTATTCCCAACCTCTTCTTCTAAAGTCAATGGCCCATCATCTGGTGGCAGTAATTGATGACGTAATGATGGGGATTAAAGTGTTACGAGTAGTTTCGGTTATAGTGGTGAGAAAGAACATAGGTTCAATGACGGTCTATCTTCTGATTGTAAATATACAGCTGATGGTAATGGTATACTTGTCGGGGATCCCCTTGCTAGAGGGGATTCTGGTGTTGATGTGGTAGTATGGTGGTTGTCATGGGGCCATGCTGTTTGACGGCTTCATCTATGGGTGATTGAAATGTGGTTTCTGCTGTATTTGTGTTGTGATGTTTTGAACAATGATGCAAATTGTGGGGCTTTCAAGTGGACACTGATTGGTTCTTATGAGAGCTGCTTTCTCTGATGCCATATAGTCTAGCTCAGTGTCATTGAACAGGATCATGCTGTTATATCATGGGCAAGTTATTTTGGGGGTGGCACATTTCTCTTGCCTGGACAGAAGTGGGAGAATATTTCCCTCCATGTCTCTGTTCTCTTTTTTTGTTTGGCATATTTTACCTGAGCATATTTCATAGCCCATAACAATATCCACTTTTCTTCCCTTTCCTTCTAGACTCTTGTTTCCGTCTAGTTTCTTCTTCCCTGATAAGAAGGTATTCTTCTTTCAGCCTCTCTTATGACTGCATTTTTTATAAGGGTGCTCTCTTTTTCTGTTATATATATTCAAATCTAGGAAACGCGCCATAGTAGGCGAGCAACCGCTGTATATTTTTTTTCGGGGAGTGTAGATTCTTGAATCATATTGGCTAGGATTTCATTGGATGTTTTGCACCTTATTTTGTGAAACAGTCCATGGTTGGGCTTTATGTCTCTTTTTTGTTGTTGCTGCATTTGATGGATATAGAGGGCCAGGACCTTTTGTCTCAAGGCCTGATGACTGACCCTGCTTGGCTTCTGTCATGGCTGAAGCACCATTTCGAGAGGTCGGAAGGTTCACACTAGGGGTTACATCTTCCCGCCTGGTGTATAAACGGGTTGATGGGCCCTTTTCATCCTGAGTGCCGGCCTGTCAGTATTTATATTCGTTTTTATTCATACTTTTTATTATTCATTTCCTCATTATCAACGGCTTCTAATTCATTATTCGAAGCTGCCCTCTATTATTAGAGGGGGTGCCCCGTCCGCAATTCAGGAGACGTGCTGCATGGCTTGAGGAGACAGCATACGATTTTTTTTTTAATATTTGGTCAGAGTTTGCTTCAAATTAAAAATTATCCTCATGTCAGAGTGTCTGACACAGCCCTGCACAGAAAGACCGAAGACACCCAATGGTGATGTCTAGTAGGCATTCAAGTCATCCCTTATATAGATTTGTGTATGTGTGTTTGTAAATATATGTGCATATATAGTTATATATATATCGATATATATATGTTTATGCAAATCTTCACGTCTCTCTCTCTACACATACACACACACACACACACACACACATATATATATATATATATATATATATATATATATTTATGTATATATATATATATATAATAACAAGCCGCGCGTGCGTGGTCACCCTCTGTATGTGACTCGATGTGGCGAGTGTAAAATGCAATATATGTGGGCAATTTGGGGCATTTTTGACCCACGGAACCAGAATTTTTCTGAGGTCGATGATGCTCATTTTATATCCAGAACAATTGGCTCTACATTTTGGCCAAGTTTCAGAAAAATTGAATGGATGGATCAAACGTTATAGGAGAAAAATACCTTTTTTGCCATTTTGGGGGCTTTTGACCCTTAGGGGCGCGAACCAGATTTTTTCCAAGGTCAGCGATATATATTTTCTATTAGGAAAAATTGCCTCCATATTTTGGCCAAGTTTCAGAGAAATTGAATGAATGGATGAAAAGTTATGGGGCAAACAATGTCATTTTTTTTCCATTTCGGTGCTTTTTGGATCTCTGGGGGGCTAACCAATTTTTTTTTTAATCGAGGAATGTCACCTTCTAAGCTGACCAAAGTTACAATTTCATGCACAATTTCAGAGAAATTCAATGGATGGTTGCGGAGAAAAATCCGGACGGACGGACGGACATGCCTCAAAACATAAGTCCCCCGATTTTATAAATCGGGGGACCAATAATAATAGAATTAACGATAAGTGGAGTATCGTTAAAGTAGTCTATCGTGATAAAGTAAATCTCAATACGTTGAGTATAGCAATAAATTTAAAGAAGGAAATATGAAGATAAATAATTGCATAAAATTACATAAAATTGATACAGAGAAGAGTTTTATCTTTTAAAAACCATGGTTTAAGGATTAGTGTAACTCCTTGCATCTGAATTTTCGATGTGATAAAATGTGTATCAATTCCATGTAATTTTATGCAATTTTTTATCTTCATCTTTCCTTCTTTAAAGATATATACACACATATATATATATATATATATATATATATATATATATATATATATATATATACATATATATATATATATATATATATATATATGTATGTAAAGGAGTAAGGCTACCAACATTTGTAGAATGTTTTTTTCAACATTTATTTATTATTTTGTTGTTTTTTTCAACATTTATTTATTATTTTGTTGTTTTACCATTTTATGATTTTATATATAACGCGTTTCAAGCGGTGGCCCGCTTTCATCAGATATGAAAATCCATTTGAAGAAATGTCTTTCGATTCGAGCAAATGTTGTTTCATTTGAGGAATTTGTTATTGTTTTTGCGCATGCGTGGGTTTGCGGGTGTGTGGGTATCTTTGATTTTTATTTTTATTTTTTATTTGTCATTTTTCCTGCTTCTCTTGGTCAAGTGCGTGTTACCCATCCATGATCCATCGGTCATCCCAGCCTCCTAGGGTGCGGAGAATTTCTTTTGAAATTTAATACTTTTTATTGCTTTTTGTCGTCTCCAAAAATTATATATATGTGTGTGTGTGTGTGTTATTTTTTGTATGTTTATCGATTTCGTTTCAAAAACGTATAACACCATAGATTACAACCTGGCAGTGTATTTATCCTCGTGTAAATGTAAATATAGGAATTCGGGAATTTTTGGTCGCTGTGATCATTATTCTTCTCTTGTTCGTTGATTCTATAGACTTTAGGATTACCAGAAACACTTCTCATCATCCTCGTTTTTATTTTGTCTTCCTGCCTCTTTCTCTCTAATACTCTCTCGTCGCTTTCTGAAAATCCGCGACCCGCGTCTTGTGTCGAACTCGCTATTCATAATCACTCGCTTTACCGGCTCGAGTTTAGCTCCTCTCAGCGACCAATATCCCCGCACGCTTATGATGACGGATCGCTTCGATCAGCAAAAGTCAATGACTCGTTCAATCATAATTGATTATTCTTTTCGCCCGATTCGAATTGTATATAAAAATAAAAATATTCATCAATACATGTGTTCGTAAATAAAAAGGTAAAGCATAATTTTCAATTATCCACACATAAATGCAAATACTCTGGCACACACACACACACACACACACGTATATATATATATATATATATATATATATATATATATATATATATATATATATATAATTTTTCTATATATATATTATATAATATATATATATATTAGATATATTAGATATAATAATATATATATATATATATATATATATATATTAGATATGATATGTAGTAAGCTATGAAAGTGTATTCATGTTAATTAAGCTACACAAATGCTACCGCGTTTCATCCCTGGGGGGAATCTTCAGGCTAAATTGCATAGAGTTATTTTTGCTGGGTGTTTTTATATACACGGCTAGCTAGTTAACCAATCAGATTCTTTGTTGTTCTCTCAGACAATCGTTGGGCTTCCCACGAAAAAGATGCGGTTAGTGTTTTTTCCTATGTCTTGTTCTATTGTTTTGTTTTCTATAGATTGGCCTATATTATGCTTCCTTTGTTGTATCAATATAATAAGTGAATTTTTTGTAACACGTGGCTCCTTGTATTAATATTTTAGGTTTTAAGTTTTAAATTGTTAGGTTTTTGTTTTCTTTAGTTTTTTTTACTTATTTGCTTATTTATTTATGTATCGTTAGCCTAAGGTAAATTTATTTCTGCGTAGGCAGCTGTTCGCTAGTTCACTTCTACATTTTAATAGTTATTATATATATATATATATATATATATATATATATATATATATATATATATATATATATATATATATATATATGATCGAAGTGTGGAAGTGTCACGGATCTTCCTGATATTCTCACGCCATCTCGCTCTATTCTCTGCCACACCAGGTAAGTATTCATAAATGTGTTGTGTGTATCGTCTAGTTTCCTGATGTACGGTTCGTGTTGTCTCCCCACTGACCCACATCCCTATTGTGGCATACAAAAAGAACATTCTAGCAGTGTCCAGAAAATATGACTTTTCTCTCTCTGATCAAAGCTGAGATCTGAAGAAAGTATCCATATGGTTAATTTCTCGTGGGATTCTGTCTCCCAAACATTTTATCTTCCAAGCTCTTGGTAAAAATCCAGGTGCTACTTCAATGTACAAGTAAACATATGGAAGTATATATATATATATATATATATATATATATATATATATATATATATATATAATGAAAAGAGTTATGAGAATAAAAATTAAAAAAAGAACAATATGTATTTAATCATCAAGTTGTTTAAACAAGGAATATATAAATAAATATTTTTCCGCTCCTTTAATTCTCTTTGAGCTTTTTTAAGATTTATACCGGTGTATTCCATTTGGGGAGTCATGCATTATTCTTCCAATTAGCGTTAACATCGGATATGATCCCTATGTTTTTCGAACGGAACTTTTTCATTATTCGAATTTCTGGAAGATTTTCTGCTATATTTCCTGAATATTCATAATATTTCAGATGTTACATTTTTCCGTCACAGTTGATTACTTTTTCTCTAACATTTTCTGTATTCAAATATGTGCTAAGGGTAATGCAATTTCACTGATTTATCCGAATACTCTCCTCAGATGGTAAAATATTTCATTTTTGAAAATCTATGGGTTAAGGAAAGGAAAAAAGTATATTTATATATTCCTTGTTTCAACTATTTTATAAGTCATTAAATATGGTTATTTTCCAATTGTTATTCTTATCACTCATTTTATTATATTATTGCTCTATCTCGTATATTCAGAAATGACTTTTCATAATTGGTTTAATTTAAAGGGAAAATGTATTTATCCATTTATATGCAAGTATATATATATATATATATATATATATATATATATATATATATATATATATATATATAAAATCAAATAATATTAGACGCATTGTCATTATTAAGTAGAGGATATTTTTTTATATTTCATATTATAAGAGAGGAATAAAAAAACACCAGAAGGGGAACAAAAATGAATCACTTCGTAACTTTCTTTTTTTTCTCTATGACAATATTTTTTCTTGTTTGTTTAACGAGTATAGAGCGAAAAAGAAAAAAATGAGGTAAAAATTAAATAAAATTACCGAGACGTCTTGAAATCGACACATTCCAAGGTAATTATCGAAAAGTGTTGATGCAAAGACGTCTCGGTAATTTCATTTATTTTTTTACCTTCTTTTTTTCTTGTTTATTCAATACTCGTTTAAAAAAGAAGCATCCTCATAGAGAACAAAAAGAGAGTTAGGAAGTGATACATCTTTGTTCCCCTTCTCGTGGTTCTTTATTCCCCTTCTATAATATAAATTATGAATAAAAATTATCACTATAGATAATAATGGCAATTCGTCCAATATTATTTGAGTGTTTATTAAAAGTGTGTACCTACAAAAATCTGTTCATATATATATATATATATATATATATATATATATATATATATATTTATAGGTCTTCTCTCTATCTGCAGTGATTTTGTAACTTACAATCACCGATACTCTCTTTCAGCAGTAGAATCACTGTAAGCCAGATCGTTGGATGTGTACATTATCGACTACATGACAACTCAGCGGCGAAACGTAAAGGACATTTTCATCACTCGTTCTGTTCATGGCACCTGTTTTCTATAAGATCACTCACGCTTTCGCAGTATAGCCAGTTTCAGCCTTGCACGCAGGACGCATCGATAGTCAGCAATACCGAAACGCAACAATGTGTTGCCATTGATGAACAGCAAGAAAAGGGCGGTAATAATCTGTAACTTGGAGGAATCTGTTGAATCCGTTATGATAACTGATGACATTAAGATGTATTGGAAGAGATATCTAGTAGGTTACTCTTCCTTATTGGAAATAAGTGGGGTTCCTGTTAGTAAACACAAGGATTGGTTTGTACGATAAAAATAAAAATGAATTATGGAATTGATTAGGCAAATGCATGATATCCATATTACATAGATCAATTATAGAAACTCGTCTGTCAAACATCAAGCATAGTAGAATAGCGAAAATGAGGTTCCAGCTGCTTCCCACAATATTAAAGATATGTGGTGTTCATCTAGAGTCGCTGAACTCCGAAAAGCAGCGTCCAAGTAGAATGGTAAAACCTTCTATGAAGACTTAAGGAAAGTTCATTGTCTAAGGGAAAGTGGGAACTCTTCAGTCCTTTCTAATGATAGCAGAAATCTGAAAACGGACAAAAGATATGTCTTATTGCGTTAAATTGGTTCTTAATTCCAACTCCGAAGTTGATGAAGATGTTATAGCTTCAATTCCTCAGCAACCGGAAATGCCTCAGCTTTCTTCTCTTGCGACCTTTAATGAGATCAATGATTATATCAAACAAATATTGTCAGGGACGGAAGGGACAGAATTCCACCTGAGATCTATAAGTATGGTAAGACAAAACTAATAAAAACAGCTCTTGGATATCTTTATTGACATCTAGAAGTATGAGTATGAACCACGAAATTGCAGTGACGCCCTCATAAAACATCTTTGAAAAAATAAGGGTAGTCGAAACTTATGTGAACAACTACAATAGAATATTTCTGTTGTCAGTTTCAGAGAAGATTTTAGCTTGAATTATTCTTAACAGAGTAGTTGAGCATCTTGTCGAGGTGATTTAACCGAAATCGCAATGTGTCCTTCGAGCCGTCGTGTTATCGACATGATCTTCTCCCTTCGTCAGGTTGCCGAGAAGGTGTGAGAGAAAAATCAAGAAGTGTACATGGTGTACGTCGACTTAACCGAAGCCTTTCACACCGTGAACAGAAAAGCATTGTGGAAGGTGCTCAAAGAAACTCGATAATTCTTGACAGCATTCTCAGTGTCATTGTGTCCTTTCACTGAGGCATGAGGGGTACTGTGTTGTCTGACGAGAAGGTTTCTGAAGCGTTTGATGTTTCTAATGGCACAAAGCAGGTTCCTGGCATGGCTCAGGTTTCCATTGCATTGTTTTTCACCAATAAGCAACATCTCTTTGTGAGGCTCAGGAAATTGTTGATCGCTTCGCGGATGGTAGCAGAGCTTTTGGACTCACCATCAGCATAAAGAAGACTGAGGTTGTGCGACAGCCACCCTTACTCCGAAACACATCAGATGTGTAAAGTACAAACAACTCGTTTACAAATTCCTCAATATCTTAATAACGGTAGATGGCAAAAGCTTAGAGTATGTTAAATCTTTTACATATTTGGAAAGTACTGTAAACTCTCATGGCTCGCTTGAGGATGAGATTATCGACCGCGTAGCCAAATGATTTTGGTAACCTTCGCCATCGCCTTTGGAACAATGGGGACATGAAACTGGGCTCAAGATTCAGGTATATAAGGCTGTCATTTATTTCCAACCTTTTGTATGGGTCTGAGACGTGGATTAAATATCGATCGCAGATTAATCAACTCGATATCTTCCGCAAACACTGTCTTCGATTCATATGCAGATGCACACTTGACGATGAAGTGAACAATGCGAGATTTGCGATTGGATGTTTTGAAACGTTCCTCATCCAGTCCAAGCAGAGATGGGATGGTCATGTGGTAAGAATGGGTGATGATGAAATACCAAATATCCTTATGTGTGGTGAACTGAAGAATGAGAGAAGCCGTACTTTCAGGCCTTGATTTCGATACAGGTACAAGCTGACGTTCAATCGTTCAGCTATTAAAATCCCTGCTGAAAGCTTTGACAGCTTCGTACAATGCAGAAGAAGAAAGGGTTTTTGTTTTAGTGGATCACCTTTGGGGGGTTTAAGAGGGCACGATTAAAGACCAAGATGCGCTCGAATCAATCACAATGTGTTTTTACTGCATTTGTGGTCTCGTTTGCAGATCACTCGCTGGACTGAAATCGCACAATCGCACAATCACCATAAGCACTAATATATATATATATATATATATATATATATATATATATATATATATATATATATATATATATATATATAGAGAGAGAGAGAGAGAGAGAGAGAGAGAGAGAGAGAGAGAAAGAGAGAGAGAGATAATAAACAAAACAAATTATTATCATTTGTAGCTCCTACCCCGTCTAGATGGGAACTGTAGGTGTAGTATTAACACACCATGAGGTCGTTCCTTTCATTAGGTAGAACGCTCTTATGACGTCAAGCCGACGGATAAAGTGTTAAAATTATCACCGTTTATTCGCTATTCAGCATTGGCCGAGTGGTTCTAGACGTCGGAATTTGAGTTGCAAAATACTCGGAATCCGGGATTTCGAATCGCATGACCAGTAGTGAATAGTCATATCTTTATACTGATGAGCCCCGATTATAAATGACGAAACGTATATGTACATAGATAATAAACAACACAAATATTTATTATTTGTAGCTCCTAGAAAACGCGTCTAGATGAGCACTGTAAGTGTAGTATTAAAACAGCATGACGTCATTAGCTATATGTGCATCGTTCTTTTTATTAAGTAGAACGCTTTTATAACGTCAAGCTGCCGGATAAGGTGTCGATATTATCACTGTGTATTCGCTATTTAACGTTGGCCGAGTGGTTCTAGACGTGGGGATTTGAGTTGCAAAATACTCGGAATACGGGGTTTCGAATCGCATGACCAGTAGTGAATAGCCATATCTCTATGCTGATTAGTCCCGCTTGTAAAGGACAAAACGTATACGTACATAGATAATAAACAAAACAAATATTATACACACACACACACATATATATATATATATATATATATATATTATACGAATACACATAAATACAGACATCATTAATTAAATTTTAACTGTGGGCTTAACCTGATACTCATAAGAATATATATCGGGGGAAAGTCTGGTATCACCCTAGTTATATAAATGTAGATATATGTTTATATATTTTTATGTAAAGGATTAGCTCCTAAACTAATTAACTGATACTTATGAATGTTAGAAAACATCTTGAAACATAATGAAATATAAAGTAGTCTATAGTTTGTTCAAAGTAGTTGCATAGAAAAGAGGTAAAAATGGGTAGAAGTCGTTTGTGAAAATTAAGACACGTCTGATATTTGTGTAATGTTACAATAGCTATTAGACATCAATTGATAAATATCCTCACACTATCAGTTTCTGTTGACTATTTTGAAGGGGTTTTAAAGGGACTAATATGGAAACGAACTCAGATAATAAGTTGGGACAAATTAAGCAAGCTTCCTTTAATTGCAACTTCTTCTTAAATCGCATAAGTATAGATATTTTCTAGAATCAAAATAATGTAATAAAAATTAAAATAAGGATTCGATAAATGAATCTATGTATAAGTATATCTTTATTTTAATATTCGCCTGGGAACATAACACTAGGACAAAACTATTCTGTTCGGGGAATTAATTTTACCCATCTTAAGACGGGTAATATATATATATATATATATATATATATATATATATATATATATGTGTGTGGGGGTGGGGGGGGGGTGAAAAAGTATTATTTATCTATTCAGCAACGTTTCGTCTTTATTTCAAGACTTCTTTCAGAATTATTGTTCTGCAGAAGTAACACATACGTATAAATATTTGAACCAGTAGTAGTAGTAGGAGAATAGTTCATATATATATATATATATATATATATATATATATATATATATATATATATAATTCATTTTTTTGGGGGGTACAGACCTTTATTAGTACAATAATGAAGGCAAGACGTGTTGAATTTTTCATAATTAAAAGATTTAGGGGATGAAAAAAAAATGCCAGTCGACTAGTTTCGCTCACACTTTACAAGACTGATATCGTGGGATTTTTTTTTCATCCCCTAAATCTTTTAATTATGAAAAATTCAACACGTCTTCCTTTCATTATTGCACTAATATATATATATATATATATATATATATATATATATATATATATATATATATATATATATATATATATATATATATATATATATATATATATATATAAAGATAGATGAACGAAGAGTGATAAACATGTACGAATGTCCAGCTTTAATAAATCTGGACATTCGTACATGTTATCACTCTTCGTTCATCTATCTTTATAATTGCTCTATCTCGTATGTTGAGCTTAAACCATTTCACTATACGTTCTATTTACTAAAAGCTTACTTTTAGTTTCATATTTATTATATATATATATATATATAAATCAACACTGGCACAGTTTACGCTAGTCAATCAGCGTTTCAACGATTGTACATCTGTTGAAAACGGCATGAACACAACTAGTGAAAACTCAGAGGTTTAACTTGTCACCAGAAAATGTAGTCTTGAAAAGATGTAATATAATTGAAAGACGGATTACTTAAGATTGACGGCGAAACACGGTTCTCTGTATAATTGTATTTCATAAATATATATATATATATATATATAAATATGTAAAACATGTATAACAATTAAGTTGACAAGCAATAAAGTGCTTGATCCTAGTTCTAATGAGACCTAATATAAAGCATTTATTAAAAAACTTTGTCTGTTTGGTGTACCCAGATTTGCTTTGTAATTATTCCCTCTTTTTCTATGTACTAAAGAAATGATTACCTCGAAGTGTAGCACACATAGAAAATGTTACTGTGTTGAAGAATATCTCCTTCAATTACCGATTATGGAAAAGTGTACTTCTGTCGGGTCAGAATATTTGTTCGATATGTTATCTATTCTCTCATTGGTCATCGAAAGCCAATCGTTGGAAACTGTGCCAATTTTTATTTATGTTGATATTTTAGAAAATGTAACAAACAGCGTGACATTATTACTGTTATTTTGTTTTATCGCGGGGTAAAAGATGATGGTGCTCTACAGAAATTTTAACTGAACCGAACCAAACAGACTTTTGGCGAACAAAACTTAAAACTTAGAATAGCGTTATGTTAGTGTTTCAATAGAAAAAAACCCCAGTTAAGTTCAAATTCTGTAGAAGTAGCAATATTTGTATTCTTAAGTCTTTGTTTTGTTTAGGTTTTAAGCACATTGTTATAGTTATTTTTTAAATATAAGTTTATTTAACTAAATATAAAAGTGGTATTAAAATAAATTAATCCGTAAAATAAACCTACCCTGTAATAATTACAAGAGCGATAATCAAAACAAAACTAATTTATGTGTTTAATTATTGGAAAGAAAAACATACTTATCTGCCTTCTTATCGAAGGTTTATTTTTGTTTAAATGTGAGGTAGTATAATGGCGAACGAGTTGATGCGTAATGTCTATGTAAGATTTCCGGTGATTGTATGTTTTACAAATTCTAAAGCAGTGCAACTTGATTACAGATTATTGTGAATACATTTTGAAACAGTATTTGAGGAGGGTAAAAGTTATTAATACATAGAGAGAAATCGGCGTGCTACCCTCTCTTTGGTGCAATTAGTTGGGAGAGTCTTACAGTGTTGAATAAAAATACTGTTTTTAAAAGTAAAAGTAAAATAAATGCCTTTAAAAGTAATTTATATTTTCTGGAAATACGGTCAAAGATATTAGGCGACTGAAACGATGTTTTTCGATGCGTTTGATACTCTAGTTGTATAGTCAAGTCTAAACGGATTGAGAGAGAGAAATCAACTCCATTTTTATATATATATATATATATATATATATATATATATATATAGAGAGAGAGAGAGAGAGAGAGAGAGAGATAGTATTATATTATATTTTAATAATATACGTCACAACTAAGCAGTAGCAACAGGCATGCTGTCGCAGCTTAATCTGGTTGAAATGTGTATATTGATTCTGTGTCAGCCCCTTTGTTGCCGCTGTAGCTTATTATCTACGTATCATGAACTTAGTTCGGTATGATATCCACACTTTGGTATGAAATTGACACCTCATATTGAAATCAATATTGCACAAGACTAAAGAAAAACACATCTAAATAGTATCAAAAGAATGTGTGGTTACCGAGACTAGAAAACTAAATCCGTTGCCCTAACCCTCATCTCTAACTCTGATCCTAACACTTAACACTAACCTCTTACCCTAATCTCTAACCCTTCCTCTAACTATTCACCCTAACCCTGAACCCTAATCCCTTACTATGATCCTAACCGCTTACACTAACCCTTTACCCTAACCCTACCATTAACTTTAAGAGAAGAGACACTTAAGTGAATTATTCAACGAGAAATCACTGAAGACCTAGTAAGCAATTTCAACATATTAAGAGCTTACGCTTATTCTAAAAAAAATTTCTGTAATCAATCAGCAAAATTTCGCCGATCCAGTCACAAGAGAACATACGCAAGTAATTGCAAGATCGTGGCTTGAGGCGAAGTTTCGCATGTTGAAAAAGAAATGAGAGGCGTTGGTAAAAATATTTTTCTGCATAGATATCAAGACAAAGCAGCAGCGTCTCTTTAAACACTGCTACTCTGACCCTATTTAACTTCTTACTTTTGTGCTTTATCTTAATATCTAGTGATATGTACAATGTATCAAAGCTGACCAAACCGTTACGGTCATCGGATATATCTTACCTTTATTCCGTAAATCTCTAAATAAATAAAAATAACAATTATACCAGTACAGCTATCCGGGGCGTACCGGGGTATTTTGCAACAGAATAGAAAAAGTTTAACTTCTCTTTTTCTATTTCTCTCTATCTCCCTCTCTATCACTTTCTCTCTTTATATCTACCCCCTTATTTCACCTTCTCTCTCCCTTTCATATCTCCATTTTCTCCCTTTCTACCCCTATATATATATATATATATATATATATACATACACACATATATATATATATATATATATATATATATATATATATATATATATATATACACACGTGAAACATATACAGGGGTGATTCATAAGTAACTTAGCTATTTATTTTTGAAATTCTAAAGTTAAAAGATATGGTAATACAAAACAGAAAGTGTATTCAACAAATTAATTCATGGGAGTTATACATTACAGCGGATTTTTAAAATGTCCACCTTCGTTCTGCATGCATAGCTCCATTCGTTTTTGCAAGGAATTTACAACTATTTGTAGCATATTTGATTGATTATGAAATAAATATATATAGAAATAAATATATAAACGAATAAATTTAAAATGACAAATAGCAGTAATTAGAGAGTAAGATAACAATCATCAAAAGTTCATAGTATGTATGTGGTTTATATGGTAATCATTTTAAATAGCTAAGTGAAGTGACTTATGAATCACCCTGTATATTACATTTTCAACAAAAGGTAACATTTCACAACAAAAGTCGATGGAAAAGCATTGCTATAAATGTCAACAACCTGACTAATTATGTTTCTCTTGACCCGTAGAAGAATCAATATTACAAAAAATGTATGCTTATTATATACAAGGTAATGCTAAAAAAGAATATATCAATCATGTGGTGTGTCTTGTGTATATTCTGACTGTTCGGTGGACACCCACACCAACAGACTACTGCCTTATATATAATGAATTTGTAATACGCCTTGAGTAAATTGAATTATAAAACTAAATATTGACCAATCACATTCAGTTGTCTAATCATTTGATGTTTACATAATCAATTTGTTTTTGAATCAAATTACTTCTGGACATTTTCCGATCCGTGCTCACAATTCTATTAGTCGGTATGTCATGCTAAAATCGGAAATATCATTTTCATAGAATTTCCCAGATTATTATTAATTATATATTTAATCGTATCTATTTTTATACTAAATGTGAGTTAATCAACGTTTGTTTCCCTGGGGCTTTTTTTCCTATATACTTTAATCATACAAAATACATGCTAAAATAATCCTTAATTCTTTGATTGAGTTCAGGTTGGAAAAATAAATCTGTTTTAATTTTTTTTTAATTTTTTTAATTTATGATTAACTGTAAATGTCACTCTATTAGCTATGTATGCATTGATCTCGCTGCTCTCACTCTATGTTGATTCAACCACTTTCTGAGAACTTAGTGCAAGAGTGACCTTCTTTTTCAAGCGTCAACATCTAATTAACATACGTTGTCTGTGCACATCGTAAATTCGAATGCAAAATAACAGGTGTTTATTTTTTAAAATTCTAGATGCGTTCAAGCACCTGCATTAACAGTGATTTCTGTCTGTTGGTCGGTGTGTCTCGCATCACTTTTTTTTTATTAGTCCTTCGTTATTGTGTCACACTAACGTAAAAACTACGATTTTTACTCGGTCTGTAATATTTAAGTTTGAAATAGCAATTAATTGGTCTGTTACACTTACGTTGGAAAAAGTATTTACATAGGTACGTAATGCCTTACCATAAAATAACATGTTCAATGGCGTCGCGGTAAAGTTTGAAATTACCATTTCTCTAGGTTGGTAATGGTTACGTTTAAAGTGACATTTGATTTGTCTGTTACGTTCACGTTTGAAATAGTATTTACCTTGATCTGTAGTGCCTTAGTTTGAAATAGTATTTACCTTGATCTGTAGTGCCTAAGTTTGAAATAGTATTTACCTTGATCTGTAGTGCCTAAGTTTGAAATAGTATTTACCTTGATCTGTAGTGCCTAAGTTTGAAATAGTATTCACCTTTATCTGTAGTGCCTAAGTTTGAAATAGTATTTACCTTTATCTGTAGTGCCTAAGTTTGAAATAGTATTTACCTTGGTCTGTAGTGCCTAAGTTTGAAATAGTGTTTACCTTGGCCTGTAGTGCCTAAGTTTGAAATAGTATTTACCTTTGTCTGTAGTGCCTAAGTTTAAATTGTATTTACGTTGGTCTGTAGTGCCTAACTTTGAAATAGTATTTACCTTGGTCTGTAGTGCCTAAGTTTGAAATAGTATTTACCTTGGTTTGTAATGCCTAAGTTTGAAATAGTATTTACCTTGGTCTGTAGTGTCTAAGTTTGAAATAGTATTTACCTTGGACTGTAGTGCCTAAGTTTTAAATAGTATTTAGCTTGATCTGTAGTGCCTAAGTTTGAAATAGTATTTACCTTGGTCTGTAGTGCCTAAGTTTGAAATAGTATTTAACTTGGTCTGTAGTGCCTCAGTTTGAAATAGTATTTACCTTGGACTGTAGTGCCTAAGTTTGAAATAGTATTTAGCTTGATCTGTAGTACCTAAGTTTTAAATAGTATTTACCTTGATCTGTAGTGCCTAAGTTTGAAATAGTATTTACCTTAATCTGTAGTGCCTAAGTTTGAAATAATATTTACCTTGATTATTAGTGCGTAAGTTTTAAATAGTATTTACGTTGGTCTGTAGTGCCTAAGTTTGAAATAGTATTTACCTTGGTCTGTAGTGCCTAAGTTTGAAATAGTGTTTACCTTGATCTGTAGTGCTTAAGTTGTAACCAATATATTCATTTGTCTGTTACGCTCAAGTTTCAAATACAATTTCCCTAGGTCTGTGATACCCAATTTTAAAATGACATGTTTATTGGTTTGCCACGTTAAAGTGTAAAATATTATTTTCTTAGGTCTGTATTGCCTTAGTTTGAAATGACATTTACATTTGTCTGTAACGATTTAGTTTAAAATATGATCCTAGAGATTCTAACGCTTAGGTTTGGAATTAATTTCCACTTGATTTTCCACGTTTAATTTTGAAATCACATGTTCTTAGGTCTGAAACGTTTATGTTGAAAACATAACTTTCTTCGCTTTTTTACTTTTTATTTTTACATAGTGTTTTCATTGGTCTGTCAATCTTATGAACTCGCATTTTCCTCGCTCTGTCGCATGCATATTTTAAATATAAATTTCCTCGGACGTTGACGCTTGTATTTTACTTCGTGTATCCGTTGGTCGGTCAAGGTTCAGAAATCGCATTTTTGTGATCTGTCACGCTTACGTCACACATTGAATTCTGTTTGTCTATCACGTTTATGTTCAAACTATAACTTTCATTGGTCTGTCAAGCTAAATTTTAACATTAGCTGTTTTAGCTGGTATGCCATTCTTTATAAACATAATTTTGGTCACTTTTTCAAAATTTAGTTTGAAAAAGCATATTCATCGCTAAGCTCTCAGTTTAAATGGGCGCATCTAAAAATGTCGTTTCTTGATTGTATCATGGCGATATTTTGTCAAACGGTAAAAATAGAATTTAATCTTTCCGTTGACGACATGATCAATCATCTCATTATCGGTGGCATTCCCATTTATTTCAAACAGCGACATAAATAGAACAAATAAAACAAAGGTCAAAATATATAATTTACTTATGTCAAATCATCTATCTTTATTTTATCAAATTCTTTATTGTATGATTAAAGACATGAATTAAATATCAATTATTGATCTAAGCTATTTTTACATCGTTTCTTTTTATACGAAAGTCCGTGCAAATAGACTTGTAACTACTAATGGATTATAATTACGTTTATAAGCTTTGAGGGAAACCATATGATATTTAAAACGAAAGCTCTCGTTACCTTAAAAATGATGATACATTCTTCGATAAAATAAAATAAGTGGGTATTTTAATATATATATATATATATATACACACACACACACACATATATATATATATAACATTATATTTTATAAATAAATATTAATTATTTATAACTTACAAACATCTATGTGTCATGTTTACGCAATCTACAGTGCAGGAAGCTAATTTCCGACGGTCAGCGGGCGCGAACTCCAATCTCATATCGCCATTGATTCACAGTCAAGAGACTTATCCGTTGGCCACCACAAATCAGCTTGGAAGTTAGGAAGAATTTTACTTTGTAAATGCCAAGTCGGTGGGTATTTACAACGAGCAGCGAAAAGTGATCAACAACAACACACTGTGTTAGATCTCGCAATAGAGCTAGTGGTACTGCTTGCTATTAAATTCTCTCAGAGTATACATATATATATATATATATATATATATATATATATATACAAACAGACGACGAGCCGTATTATACTGTAGATCCAACGAGGTCTATTGATGTTATTGAAAAAAACATATTTTTTAGCGTCGCAATTAAATATTATAATGTAAATCCAACGGGTTCTAGTCATGTTATGTAAAGAAAAACATATATATAAGTGTGTATATATATATGTTTATTTATATATATAATAATCTACAGACAAACTGTTTAACTGTATCACAGCTATTCAGTGCGGTTAGACAAGTAATAGCATGAATCCATGAATAAAGCTAAACCGTCTGGTCAAGAGTTGGGACTTCTGACCCCTTGGCTATCCTCTGGTTGCTGCTGAGAGTAAGCGACATCACGATGATAAACATTGTCAAATGCCAAAAGCTCCATTTGCTTACGCAATGAGCAGTTGGCCACTTCATTTACCAGTAAGCTCTACCCAAGGGATAATATTTAGTCAGCCACAGACTGACCGTTTCGTTGTATCGCAGCACTTCAGTGCGGTTAGACAAGCAACTATTCTAATAGACACACACACGCACACACACGCATATATATATATATATATATATATATATATATATATATATATATATATATATATATATATATATATATATATATATATATATATATATATATATATATAAAACGGCGCAAAATTTCGGATTTAAAATTATATGGGGGGTGCGTTTTTAGTGAGAGCGTTATAATAATACAATACATTATACGTTTTTGAAGACGTGGATGTGCCGGATTAGAATCCAGTTCATTCAACAGAAAAACCCACACCTTACCTTTTAAATGAAAATTACGTTTATTTAATTAATTTTTTTTCGCAAGCTTTCGTTGTAGAACAACCTTGCCAGGCGAGGCTATCTTATAGTTAGTGTTTTTTCTTCTTTTCTTCCTCCTCATGTTGATGGTGTTAACCTTGAGGGGTCGAATAGACTATGAGACAGTCTCGCCTGACAAGATTGTTCTACAACGAAAGCTTGCGAAAAAAATTTAAATATATGAATTTTTCATTTAAAATTGCACGATTGTTGATTTTCATGAAAGTTCACTTTAATACATTCTAATCCGTGCTTCAAATATGTTGATTTCCTTACTTTAAAAAAGCGCCAATCTGCGCATAACATCGTCAGGACAACACTTATAACGTCTTAAGAACTTGACGTCAATTCGACCGCTCTAGGTTAATACCATCAAAATGAGGAGGAAGAAAAGTAGAAAAAAAACTATAAAACAGTCTCGCCTGACAATGTTGTTCTACAACGAAAGCTTGCGAAAAAAAAATTATATAAATGAATTTTTCATTTAAAATTGCACGATTGTTGATTTTCAAAATGCTTCAGTTTAATACATTCTAATCCGTGCTTCAAAGATGTTGATTTCCGTACTTATATATATATATATATATATATATATATATATATATATATATATATATATATATATATATAAATAAATATATATATATATATAAGCGTATTTTTTTTATAAAAAATGTATAATTTAAATGTTATTCTCTTTACAGTATTCGATCTATTTCCAATTACAAGCTCAATGTATTGCAAGATTAAGAGCAAATATTCATTACATTAATTAATTCTAATATCCATGGAAAAATCAATCCAAAGTCATAATTTTTATAATTTCTTTCAATTTAAAAAAAATCTTTTTTCATCTCATATTTTTTGCAACACCTGAAAATATTGTTTTTTGGTGCTTATGTATCTTAGGGCCGAAAAATAAATTACCACTTATTCTGAAAAGTACAATAAAAGTGAGATAATTTAAAGTTTTCAACAACGGTTTATCTTTAAATGGATTTTCATACTCTGAACTTGTTAAATATTTTATATTTAACAATAATTCAATTTAAGAATAATTCAAAACTAATAGACGTTTTGCAAGCACACTAATTAATTTTCGAACAAATTGCTGAATTTTACCCAGTGTAAAACTTTCCTTTATTTAAAAAAAACTTTATTTCCCTTGTTTCATGGTGTTTCCCTTTTATCTACGTTTTTTGTTCGTCTTTGATTATTAATTTATTTTAATTAATCAGTTTAGTGTTCTATTGGTTCCGAATACCATAACGGGTTGTAATTGTTTTATTCTAAAACTATATTTTTTACATATATATTGTTTCAACTTTATTTTACATGAATTACAATATAAAAATCCATTTCAAGATGAAGCGTTTTTGACTATTCAAAATTAAAGATAAAGATTTGTTCGGCCTTACGATAAATAGACACCGTTTTCTGTCATATAATATGTAAATAGTAAACAGCTCTCGAGGTTTTGATATTAATATAAAATTAAAAAAATTAAAAAATAAGGAATTAAAATAACTTATAAAATTATGACTTTAGATTGAGTTTTGCCTGGTCATTGGAATGTATTAATATAGCATATATATATATATATATATATATATATATATATATATATATATATATATATATATATATATATTCATTTTTATACGTACATAAAGGTAAAAGAAAAAGTACTTATACGTACGTATAAAAATGAATAGAAATATATATATTAACGAAAACTACGTCCTATAAAATTAAGGGCGACGAATAATGCA
This sequence comes from Sepiola atlantica, assembly GCA_963556195.1. NCBI lineage: Eukaryota > Metazoa > Mollusca > Cephalopoda > Sepiida > Sepiolidae > Sepiola > Sepiola atlantica. Next base: position 27,394,507 of record OY744540.1, on the reverse strand, counting down.
GCTGTTTATGTTAATTACTCAGGCAATAAAACGATCGAAATAGTAGTAGTAAGCAAAAACAAGGAACGCTGCAATAACCAATAAAAACAATTACAAAAAAATAAATGATATATATATATACATATATATATATATATATATATATATTTAGCATAATGACCTACTCAATCTCTTTCTCTCTCTCTCTCTTTCTCTCTCTCTCCTTATATATATATATATATATATATATATATATATATATATATATATATATATATATAATTATTAATGACAATATATGTATTAGCATATACTATCTATGCTTTTTTACTTTGCAGTCTCCTTAAAAGATTCAGCTCGACGATTGTCAAATTAATAGACCTAAATAGACATCTCAAGGCTAATTGATGTAACTTCAGACAGTAAAAAAAGTACCCTCAAGTAGATTAGAATTGTTATCAATAAATTATAGAACTTATGAACTATTTTAAGAAATATTACTGAATTATAATTTATAAATGTCAACACAAGTTTTAGGATGTACTAGCCCTGAACGAAAAACTCAAAATGGCGTATTAGTGGGTTCACCCACGTGTGAGTTTTCTCTTTTCTGTGTGTTTTGTTTGGTTCCACCCAAAAATGAACCACTGTATAGTGTAGGTTTTTTCAAGACACTTTAATCCAATAACTTTTTACTCTTTGTGAATTTTTCTGATGATTGTGTAATGTTGCAGAGACGATATTAACACAAATTGTTTGGCACAAGACAAATGAAACGAACCGTAAAAGATATATCTCACAGAAATGTTATGTTTTTTGAAGATGTGAAAAATATAAAAATGATAAAATAAATACATGGTTATTGGAATATAATATAAACCTGACTTTATATATATATATATATATATATATATATATATATATATATATATATATATATTTATATATGTATATATATATATATATATATATATATATATATATATATATATATATATATATATATATATAATGATGGTTATAATCCAGGTAAAACATCCGCAGGGTAGTAATCCAAAGAATTTCAACCGGGTTTATAAAAAGGGCTCAATATCAAATAGAGCTTTATATATGATCATTTTTATTTACACAGACATGTACAAAATCTTCGACACTGGCATGTCGATGTTATCGATCAACAGTTATTATAAACTGAGATCTCATCAGGAAGAGTTCGGATCCGCCTTAACCTCAGATCATATTCGGAGAGAATGAAGTGGAGAGAAAAAGAAGAAATGAAATTTAGAATTTCAAAATTCAGGGAGTCACGTTAAAAATTTAAAAAGTAAAAAACTTAAATCTGAAATCTAAAACAAACAAAATAAATGAAATAAAATAAAATAAAATAAAATAAAGTTAATAGAGAGACATATAATAGAGAGAGTAGATAGATAGAAAGACAGATATAGAAATGAAAACGTCTGTTGATTCAGACCGAGAGAGGAAAGAGGTGGGGGAGGAAATAAATATTAAAGGTAATATGTCAAAAAATCGAGTTATTTTAAACTCAGGGCGCATAAACGAATTTTCAAGTCAGCTGTAATATAAATGTGTATGCATGCGTGTGTGCCCCTAGATCAGCCGTGATGGGGGAGGGGGATAATGAGTTGTTATCCAAATGTGTTACTAATTTTTTGTCTAGAGTTTACCAGCTTATCATTAATAAATTAATAAATTGAACAAATATGTTTGTAAATTAGTTAAGTTTAACAGAATTATTATTAATAATAATAATAATAATAATAATAGACACCAATAATAATTGAAATGATATAAAATGATAATAATAGTGATAATACTAATGAATGATAATAACAGTGATAATTTAATTTAATTTAAAAGTACTAAAATGCCGCCATTATTAATTATTAATAGTAATAGTAATAATAATAATAATAATAATAATAATAATAATAATAATAATAATAATAATAATAATAATAATAATAATAACGACGACAACAACAATAATTAAGCAATTATTAAGAATTAATAAAAAAAAATGTCGGGAAAAATATAGAATAATTAAGAAATATTGGAAATACTAGAAGGTAATAATAATAATAATAATAATAATAATAATAATAATAATAATAATAATAATAATAATAATAATAATAATAATAATAATAATAATAATAATAATAATAATAAGATTAATAATAAAAATAAAAATATAGAAGTAGGTAGCAATATAATGGTGGTATATATATATATATATATATATATATATATATATATATATATATATATACATGTACGAGCTTTGCCATTCTTTTAGCAGGTACTTTATGAATAACCACTCTCTGTGGGAATATGTGTACATAGATGTTATATTGTCCCTATCTTTGTGTACATTGCCGGTTTTATTGGAGAAATGGATGACAGGTTTCAGCATAAAAAAACTATGTGAAGTTTCCTTATGCCATTAAAGGCGAATGATGAATGAGACCTCGAAAAAGTAACAATACATTTTTGTATTATTGAAAAAGAATGTTTGTTCTCGTAAATATTGTAGGATACATCAAATGTTCTATCAAAGGATTGGCCGTTACGGTTGTAAACGTTTGCTTGTGTTAATACAATCCAATAACAATAAAAAACGTGAATCTCTATTATTGTAAAATACCTAAATATAATATTAATACCAATATTATATTCCACATCACATATTACTTGTCGTTATCTTGATATGAAGGGTTTTTTTCAATTACATATTCGCGTAGAAAGACCACAAATATCGAATATTATTATACTTTACGAAATTATTTTTATATAGACGTTTATAACACAAACTAGTGCTAAAATATGATTTAGTTCTTGGATTGAGTAATGATTAAAAACAAAACTGTTTTAATGTGTTTAATTAGCTATAATAAAAAATAAACATTTAACTCATCTCTCCATTTTTAAATGATGGGTCATTACTTATTAAAACCAAAAAGCAACTCGAGGATAAGGATTAATGAGATAAACGAGTGATAGTTGTCAAATGATAATATTATGGAAGTAGTAAAATGATTCATGGATTGCAATAAGTTTTATTACGTATAGGGGCAGTTTATAACAAGCATTTGTTGAGATTGGATGGAAATACGACAATTAATGTGTATGAGTATTTTAGTTAAAGGGGCATTATGTTAACAGGCAAGTAGTCGCAATTAGTTCTCTTTTATCTCGTTAGATGTCATTTTTTTTATCTTTATATATAAATTATGTTCTAAAAATGTGTTCCTCTAAGACTCAATATAAAATAACTGAATTTCCTAAATGCTAATATAACTACTAGATTGTTCTGCGTAAAATTTGGTTACTGTTTTTTTCACCATAACAAGTAAGTATTATATAAAAATTAGATTTTTATTAAGCGTATTTAGCGAAGAGGTTTATGTAAATATGCATCGACTAATGTGTTCGCTGTACAATTCGACATATTAGATATATGTCGAATTGTAGGAAAGTGCATTCATTTATAATCTCTATCTACTCACCTGTTTTCAACACTGGAGAGAATTGTCTTGATAATTATTAACCTTTCAGCTCAAGTTTGGATCAATTAATTTTAATGGTTGTTTATTATTGCTATCACTTTAATGATAAAAAATAATCTGTTTCACAGAATACCTCATGTTATGAATTAAAAACTATACAGCAAGTTTAATACAATTCATAAGGCGCCAACATGCCACCTACTGAACAGCATTTTAAATTTCTAAAAAATTTCCTGACACGATACCAGAATTCGAACGTATAATTGATCAATTTTTATTATTTCGCTAAGATGCTGCCGGGATCCGGACAAGAGACACTTTCAAGGAAAAAGCAGAAATTAACTTTTACTCGCGTATTTACCTTTCATGGCGAAATAATTGCAGAGTTCACAGTATTTCAAGAAATATTTTACAGTTCGTTATGTGGAGTTATTCTCTACGGGATAACTCGCTCGTCGTGTTTCCAGGTCGAACTGCCCCAACCGCTCGCGACATACCTTATATATGAATGTCTCTTTTATGTCTCTCATCTGGCTGTTTTCGCATCGGCAAGCCTCCCTCTCCATCTCTTACTTGCGACTGGTTTTAACTTTTCCTCTTTGTTTTCTTTTTTCACTTCTTCTTTCCATCTAAATCCAATTTTCACTGCGCAATTTAATTTCGTTTTGATACCTTTTATTTTTACTACGCAGTTTTAATTTTTGATTTTAAGACCATTTCCTTTGACTATCAGTGCACTTCTTGCAATGTATCGTCTGACCTTTTTCGAGTTTTGGTTCGCAAAAGGTTAGTCGTCCGATTAATTCTGAACAACTCATCAACACCCGTGTATTACATTTTTTTTGCACTCATTCAAAAAATCCCTATTTAAAAATTGGCTTTGATTTTCGTTTGTGATTTAATCTAACCTAGCTTGTGTTGATTATTGGTAGGTTGTGATGTTAACCTTTGTCTAAACCTTTCGTTTTCTTAAAGCCCATTGCGCAGATCACAAGTCGCGTGGATCATTTGTTATACTCGCTGCTTCTTCCAATCAACATTACAAACTGCTTTACGTCATCGTAACAGCTGTTTATTATTGAATTCTTGCTAATAACGTCAAGTGCTTGTTATAGAATTCGTGTGATAATAAACCTCGGTAGGATACATATATTATGTGTACAATTTTTGTGGAGAGTGCTCACCTCTCGAGCGCTGGCTTTTAACCCCACTTGCTCGACCCGATCTTGGGTCACATCTTATTGTGGGAGTAAGATAAAACTGGCCTTGTGCATCCTCACATACATTTAACGACACTATCTCTTTTTATCCCCTTTTACGAGTCCTGGCCATTTTGTGCAGAAACAAGCGAGGCTAGGGCCACTATTTTCTTAGGCGGTCAGATTATGAAAAGATCTGGCAGTTTAAGTCCCCTTTATTATTGTTATCATTGCCATTATTTGTATTATTATTGTTATTGTGTTTATTGTTATTATTATTATTATTATTTTTATCATTGTCATTAGTATTGTAATTGTTATTATTATCATTGTTATTATTATTGTTATCATAATTATTGTTATTATTATTGATATTGTTGTTGTTGTTGATATTGTTGTTGTTTTCAGAACTTATATTTTCCTCAACTTGCACAGATAAAATTATAACTTTCGAATGAATTAGAAATTTAATAGTTTTACAATCAGATATTCTATATATATTCCAGCATATTTACAATTTAATGTGTGCAATACTCCATGTAATAATATAGGAAGGTTGAACAATCGAAGTCTAATTCACGGTATGAACGCAGATCATGTGTAAACTTAATAATGATTTTTTACGATGGATTGGATAGAAAAGCGAATGCTTCCATCGGTCGCCATTACGAGGAGGTGGAAGGTGGCACATAGGAAACCATGCGTAATGTGTCCTTCATGAAAAATTAATAACAGGTATCAGTATTTTAAATCGAAAAAGAAGAATAAGAAGAGAATATAACGTGCGCAATTTCCAAGTGCAGATAACAATTGAAACTCAAAATAATTACAAGTTCTTAACGCAAAAAAACAATTCATTGTTAAACAGAATTAGAAAAGACAATTACATGAAAATATTTTTAAACTCCTGTTATTTAAGTACGATGGATTCGAGTTTAGGTTATGTAGTCGCGGCATCTCATCTATATGTTGGATTTTTGTTTCGAGATTTCCCCTCGATTCCCCGACAAATAGAGTATCTCTCTCTTTCTCTCTCTTTCTCTCCTGCGCGCTGCTGGTACTACAAGGTATTTAGAAGGCGTAGGAATACAGTACAAGGCAAAAGATGAAGAATAGTTGTTTGATTTCAGTCAGAGAAGGACAGCCAGCAAGAAAGAAAAAACGTAGATATATATATATATATATAGAGAGAGAGAGAGAGTGACAGACAGACATACAGACATACATACAGATTATAAGTAGAGATAGAGATAAAGATAGAGATAAAGAGATATAGATAGATGGAAAGAGAGCTGGGATAGAGAACGGCATATATAAAGACACTGGAATAGAGACAGAAACTGAAATAGAGAGAGAGAGAGAGATAGGGACATGCATTAACTAAATTGAGCTTCACCGTATCTCGATAAGATCTGATGTGATGTTTGATCTTTGTATCATCTATATAACTATATAAAACCTCGGTAGAGTACATATATTCTGTGTGCCATTTTGGTTGAAGTCTGAACGGCACATCATCTCTCAGTATTTGAATCCTCACATACATTTAACGAGACTTTTTCTTTCTATCCTCCTTAACAGGTCTTGACAATTTTGTGCAGTAACAAGCAAGGCTAAGACAACCACTTTCTTGGCGGTAAGATTATGACATTTCTGGCAGTTTATGTCCCCTTCATTATTGTTAATATTGTCATTATTTTATTATAATTGTTATTGTTATTATTTTTATCAATATTGTAATTATTTTTAGCATTGTCATTATTATTGTAATTGTTATTATTATCATTGTTATTGTTATTGTTATTATTGTTTTTATTGTTGATATTGATGTTGTTGTCAGAACTTATATTCCCCTCAACTCGCACAGATAAAATTATAACTTTCAGATATATATATATATATGTTACAATACTGTAGGGCCCCATTATGCAAGGCACAGTAGGTTAACTAGTATCAAATAGCTAATTTTGTTATTGAAAAATAGATTTTGTTTCTGGTCTCAGAGGTGAGTTCAGAGAAGAGTTTGATCCAAGAATAGTCATAATAAATTTAGACACCTGACGTGACCTTTGAGTCAGAGATCAGAGTGAGTCGTTTTTGTCCCCATCTCGTGCGTGGGAATGATGATTACGTCACCACGGAGAACAAGAACTTAGCTTTTTAGAATCAGTCTGAGCTTAGAGGCGATACCGTTCAGACCGGGTGCGAGCATGTAGCCGGCAAACTGGTAAGGCCCCGCTTTGGGAGGGCAGAAGATATCCCGAAAGGAACCAGAAAATAGCCGAAGTATGAGAGAGTCGAAACCGGGATCCCCCTGACAGCAAACGAACTAAGAAATAAGAAACTTGTATGAAATTTCCCTTCAAAAAATTCGTGTCTCGTGTATTCATTCTGTCTGAGACAGACCTCTTCCTTCGATCAAGACGACACAGCCAGCGAAGACTAGACGAATCACAGGCCAAAAAAGAGAACAGAAGATAAGGTAAACCTTGAGATTTATTTGAGAACTTTTTAGGAACTTTAAGAAATGTATAATGAACTTTCCGTGATTTGATGTAAGTTGAACTGAAGCGTTTATAAATGGTAAAAGAACTCTTTCAAGACTGTGAACAGTACGTTTTTATATGTGGAATAAGATTTATAAAAGTTATATGTGAACATTATGTTATTTGATGCCGAGAGCGTTAAGAGACGTGTCGCAATGGAAGATTCGTTATTTGAAAAAGAAGATCTGTAAACAGTTATCGTACGTATAAATGAACAGAGGCCGTAATTGAAAAAGGCTTGAGATGCCGTGAACAGATTCGTGGTTTTAAAAAGGCCTGAAGGGCCGTAAATTGATACGTGAAGATTTAAGACTGTGGTTACGAAACGTATAGAGTAAAATGATATGAGAAGATCTGTAACGTGTATCGTTACATTGGGTTTATTTTGGTAGCCGTGACCTGCCGTTTCCAACATGAAACGGTTCGATATCGATCTGGTGCTGTCATGAAGTACGAACACATCGTGTGGTCCAAAGTAATAGAAAAAGGAAGAGGAAAAAGGAGCGAACACGGAGGGGAAAATTGTTGAGATACACAAAAGAGAGACACATTTAGTTAATTATTAAAAGACACAGAAAAAAAGAAAAGAATATAGAAAAGAAAAAAAACACATTTTGTTAAAAAAAGAAAAAAAGAAGAACGCACACATACACAGACCATTATTAAATTACGCACAAAGAGAAAAAGACACATTTTGTTAATTGTTAAGATTCACAAAAAAAAAAGAAAAAAAGAAAGACACATTTTGTTAAAAAAAGAAAAAAAGAACGCACGCACACACACACACGCGCAAAAACAATTGTTAAGACTTTGTAGGAAAAGAACATTCTAGTTAGAAAAAAAAGGACGATTTGCCGTAATTATGTTTTTTTTTGTGTTGTGTTTTAAGAATTTGTTGCTGTAATTTTTTTTTCTGGTTTGTGTTGGTGGGGGACAAAGGTGAAAGCAATAACGGGCGAAAAAAAAAACGAGGGAAGTATGTAATCAAAAGAGAGAGAAAGAGAGGAAGAATGGAAATGTTAAAAAGGGTGGATGTGCTGAAATGACATGTGCACGCGAGGACAGAATATGCGTATTTAGAAAAAAGAAAGAAAGAATGTATTAGAAAGAGAGAGACAGAGACAGAAAGAGTATAGAAAGAAAGGGATTGATATGCCACTCTGTGGCCGAAATCTTTTGTTTTTAGAATGTATATGCGTGTTAAAAAGAGAGAGAGAGAGAGAGAGAGAGAAAGAAAGCGCCCGTGGGTTTTGAAAACTGCTAGAAAGTGTTGCAGGAAAATAACGACGACAGCGGCGGGTGATCTGATGGTGTCCGGGTTGGAGTTTGACGACATGTCAATACGTTATGGTGTCGGGCGCTGTTTTCTTTTCCCTTTATCTTTTGAATTATGTTGTATTGTATTGTGGAGATATGTTCTCCATTGGTTCTGTCGGTTTCGGTTTGATTTTTTTGTTGTTGTTGGGTGGAATGAATTTTTTTATTTTTTTTTATGTATTTTGATGTATTTGTTACATGGAGGATTCCGGGTTCCTAATGCTTGAGTGAATGATATTTTCATATTTAGAGGATGGAGAAATTTAAAAATGTAATTAAAAAAAAAAAAACAGTTCTTAAATTGAATGTGACGTGGGTCAGCAAAGTGTCAGGGTTAAAGTGATCTTGTATTTGAGTTGTTTGGGGGGCACTGATAGCAGGTTTGGGTCGGTTGATGGAGACCCCGGACGGGGGTCAATTAGGTTATTTCGAAGAATATCCCTGTGCACAGAGTATGTGCAGCCCAGTTGGGTCTGCAGGATTAATAAAGTTCGCTCGCGTGGTTTTCGCAAACGAGGCGGCCATGGGTTTTGGCTCGGAGAAGAATGGGCAAAGGTGCTCGAACTCTACACGCGTTAAAACTGCGAACCGGTGGTTAGACGACAGGACAGTCGTATTGGTGCGCCACGATAACGGTGGTCGATATTGAAGTTGTGATTAATTTTCGTGACCCAAGGTTGCTCCCCAATCACGTCGGTAGACCGTGTATGGAAGTGGAATAGATTTAAGCTTTATATTTAAGAGAGGGTGCCTCAGTCAAATTAATGTTGGTTTAGGGAAGAAAATGATGGACCTGGATTGGTGACCCGATGTGTTCCAGGAACGGTGGTGTCGACATTTCACCCCCGTCACGCCGTTTAGTTAGAGCCATGGGATGGGTGCCACGCCACGCCAATGGGGTTGGGAGTTAGAAACTGGGTGTTTGTTCGCTGTCATTCGCGACGGGAGCACGGGCGTGTCAGAAATGTATGGTCCATATATAGCAAGCAGTATAGCGACGGTACCTTCAGTAAGCTTCGAGGCTGACCATTAGAGAATAGGTTAATGAAGGTTTTTTTGTTCTGTTTTTTGTTCCCCTATTTCGCGAGAATAAAACGCGCAATTAGTTTTAATCGGTTGTGTGCCGACCGTTTGTTGAAGTTATCTAAGAAAGTGATGGTGGCCCGAAAGTGCAACATACCGGGAATTTTTGGGAAGTGGTCGAGCACGGAGAACGTGTGTGAGCAAGAGCGAATTTATGTGGTAGATTTTGCAGGAGATATAGGCGAGAAACGCCTGATGTTGATTTATGACAGGGGATGGCTTTTTTTTAGCCGGTAACGACCGTAGGGAGCAAACTCTCCCACATCCCGGAAACATTGTCATGTGGTGCCGAAGGAAATTCCGGCAGTGGTGAAATGATGGTAACCCCAGGAGTGCCCAGGCTCGGATTTTTACCAGTCCCAGGGAGGGGTTGGTTTTTAAAAAAAAGAGAAAATCTTGAGATTTTTTGTTTTTTTTGTTTATAGGGAAGGAAGGAGTGTTACAATACTGTAGGGCCCCATTATGCAAGGCACAGTAGGTTAACTAGTATCAAATAGCTAATTTTGTTATTGAAAAATAGATTTTGTTTCTGGTCTCAGAGGTGAGTTCAGAGAAGAGTTTGATCCAAGAATAGTCATAATAAATTTAGACACCTGACGTGACCTTTGAGTCAGAGATCAGAGTGAGTCGTTTTTGTCCCCATCTCGTGCGTGGGAATGATGATTACGTCACCACGGAGAACAAGAACTTAGCTTTTTAGAATCAGTCTGAGCTTAGAGGCGATACCGTTCAGACCGGGTGCGAGCATGTAGCCGGCAAACTGGTAAGGCCCCGCTTTGGGAGGGCAGAAGATATCCCGAAAGGAACCAGAAAATAGCCGAAGTATGAGAGAGTCGAAACCGGGATCCCCCTGACAGCAAACGAACTAAGAAATAAGAAACTTGTATGAAATTTCCCTTCAAAAAATTCGTGTCTCGTGTATTCATTCTGTCTGAGACAGACCTCTTCCTTCGATCAAGACGACACAGCCAGCGAAGACTAGACGAATCACAGGCCAAAGAAGAGAACAGATAATAAGGTAAACCTTGAGATTTATTTGAGAACTTTTTAGGAACTTTAAGAAATGTATAATGAACTTTCCGTGATTTGATGTAAGTTGAACTGAAGCGTTTATAAATGGTAAAAGAACTCTTTCAAAACTGTGAACAGTACGTTTTTATATGTGGAATAAGATTTATAAAAGTTATATGTGAACATTATGTTATTTGATGCCGAGAGCGTTAAGAGACGTGTCGCAATGGAAGATTCGTTATTTGAAAAAGAAGATCTGTAAACAGTTATCGTACGTATAAATGAACAGAGGCCGTAATTGAAAAAGGCTTGAGATGCCGTGAACAGATTCGTGGTTTTAAAAAGGCCTGAAGGGCCGTAAATTGATACGTGAAGATTTAAGACTGTGGTTACGAAACGTATAGAGTAAAATGATATGAGAAGATCTGTAACGTGTATCGTAACATATATATATATATATATATATATATATATATACGAAAAATAAATAAATAAATAAATATATATATATATATATATATATATTATAGATAGAGTTACTAAACAACACAGGTTTACTAGTAGTCAATAGTGCTATACTTAAGCTATTAAGTAATGTTATTGTTATGTGAACCTTAGTTTATGAAGATAGTAAATTCCTATACGTTTATCAAAATATAGTTGTTTTATTAACATACAGTTTTGTCTTTCCTCCCCAAACGATAATATTTTGTTGATGTACCAGTTATACAAAATTATACACAACTACCGATATTTTTTCTGTATACGAACACTATAAGTGCCCCCAAAGTTAACCATCCGCCTGTAAAAATGATACAATATAATTCAGTATTACTCTGTTTAATTTGTTTGTTTATATTTTTTATTTCATATATTTATCAATTTGTCAATCATATTATTCAAAGCAAGGGTCATTTAGAAGAAAAAAGTCTGTTTCTTCTAATTTATCTGATTGCCCGAATTGCTCGTAACGACGTACGTTTAAATTATCGACATGTTGTATATTTTCTCGGTGAAAATCGTTAAGAACAAATTTAAAATCCCATATACAAGACAATACACATTTTAACTTACCGTATTTATTTTGGTTTGAAGCTTTTTCTCTTTTTTCTAGTCTTCATATATCTATATATATATATATATATATATATATATATATATATATATATATATATATATATATATATGAAGCAATCTAACAAAAGATATAAGCGTCAACTAATATCTTATAATTACTGAAACATCCGGATACAAACTGAAGCTCAATATACTGGATAGAGCATTAATATAATAATATAAAATGAAGTAATAAAATAAGGTGTCAATCAAATTTTATTAGAATTTAAAGTTCCAGCAAAGTATCTTAAAGTCCTTAGCTCATGAGTTTTCAAAGATAATTCTTCTCTTCAGAGGACCATTACCGCAGTTATAACACTATTGGTAATAAAATTAAACTTTGAAAATATATAAAAATATTTACACAAATACATAAAAATACATAACATCAAATATATCAACCCAAAAACATACTTGTTTGTTGAATCTATACAATACTTCCAGGTGATACAATTTGAAAAACATAATCAGAAAAGACATCCAGAGGGTTGACTGAAGATTAATTCAGGTTATAAATAGCAGTCCAAATACGAACTTTGAATTCTAATAAAATTTGATTGACACCTTATTTTATTACTTTATTTTATATTATAATATATATATATATATATATATATATATATATATATATATATATATATATATATACAGGGTCGGGCAGCTAAATTGGTACTTTTTTTATTTTTACAAAATTCATAATTTAAAGGATTAAATATGGATATATATCATTTTAACATTTATTTATTTAATTATTACAGTCTATTGAACAAAATTATTCAATATGAGCACCCTTTGCATCAATTATTCTGGAGATTCTTTGACGAAACCGTGAACAGCTCCTCTTTATTTTACTGGGATCGAGATTGTGAAATGCTCGTTGAATGGCTGTCTTCAATAAGTTTATATTTGGGTGTGGATTCACATTAGTCTGTCCCTCGACGACGCCGAATAGATAATAGTCGCAAACATTTAGATCTGGAGAGCTGCTGGGCCAAATATCCTTCGGAACAAACAAGGGAAGATTCTCCTTCATGAAATCTTGAACTTTCTTTGCTCCATGCGCTGGTGCCGAGTCTTGGATGAGCATGACTTTCGTAGGATCGTAGTTTCTACGGATCCAAGGCAATAACACATTATTAAGAATGTTCAAATACTCCGCTGTGTTGATTTTAAGACCCGCTTCGATGAAATGAGGAGGCAGTACCTTTCCATCACTTGCCACGGCTGCAAAAACCATCACAGAAGCAGGATTTTTGCTCTGCATCACAGGAGGAACTTCCGAAGGGTCACAGGCAATAACTCGAGTGTTCTGGCGATTTGGAACCTCATCCACGATGAACTTTTTCTCATCAACAAAAATGCGCACATGTCCTCCTTTGTGTTTAAGATGGTTGATAAGCTTGGGGCATCTTTCAACTCTGATAGCTTTTGAACGGGCAGTGAGAAGATTACGGCGTCTCCTAACGTAGGACTTCATCCCAAGATCTTCGTTGATTGCTCTGCTGATAGTTCTGCGACTCACATTGCGCTTTTTTGCCAGTTTCGACATCGACTGACTTGGGTCTGCCTTAATCGACCTTTTTAGTCTCACCAGGAAGGTTTTTGTGCGCTTTCGATCACTACGAGTACTGTGCCGACTTCTCTCAACCTTACACTCGGTATCGAAATTAGCCACAACCCGATAGACAGTCGTTTTTGCATAGCCAGTGCTCTTAACAATGTCCGAAGGAGAACTCCCGGCGCGTCTCACTTCGCATATAGTTATTCTTCGTGCTAATTCCGCCATATTAAAACAAATTTGAGTAAATATAATTATGCTATCTTGCAATAAAGTGTTTAAGGATCTTTAGTAAAAAAAACAGTAATCATATGATCAAAAATAAAAAAGATATTAGCATTTTGAATTAGTTCCAATTTATCTGCCCGACCCTGTATATATATATACATATATATATATATATATATATATATATATATATATGTATATATATAAATATATATATATATATATATATATATATATATATATATATATATATATATATATATATATATATATATATGATTTTCCCTTTTTCTCCGCTTTCCTCATCGCATCCCTCTCTTTTCTTCTTTCTTTTCTCTATCCTCAACGAGTATATTTTATTTTATAATATATTACATTGGATTTTTAACGGTCTCAAATCTTACCACGTGACTTTAAAAAATAAAATTGTCTTTTCCCTTTCTTTTCTATTTACTACTCCATTTTATTCTTCTCAAATTTGATCTGAAGTGTAGATCGGATTTTAATTATCCCTTATGAGATCTCAGTTTCTAACAGTTGTTGATCGATAACATCGGCATGCTAGTGTCGCAAAGTTTGTACATGTCTGTATGAATAAACATATTACTATATATAAAATCTATATGTTATATTAAGCACTTTTTATAAGCCTTGTTGAAATTATTTGGATTTCTATCCTTTATATGTTTACTGTACCTGGATTACTCTCTCTCTCTCTCTATCTCTATCTCTCTCTCTCTCTCTCTCTCTCTATATATATATATATATATATATATATATATATAATTAGGAGTATTTTATGTATCCACGTAAAATGATATAACGAGATATACACTTTTATGTATACATTTTCAGTATTTAATTAAACAGTGCTCAATACGTGAGTAGAGCTAGCTAGTAAGTTATGAAACACGGAA
>OY744540.1:27362523-27377523 GCA_963556195.1 Sepiola atlantica | reverse complement strand
AATTGAATCAACGTATTGAGCTTTACTTTATCGCCATATATCACTTTACGATACTTCACTTATCGTTAATTCTATTATCATTAGTATATATATATATATATATATATATATATATATATATATATATATATATATATATATGGGGAAAAGAAAAAGGAAAAAACAAAAGATGTTTTTTTATGTATTCATCAACGTTTCATCTTTATTTGTAAGACTTCCTCAGGATGATAATTTTAAGAAAAATGTCATGCAAGTACATATAAATATTAGGTTGACATGATGGGTTTATGAGAAGAAGTAGTAGCCACTACTGGAAGCGCAGGACTGAGGTCCGGGCTGAGAGAAACGTTGATGAATACATTAAAACAAACATACTTTGGTTTTTCCTTTTTCATTTCCCATTACGTCGGATTACCCGCTTCCTTTCTTTCTCATATATATATATATATATATATATATATATATATATATATATATATAGTGTCCAAGTGAATAATTTTAGTAAGTAATCCAAGTAAGAGAGCTCAATGTAGAAAGCAGAGCAGGAATAGAATATAGAAAGAAGAAAATCACATACACATTGCAACTGTCAGCATTTATAATTTATTTCGACCCCCTAGTCTCTTCCTGATGCTAACGGAACAGCTACATATTGGAAATGATGGAAAAAAGAAATATTCACCAGCCAAAGAATAAATATCATATGCAGAGAGAGAGGGGGATTCTATCTAGCTACTTATATATATATATATATATATATATATATATATATATATATATATATATATATATATATATATATATATATGTGTGTGTGTGTGTGTGTTAATTGATCAAGTTCGAATGTGTTAATAAAGTGATCATAAACCAAGTTTGTCAAGAGTACTCAATACCAAATAGAGTATTTATAAAATTACTTAAACAATAGTATAGCATCACGTCAACCAACCAACCTTTCAATGAATATTACCGCATCTTGTTAAAAGCAGAGCTAAAATAAATTCTAAATCAAAAGTGAGAAATTTGTAGTCTTTCTTCGGAAGATCTCAAACCGAGGCTAGATTTTAAGAGGGAAAGGGCGGGGCAAAGAAGCTTGTTAGGATTGACAAGACGATCAGATTTCACTTTTGTAATTTGTATGTTTATTTACTCCTCTCCAGGAGTTAGGATCAAGGCCAATTATCTCACTCCCACAAGTAAGATTCGACCCAAGGTCGGGTCGGGAAAGTGGGGCTCGAAAAGCCAGCGCCCGAGAAAGTGAGCACTCCGGCCATTTAAAAATTACCTTGGCAGCCCCGTCTGCACTCCCCGGCAGGGGCGCCTCAGACAGCAAGCAACAAACTCACTCCTCCCCAAAGAGGGGAGGCAAAGCCCGGGAGGGCGCACCTCCCAGAACTTCACAGGACAGCACTTGATCACCGGCTCAACGCCTGGTAGGTCGGACAAGCATATCGGTGAGTGGGGTCATTAAGCAGCCAGAGTGGGAGATAATATATGTATTTTTATTTAAAAAACGCTAGATAAATGTAATCCGCAATATGTAAAGTTGTCGTGTTCCTGTTTTAGTTATGTAGATAAATAACCGTATTATCCATTACTCTTGTTATCAAATAGTATTATTTCTTTGTTACTTGCTATTTTCTTCCAACCCTCCTCGCCTCCATTATTATTATTATTATTATTATTATTATTATTATTATTATTATTATTATTATTATTATTATTATTATTATTATTGTTGTTGTTGTTATTAGTATTTATTTTTGTTGCTATTATCATAATAAGCATTGTAGCTCTTATTCCTATTTTTACCGTTATTATTGATATAAGTAAAATTATTATTGACACTATCATTATTACTATAGCTATTCAAGATATTATTATTTTAATAATTATTACAGTTATTAGTGTTAATATATTATTCATATCTCCGGCAAATCAATATTATTCAATATTATTATATTTCATTATACTTATTATTTTTGTTATTAATTTGGTAGTTACAATTTTTATTATCATTGTTGTCAGTATTGTTATCATCATCACTGTTACTATAATTATTATTCAAACTATTTGTTATGGTGCCGTACCTACCTACGGAAAACTAATGGACTCGTCCACCTAATAAATACGGGAAGCACGTGACACTTGTTCTCTTCTTCCCAGGCAAACCGGCTATGGCGGTTGAGAGCACATCTCCTTGTAATCTCTTTCTTTCTATTATATAATATATACCTTTGTTCATTTAAACCATGTGTTCATGTGTCATTCATTCGGCCTTACCCAGGTCCATAACAATTGGCGACGAGGGAATTCGAACTCTTGGGTCAAAAAACTGAAAATACCACGTGAAAATGCACTCACACGGTTAATACAGGAAGCCGCACGCAAAAAACAAACAAAAAAAAAACAAAGGTTTTTGCCGAACGGTCGAGAGAAGAAAAGAGGACTCAACTGAAAAAAACAAAAAAAAAAGCACGTTGAATTCTTAAGTGCGAGAAAATTGTTTTCTTTTCAGAAAAAAAAAAACTGAAATGGACATGTTTTGCTCTAAGTTTGAAAACTGCTTATCGAAAAAAAAAATCGGTATATTCCGTGATCATTATTTAATAAATAATGAACATGTCCTTAAAAAATTTTAATTTCCTGAATTTAGGGGAATTCTTAAGTGAATAGAGGGAATCTTATTATTTTTTGAAGGTTGCGGGTATCAGACATTCATTCTTCCCATGCCTATTTTTTTCTGTGAGCGACGATTCTTCTGTTTCATTTCTAACATGTTTGATACTTTAAAACTCCGTTGCCTAGTTGCCCTTCTACCATTAGGCTGGCGCCATTGTTGAATGGCAAGCCGCTCCTTACCGCTCAACCAGAAAAGGAAGAAAAATTAAGTGTTGAAAATGAAAACAGCAAATACAAAGTAGGTGTTATTTTTTCGGTCATAAAATATAACTCGCGTTTTTTCAACTCGTGATAGTTCTGTCTTATCCTACTGAAATAAAATAAACATTAAAAAACTTACATTGGAAAGCAAATAGCACGCAAGTAAACCGTCGCTGTTTGAAATGAATTCGGAAAGAAATTCTCACTCTAAATAAAAAGTCAACGGGAAGTATTTTTATTTCTAAGGTCAATGGGGGAATAATGTAGTATGTATTCTGTTGTCATGATATCACCCTTACGGAGATTACCTCATCCTTTTGGAGAAAGAAGATTATGTTGTATTCTTTAGGATTAGTGTAATATATGTTCTGTAGGTATTTTTATTTCTCAGGTCATCGGGAGGGGGGATAATGTAGTATGTATTCTGTTGTTATGATATCACCATTACGGAGATTATCTCATCCTTCTGGAGAAGGAAGGTAATGTAGTGTTCTTTAGGATTAGTGTAATATATGTTGTTTTCATTAGATCATTCTTACAGACATTACCACCTCCCTTGTGATGGAAGTGAAATATATGTTCGTCTGTCATGATATATCCTGCCAAGCATTACCTCCTCCATCTGGGGCATGGATAATAAAATAGAAGAGTTAAAAATGTGAGTAACATTTTATTTTTTTAATTCGTCTCTACATATATTAATATTGTCCTCTATACCTTATCACCCTAAACGCTCTCTTCCTCATATCCCTCTTCACCTCTGCCCTCCTCTCTCTCTCTCTCTCTCTCCAGTCAAGGAGAGTTTCCCCTCATTCGATCGAGGAAAGAACAGATACTGCACTTTGATCCTCGCGTAAACGACAAGGAAGTGTATTTAAGGTCGAGTTTTGTACAAAAGTTCGATGGAAAATATTGTTTACTTTAAACCTTGTGTTATGTATTCTCTTAACTGGACCTCATCATGATAACAATGATTTATAAAAAAATATGTCAGATGTATCGGAATATAGGCTGTATTTTCTCCGATGATCAGAATAAATAAATATATAAAAAACGTTGCTGATATTTTCTGTCACGCTTATTAATTAATGAATAAAAATTACTGCTAATACTATGGCATAATCAATGGCCGCTAAACCCAACGTAGCTTTAATAGACATACTACGTTTAAAGTGTTATTGTTCTTATGATTAACAAAATATCACTCAAGTCTAAAAATTGGAGCATATCAACGATTAAAAACATGTTAATGATGTATCAAGGTACATTGTTTTATTTACTTAACTGTCGTAAAAAGAACGACAACAAACACTTATCTATAACATAATGTTATATATGTATGGTTCGTTTGAACGAATGAAAAAAAACAGTAGGTTTCCCCGAGAAGTAGACGGTGCTACGGTTTTTGACGGGGGTATAACTCTCGAATACGCTAGCCAGTTGCTTTCTGTCGATCAAAAATAGAGTCGGTCAATGTAACATTAGAAGAAAATGCAACTGATACTTCCATTATTTGATTTTACATGTTTAGTTGACGTTGTTTATTTTTTGTTTAGCGGATAAATTTATTTACAAAATATCTCTTGAGCTTATTCTGCGTCAAGAGCCGGATGTTATTCTTCCTCACAGATGTTATCTCTCAGCCACTTGCATAAATTCATGATAGTGTGGTACATAAGACACCTATGTTAAACCAAGGCAAATATAACCAGTAACCCTATCTTATTGTGATCGTAAATACATTCTCAACTCTGAACCAACACGCAAACACACTCGATTATCTAAGAGGTTATACTTTTGAACTGTACTGTAATACACATATCCTTCGTGTTACCATGTTTACACGTGACCTGACTTTACGTTATGTAGTCACTAAAATCAGTTCAGCAAATATATCCAACACCTTACGCGATTAGGGTAATAATTCATCATTTTCATTTGCTGCACAATTCTAGCTGACCGTGAGTCCAATTCACGTCACCCATCATGAATAAACAGTTCTACATTCATTCCAAATGTATATTACTGGTAATAAATATGCAACAACAATCTACATTGATGCCGTGCGTGTATTTATGGTTACACACAAACAATTGTAGATGGGACAGGATTTCAGCTTGTATTTACTTTTATATTTGAAGAGTTCGAATGCAAAACGCGATAAATCCAATTCGTTTAAATTGAGACATTAAACAATAAAAGAACGAATATAGTGAGTCTAGACCTCGACTAAAAGCTTATTTTAATTGAAAACAAATAGAAATTATCTTGGTATCATATCATGTGAAACATGATTTTAGAATGTGGTTGAGTGTATAAATGCAACACTTTTTGTAGTGATAGCTTCGTAACTTTGAAAGTGGCGTTTATCTCGTTTTGCATTCGAACTACTCATTCGTCGCTTGATTACGTCCTCTTTTACGATCCGTTACGTTGTTTCACACAGTTCTTTGTTTCGGGCGTGCTGCAACTATTAAATCGTGGTTGCAACTATAAATGTTACATAGTCCAAGAAATCGTCTCCGTATTTACCCCGAGGCACTCATTTAGCCATAGTAATGGACTCATTTCTAAATACGTATACAGTGAAACTCATACGTTATACACTCCATAAGCTATTAAAATCATTCTATGATGAAAAATGGAATATGAACTTCTTACGCTATAAACTAAGCTTAGCAATTAAAAACAAACAAATTATGAAGTCAATTGATATATTTCTATGAATTAATATATTTTAATATATTTTTGTCGATTGAAGATCAAAATGTAGTATCTGTTCCGATGGATACTGCACCCCATACTGATGTTGTCTTGGCCTTCCAGTCTTGATTTACGCCGGTCAATGCGTCTGTCCTGTGCAGTTCTGGGAGGTCCACCTTCCCAGGCTTTGCCTCCCCTCTTTGGGGAGGAGTAAGTTTATTGCTTACTGCCTGAGGCGCCCCTACCGGGGAATGCCGACGGGGCTGCCCAGGCAATTTTAAAACCCCACTTTCCCGACCGACCTTGGGTCACATCTTACTTGTGGGAGTAAGATAAAAACTGGCCTTGTGCCTAACTCCTGGAGAGGAGTAAATCAATACTAACGAACGTACACTATTTTTAAAGTCGCAGAAAATACAGAACGACTTTTATATTCTTGGAACAAAGGAATTGCTTTAATAACTACGATATATTGATAGTTCGTGCTCTACAAAAATGCTCCTTAAGTAAATGGAACTGAACAAAGTATCCAAATTTGGAGAAAACGTAAAATACACAATGAAATCATTGAACGGGAATGATTTTAAAAATAATAAGAATGGTTAGTAATTCTAGTGCAGTGATATACACGCCGTATATATTATCATTCTTTTTTTCATTTTAAGGCATTTAATGTCGGTTTACGTTGATCAGTAGTTTTTAATAAATCCATTCCGTTAACATTGTACTTTAATTATTTACATAAAATATTGATATAGTAAGCCAAACCTATTCTCAATTTATATATATTTTCATGAAAAACATTTTGTCATGTCATCTAATTCATATTACGCTACGGAAAATCCTATGTGATGAACATATCAAGGGTTCATAGCGTAGGGGTTGTACTATACTATAATCAATGTGTAAATTGACTTCTCTGACATCACCATGTGTGCATGTATTGTACTGAATACAGTTTCTCTCGTGAATAATCTTATTAATTAAATACAAACTTGATTTTAGAAGAACGATGATTTATTCGCCATAATGTGCTATAAGCTCCAACCTTAAAAGTTGGAGCTAGAGAGTTTACAGAAATCGTCAACCGCCACTCTCCCTCTATCGAATGTATGACGTCATTTCTGCTTAACATGTTGTCTCTTCTTATTCTCGCAGACACAGCTAATCTGCGGGCAGTTTACACCCCCTACATGCGTTGTGGTATTTGTCTATCTGCCACTTTGTTCGTAACATCATACGAAAATGTATTTTTATATTATAAAGTTAATGTGTTTAGTCAATCTGTGCCAGAAGGTGTCTGAATCAATATTTTATTTTTAAAATATCAGATTGAACGTTATTGGTTTAATCGATAGAATAACTTTCTATGGAATCAGCAATGCACGTTTCGAATCCTGTTCGATCTATTGTCACTATTTACGCTCTAATTCTTTTAGTAAATCTATCAAACATCAATTTCACCAAGTATATACATGACAATAGCCACTTGTGTTCATTCATTCGTATATAGTAAATCGTTAAGTATTGTGTTTCGGCATTAACTAATCCAAAAAGTATCGATTTACCATACAATTGGCGAACTAAAGCAAACGAAATCTATCAAAATAAAGGGTTGACTTTTGTTAACATTGCCCAACTAAATCAACTCTTTTCGGCGTAGGTCAGTACTTCGCCTGATTGCGTGCGAACTCAATTACAATGGGCGCGTCCCTCACCGGACACACTATGCACGTAACACTGTGCCAAAATAGGTTGGACCCAACAAATATCCATAAACTTGACAATCTAATGAAATTGTTCTATTAATCAACTGTCCTATAATCGATATCACCAGATTAATATGTGAACAATTCGCTTAACTGGCCACTGGTTCCAGGTATAACAGGGTAAAAACACGCAATGTGGATTCTTACGCAGATGCTTACTGTTCACGTTAAAACCATAGCTAAAATACAGTATTTGTTATCATATTAATATAAGTAGCAACATGTGTATGGCATATATATATATATATATATATATATATATATATATATATATATATATATATATAAAACTTATTAATGACAATATATGTATTAGCATATTAGTATATGCTAATACATATATTGTATCAGTGCCCTTTTACTTTGCAGTCTGCTTAAAAGATTCAGCTCGATGATCGTCAATTAGTGACAATAGAGCAAATATAAGTCAGGTTCATATTATATTCCAATAACCATGTTTTTATTTTATTACTTTTATTTTTATTTTTTTCACATTTCCAAAATACATAGCATTTCTGTGAGATATATCTGTTACGGTCCGTTTCATTTGTCTAGTGCCAAACAACATTTTTATGTCAATATCGTCTCTGCATAATTACAAAATCATGAGAAAAATTCACAAAGAGTAACAGGTTATTGGATTAAAGTGTCTTGCGAAAACCTACACTATACAGCGGTTCCTTTTTGGGTGAAAACAAACGAAAAACAAAGAAAAGAGCAAACTCACACGTTGAGGAACTCACTAATACGCCATTTATATATATATATATATATATATATATATATATATATATATATATATATATATGATGTAGGTTTGAGTAATTTAATATTTATTCATAAATATTAAATTACTCAAACCTACATCATATATATATATATATATATATATATATATATATATATATATATATATATAAAGTTAATCCAACAGAAGATATAAGAGGCAACTAATATCTTTTAATTAGTGAAACATCCGGATGAACACTGAAGCTCAACATACTGGATAGAGCATTAATAGCATAATATAACATGAAATGATAAAATAAGATGCAAATCAAATTTTATTAGAATTCAAAGTTCAGGCAAAGTATCTTAAAGTCCTTAACTCATGAGATTTCAAAGATAATTCTACTCCTCAGAGGACCATTACCGCAGTGACATCACTACAGGTGATGAAATTACACTTTGAAAATATATAAAAATATATGCAAAAATGCATAAAAGTGTATAACACATCAAATATATCAGCCCAAGATATACTTTTGTTAAAGCTATATAATCCAAGTCATACAATTTAAAACAAATTCAGGAAAGATATCCAAGATGTTGATTGAAGATATATCCAGGTAGTAAGTGACAGTCCAAAAATGAAAGAATTGATTAAATTGAAAAAGTGTATCCAGTCGGGAAATGCGTCCGCAATCGATGCAATAAATGACAGTTAAAAATGCATCCAATGTTTATGTTAAATTAATAAAACGATAAAGGAACAAACTCAAATAAAAAGTTCAGTAAACTCACTTAGTGTTGAAATCATAATGTTCAAAATTCAGAGTTCAAATGATTTGATCGGATTAGTGCAAACCATAATTCGCTGGTTAAATTGAAAATCCGCTAAATCCGATTCGAATACAATAAAATTAAATTGAGCTGACATATTCGGCTATTTCTTCTTCCAGGTCCGACAACAATTATTACAATGAAAAATGTAAAATTTAAAGGTAATCACTACCCCGCAAGCCAAATAAACAGAACCTCTTCACGCCGATCTAAAGCCGCTAAATGCCTACTTATTCAAACGACGTTATCAGAACGGATGTTATATGTCTAAGTTAGCAAATAAATAGCGTCGTCATATATTGACAGATATGTCAAATAAATTTAACTTATACCGGATGTTACTTGTCTAGGTCAAATCATAAGTCTAGGTCAACCGGAGAAGGGTGTGTAAATTTAGGTCAAAGCCTCTAATCGCTCTCCCCTCCCAAATAGCTACTTAATTGTCCGTCCTAAGTATAACAAACATTCACAGATCTAGCCCCATCAAATAATTTAGAAGATTTATGAAATTGATAATTACGAAGTTATTGAAGTAATTAGAATTTACTAATTTTATAATTTAATTTAAGATTTAATTTTATCAAATTAAGAAGTTTAATTTAAGATTTAATTTTTCCTAATTATGCAGTTGTAAATTATCTTTGAAAACTCATGAGTTAAGGACTTTAAGATACTTTGCCTGAACTTTGAATTCTAATAAAATTTGATTTTCACCTTATTTTATTATTTCATTTTATATTATGCTGTATATATATATATATATATATATATACATATTTTTAATATATATTTATATATATATATATATATATATATATACTACTTACACATTCTTTATTTTTACTTTTTTATTTTTATTGAAAATGGCGCCAAACAAGTCATGAAGGACTTGCTATAAGGAGCTTAAAAATATTACTTCAAGGTCAAAAACTAGCCAACGATAAGTGTTAGATGGATTTATTCCGATCCAGAAAACAGCAATTTTTCCCCCGTTGTCAGAAACATCGCTGATGGAATTTGAGGACTAAATGGCAAAATAAGGGAACCGAGAGTTACGAGGCAGCCGATAGTAAACCGAAAGTTCACTTTCTACTCTTCTTGATTGACTACTGAAGTTAAGTCATGTTGAGCATGGTGTATACCAGATAGGTGACCATTTCGGAATACCAGGTGCTAAAGAACGACACCTCGCTGCAAACACCAACGTCGTCCAAATAATCTGCTCCGACCAGAATATTCACGATGTTTATGCAAACCATTTCAGAATTCACTCTCACCTACAAACGTCTTCCCAAATACGCACGAGGGTGAGAGAGCAGACCGGTTTAACCCGGAAACTAGTTCAACCAAAATCACTATGTGACTTCAAAGAAATTCATATATTCTTTTTTTATCAATGTCTACAAAAAACTTTTGAGATAATAAATGATTGTCGGGACTAATAACGGTAATAAACACTAACGATTTCTTATTCCGTATAAATGGTTATAATTGTCATCTTAATATTATTCAATTGAACAAAACGAACATCTCACGATGTTATCTATCTTTTTATAATTTAAATATGTTTTTATTGTGACACAAGTTAGACGAGCAGAATCGTGCCGGCGTTGCAATTGAGGGTTGTATCAGGTTGGAAAGAAAGTAATGTCGTTTTTGTCCAACACATGTATATCATCTGAAACATTCACATTAGGGTATTTTTAAACTTTTCAATAATTTCCCTCATTTTCTATGACTTCTTTCCAACGATTAACTAGCTTCTGGATGCCTTCTTAAAAAAATGTCTCTGATTTTTTAGAAAAAAACAAATTTTGGTCATTTTTAATGTGTCGTCATTTTCATTAATGTTATTATTTAAGTGATGCTACAACGACCGGAAAATATTTTAGTCTGATGTAGCAATGTCATGTGAATAAGGCGGATGAGGCAACACTTCACCCTTGAAACTCAGGACCATTTCCTGAGTGAGTTTTGCTGTGTTAGGTTTCGCGTTATCGTGCATAAGAACTAGACCCTTCCTATTGAGTAATGCTGGCCGTTTTTGTGATAGAGCAATTCTTAAATCATCCAATTGTGAATACTATTCTACTGATGTGATTGTTTGATTAGGCTCTTGTAACTCATAATGAATCATTCCACTCATGTCCCACCATAAAGAAAGCATAACCTTCTTTGGGTGTAGTCTTTGTTTTGGAGCCAGGGTGTGGATTTTGGTTTCGGTCTAACCATTGCCTTTTGTGTTGGGTATTCTTGTAAAGAACACCTTTTTTATATCCAGTCACAATTTTTTACAAAAATGGTTCTCGATGATTCCTGGAAAGCAAAGATGTGCAAACAGTCAATCTTTGAGTTCGTTGAGCTAGTTCTCTGGAAAGAATTAATGACGCCCAATGATGCCAGCCTACTGACGCCCCTATAGTCCCCGTCAAATTACTAACTGAGTATAATTAACCCTTTTTATTAAAGGAGTGTATTTATGGTTACTACTCGGGGAGCTAAATAATGTGCCAGGACGTTAACGACCCTTTCAAGAGACGTTCCCACGGCGCGGATAAACGAGTTCACACTCCCCTGGCAAGCGAATGTACTACAGGATCACTAATATTTTTCTAACCGTGTAAAAATATTTAACGTGATAATTAGTAAGATGCGCAAGACAAGTTAAGAAAATTGAAACGTGGCTCAAAACGAATAGTAAAATAGCGAAAAATAAGTCGCAATTCTGAAGTGACAGAGAATAGTAGAACGTGACAAAATCAGACTCTCTCTTTGGTTTTGTTACTGAAAAACAAAGCGTACGTTTTTTCGAACAACTTATACCGTCTACTCTACGGGGTCGTGTTGTAATGAAAGTTATGATGCGCAAACTTTAAGACGAATTGAGAGAAAAATAAAACTGCAGAAAATATTAAACGCAATTAGTGAGAAGATGAGATATGATATGCTACAAGTTCTACCACGAACAACGTCGCAGACAACTCTACGGGGCATGTACCGACCAGAGACAGTTACATGGCGAAAATTCGTTCGCAATGTTCATAAGTAAAGTTGAGAGAAACAGTACCAAGAAGGCAAATAGAGCATGATATTAAAATTGGACCAAACAATATCAATTTTCTTCGTTAGTAATACACTTTATGCCTGCTTTTATAAAAAAAACTGTCATGCAATGTGTTTATGTTAGCTGTATGTTAATTTCTTTAAATTTAAAAATGATCGTATTCAGTTTAAAATCGTTTTGAGGTACGTATGGTTAGACTTTGATGTTAATATCGTAGAAACTAATGCCTTAGTAATTAGTACTCAGTCAAGTCCTGCTTATCAACCAATCAAGTTGTTCCATTTACGTGCACACAGACAAACACCATTAACAAAATATATTTTAATAGTCAAATAAATACTAGATGCACTATTAAAATAACTGTAAATAGATTAAACTTGATCTAAGTGCTGAGAACAAACTTGGAAAATAATCAAGTAACAAATAAGATTTGTACAGCATTTTGATATATTTCAAATTGTTCCTTAAGTATAAGTGGATGTTGTGGTCATTGGATTTCCCACATTTCTGAAACCAACATGATCAAAGCGCAGCATCAATAAAGTGTATCTTAATTCCGAAAGGACAGTAGCTTTTATTACCATGGGTTGCGGAGTACTTTTAAACGGCGGAGGTTCAAATATATGCTGGTTGACGTCAATGAAGTTGATAGAATATTAACAGTTTACTCTTTTTTATTTCTGTCTCACTTTTTTGTTTATGCATTTTTGTTTCTTTGCTTCTCTTTGCTGAGCGTTTTCCTTTTCTATTCCGTTTTTTGCATCTAGAGAGAAAGCGACAGTCGATGAGATTCCCTCACAGAGATGAGATGTGTGTCTGGCTGCCAACTCAAGTTATGTTTTTCGAAATGTAATATAAAATACTGTTCACTATTTTTACAAAGTGTTCGATTTTCAGTAGTACAGTCAATTACCCCATTAAATGAAGACCACGAAAGATTCGTTGATGATGTATATTGCTTCAGACTAATATCAGAGGTTGATTTTGGGCGTCGACTGGTTAAAAAAGAATCAGGCCCAAAAACATTTCACTCTATCCAAGTAACGGTAAGATGGTTTAATATATCATTTGGTAAATCGAGAAATCCTGAAAGGTGAAAGTTAAGTTTCCGTCACGCACCGCAACTTCTTACACTGTTAGATCGGTCGCTAACAAAAAAAAGAGAGATCACCACCATTGTTACTGAACCCATTCTATAAAAAAGAAAATCAGTGATACAGGCAGTTAATGTGTCCATCCTCCGCCCACTCTGTAACACTGTCACTTTTTCACCGGACTTTTCGGTCGAGGAAGGACTTTAAATGACTGATCATACCTCCCAAACTGACAATCACTCACAAATCATGAAAAAGAATTCCGAGAAACCACATTAAATAAGGTCCAAAAGTTAACTCTCCACAACATGAAATTACCAGTAGCAGGTGGAAAAAAACTAATTGAAATGACTAATGAGTTTGTGCAATAGTGCAAAGGACGTGGATAATAAAGTCATTGGTCAGCAACGACAAAGGCCGAAAAATAAAAAAGACCGAATGCCGGAAGTTTGATGCCAATTAATAATAAAAAATGAGATAATCTTATTTTTACAAGCAAAACGAAAGAGAAAATAGAAAAATAATAAAATAGACGTCGGAACGAGTATTAGTTTTTTAAAAAAAAAATTTTTTTAAATGACCTTCGTTTTCAGAGGTAAAACGAAGGTGAGGTTAGGAAAAAATAAGACTGTACAATTAATGCCATTCGAAAACTTGCACTCGAAACAAAACAGGTTACATTGCTAATTGTGGCAAATGGTAAAAATGTTGGGCGTATGTGGCCTAAGTATAGGCGCCGGTTTTGGGTCACTTGAAGCATTGAAGGCCGACTTTGTGTGGAACTTTACCTTCGTGGAGACGCCATTTAATAGGAACATCTCTGCACCATCATTAACAGCGCCGCAACAATCACATTTCTATTGACTCCGAAATGAGAGTTTTTTTTAATATCCTGGATTACTGAAGTCGTCGAAAAGTTGGAGTTCAAAACATCTGCTGGCCGATACCAGTAAGGTTAGAAATACCAACCATGCACACTTGGAACACGAAGAAAGTCAACATATACCAATAATCGTAGGAGCACTAGGATCCTTCCCGGAAAACCTGAAAAAAGACAGGGAAAAATTAGAATCACAGAGAAGTTCGAGAATAAACAACGGACGGCAATGATGAAAACAGCTTAAATACTAATGAAAAGCCTCGTATATGGAAACCTACTCAAATAAACTGCGAATGATAAACAGTTATATAGAAGTTTCAATAGAAAAGAAAACAGATAGAAAAAGCATCAATACATTGACTCAAGAGAAGTGAAAATGCAAGAAATTTTAGAAACTGCCCCCGCCCCCTAATAAAACAACAATGGTATGGCACAAGCGTCTGCTTCTACTACACAAAATAGTCGTGAAGGGTGAATAAGGGTGGAAAGACCTACAAAAGAGAGCGGGAACCAGACCCCCACAGAAAGGGTGCTTGGAGAGTACTGAACACCTTGGGAGACTTTTTTTCACTCAGACTTAAGGAACACTACAAGTTATTATCAGGGTGCAATCACTGATGATATTCAGTGTGAGAACTAAATAATAATGAGAGGAAGAAAATAAAAAGAAGAAAAAAGATGATGATGATGATGATGATGATGATGATGACGACGACGACGACGACGACGACGACAGCGACGACGACGATAGTGATGATGATGATGATGATGATGATGATGATGATGATGATGATGATGATGAATTAGTCTGAAAATTAACCCAGGTAACCGGATGACGCCGAAGAGCCCTAGTTTATTTAAAATAGAAACAGAATGAAGTATAAAGAAAGAACACCGCACAAATCCCAGACATTTTGTACTGTAAAAAATCCCATAATTTTACCCCCCCCTTCCTTCCCCAAAAAGAAGACATACCCGCATATAATCTGGCGCTAGTATCGACAAGTACTACACACAATGACCGTGAAGGGCTAATAAATACGG
>OY744540.1:27340023-27357523 GCA_963556195.1 Sepiola atlantica | reverse complement strand
TAAAATAAGGTGTAAATCAAATTTTATTAGTTGACGCTTATATCTTTTGTTGGATTGCTTCATATATATATATATATATATATATATATATATATATATATATATATATATATATATATATATATATATATATGTAGCTCTTGAGTGAATGTAAGGACTCATGAGCTTCATATAAATAACAACATTCCATTTGTATGTGTTCTCATTAACTCTAACAATGACGTTTAAATCACCTCTCTTTATAAACAACTTACATCTATTTTAAGTAATAAAAGTGAATGGCCATATCAATATAAAATTACAATCATTAAAATATATATCAAACCGTTCTAAGCTAATCCATTCACCTCCAAAATATTCCTTAACGAATTAAAATACATTAAGCTAGTTCTAATTAGTGATAACTTACCCAATTATATTGTAGACGAACCAATAAAATTAATGATTATTAACTTAGACAATACTCATAATTACCAGCTAAATAATTCCCACTTGATAAATCTATTCTACTGTAACCAAATTCATTCGAACTTTAAATTAGATGAAAAAGCTCTTAAAAATATAATACATCGCTACATATCCCCAATCAACTCTGCTAATAAAATAAAATTCATCATCAGCAAAAAAATATAAAAATCGAACCATGTAGTTAAAAATAACACTTCTCATACCAAATATACATTACGAAGAACCAATGTAATATATCAGTTTCAATATTCAATAGGAGAATGTATCTCCGACAAGAACTATAAAACAACCACAAAACTTTCCCGAAGACTAAGATTACATTGCTCTGACACTAGCCCCATTTGCCAACACTTAAAAAAACATGACTGTCATCCTTCTCAATATAGACACATACTAATTAAGAATACTAAAATAATACACCACGATACCAAACCAAAGGATTAAAAATGCTTGAAGCCCTCTACATAAAAACTAAAATCACAATCAATAATGTGAATTAAGAAACTAGTTGCTACATTTTAAAGCGTATAGCATAGTAATAAACGTTACAAAATTCTTGGACATCAAGCAATTATACGTTTAAATCTTGAACGTGCTA
This sequence comes from Sepiola atlantica, assembly GCA_963556195.1. Lineage (NCBI taxonomy): Eukaryota > Metazoa > Mollusca > Cephalopoda > Sepiida > Sepiolidae > Sepiola > Sepiola atlantica. The sequence goes on along the minus strand of OY744540.1, from coordinate 27,356,457 downwards.
TGAACGTAATCAAATTCTGAGCGGTTAAGCAATAGAACTGTTGTATTTTGCACGCGCTTAGAACGCAATCACGCCCTCGTGTAACATCTCAATATAATATACTCTCTTTGTGAGTTGTACATTACCGGATTTTATAATAATAAAAAAATCAACAGTTAAGACATATTCTTTTAAGAAACACAAGATTAACACCTCTTGAAGATGATTTGACAAAACAATTTGTCCCAAACACTAAATGCACCATTCGGAAAATTGAAAAAAAAGTCTTATCAAGCAAAAACACTACGTGTTATTTAATAATGTTTGCCTAAATTAAACTATGCTGCCTAAATACACACACACAATATATATATATATATATATATATATATATATATATATATATATATATATATATGGGGTGTAAACAGATTATCGAAGGCTAGTAATAATATGAAAATATATCGAGTTGAAGGAAATTATAGGGAAACACAAGATACAGTGTTTCTTTTTTAAAACTTTTAAAAACCTTACTTATGTTTAGGTTTCACTATAGCTGTGTGCGTCATCGTCTCCTTGCCTTCACCGATCCTGTTGAGCCTGGCGAAATAAAAAAAAAGTCACACGAGACAATATTAGTTTAATATGGGGGTTGTTCCAGTACGGAAATGTTCTTCCAATACAAAGTGTTCTTGGGGCTGTAAGCAAGTCCATTGTCTTTTAAACATTGAGACGGTCAATAAAAGCACGAAAAAATACCATGCTTCCAGAAAGCAAAGATTACATTTATGTCATTTAAAATTATTACAAAATACCAGAATCACGTTTTCGCCTATAGCTGAAGAAAATCCTTACTCGTCACCCCTAAAGTATAACATTTACTGACCGTTATAGGGGCGGTGGAAACATGGTAATGTAAGAGCTTTGCCATCTGGAACTCCGGTTCCTGGCATGGCCATCTGTGGCCAACCGATTTTATCGTAAGCAGTACTAGGGTCCCAACCCCGTTAACAGGGTTCTGATGAATATATATATATATATATATATATACGTAGATTATAACTAAAAGGTAAACTTTTAGAGAGTTGGACCTACTGTGAAATAAGGAAAGCTCAATATACTGGATAGAGCAAAAAATTATGGTACGTCAATGAAAATTAGTAAGACCTGCAAATGGAAGCAAATCGGTATTTTCAGTTGTTCAAAACAAGGAGTAGTTTAGTTAATAAAAACATTTATTTTTCATCTCTTTCTTTCCTTAAACCAGGCTTTTCAAAGATTAAAATCTTATCATCAGAGGAAAAATTATGATTGATAAGTTGACAGGGTGGGACTGTCAATTTAGAACTTTGACAGTCCCACCCTGTCAACTTATCAATCATAATTTTTCCTCTGATGATAAGATTTTAATCTTTGAAAAGCCTGGTTTAAGGAAAGAAAGAGATGAAAAATAAATGTTTTTATTAACTAAACTACTCCTTGTTTTGAACAACTGAAAATACCGATTTGCTTCCATTTGCAGGTCTTACTAATTTTCATTGACGTACCATAATATATATATATATATATATATATACATATGTCTTACAGAAGGTCAGAACAACATCGTACCGTCGGTTACAAATCCACACAAAGGAAACCTATAATTGGTCTCCTTTATCGGACTCGCTTCAGTCTCTGTTTATATCTGCCTACGCATTTTCCTCGTAAGGCAGTCGTAACAGGGGTTGAATATAATACGGCAAAGAAGACCAATTATAGGTTCTTTTTGTTTTGATTTAAAAGCGACGGTACTGATGTCGAAATGGGATCATGTTATTTTTCTAGACACACTTACAATACAATCCAACAATAATCTATCCTTTAAAGTGCATCACAAAACAACACACAAACGTGATTATATACATTTTTATTCACCCACTAACAACAAAATGGAAAAAGGAATGATAATCGGCGTTTTCCTACGTTATTTCAGAATTTGTAGTCCACAATAGCTGAACAAAGAATTTAAATACATCGCGAATTCAGTACAAAAATTGCAATACCAAAAATATAGATTAAATGCAAAGAAAAAGGCCCTACAAATATTTTCCAAACACAATAAGAAAAAAGCTTATACACCGGACACTTTACTTATAAACATACACTTTATTTTACCGAGCCATGCAAATGGTTAGCAACACTCTAAATAAACATTGAATTTCGACAATACAAACTCCATCACAAACTATTAAACAAACATTAAAAATAAAAAAAAACATTTTTAAAAACACACACACCTAATGCAGGTATATATATTATCCTATTCAATACTTTTCATCAGATATACGTAGCGGAAACTCAACAGGGGCTAAGGAAATAGCTTGTTGAACATAAAAGAGATATGAAAATATAACAATTCTCTCAACCCACTATATTCTATGCATTACAACAGAATTATTATTTTTACTTTGAACATGCTACGCTCTTTAAATTCATTTTAAATAGATCGCGGCGAAGACTTCTTGAAAAAGCACTCATCATGAACTCTGACACAATTAAACAACGTATTGACTTCTACATTTATCTCGTATAATAAGAAAAACTAATTCTATTTAAAGAGAAACTTGAATTTAGATCCAAGCTAGCTATTTTACCCTACATTCCCAACAAAACCTTTCACATAATATTAATAATCAAATAATTAAAAAAAAAACATAAAGAAAATGAATAATTGAAAACACTTTTTTGATTTCATAAACATATTACGCATTTCAAATTCTAACGGCTATGTTTTGTTAAAAAAGAACTTTTCCTGTCATATGTGGCACCACATTTTTCAATTGTAACGACTATATTTTCATTAAAGTAAAACACTCATTTTATTTCATAAACGCAGTAGACATTTTAAAATTCTAATAGCTATATTTTGTTTAAAAAAAGAACAACTTCATTGTATGCACGTCACAAACGTACCAAAGTTTTTCAAATATCTTTACTTGTGTGTTATTTCTTCAAATCTATCATCCAGGGGAAGTTTTGAATAAAAGACTGTTGTGAAGTTGTCCCACAGAAAATAATGAATAAAGGAAGCCAAGTCGAGGGTTGGTTTAACAAGTGTATAAACAAAGTAAGAAAGTGACTAGCTGTTGGCCAGACAGTTACAAGACTGTGCTTTGTCTTCAGTGACTCGCACTATTTATAGTGACAACCGGTGCAGTTTCTCCTGTGTAAGAACGGCCGGTGTAACAACGACGAAACGTGATTACTACATAAATACTATTTTTGGTTATCCCCTTTTCATGTTCTATTACGTTGGAAAAATATTTCCATTTTTATCATATATATATATATATATATATATATATATATATATATATATATATATATATATATATATATATTGTCGCTCCTCGTAAAATAAGTAGATCACTCTAATAGTAGTACAAACACAGCATGACGTCCTTTGCTTTATAATGCATAATTCCTTCTTTAATAGAAGTAGAATGCCTGGACAGGAAGCCGCTTTTAAATGTGTTAAATTATCATTGTTTATCGGCTATTTAAATATTGACCGCGCGGTTAGCGACGTTGGATTTGAGTTGAAAAATACTTGTAATCCAGGGTTTCGAATCGTGCGACCGGTACTGAATAGTCATATCTCTATGCTGATGAGTATCGATTGAAAAGGGACAAAACGTATACGTACACAGATAATAAACAATAACAAATATTTTATATTTGTCGCTACTCGTAAAATAAGTAGAGCACTCTAATGGTAGTACAAACTTGCTTTATAATGCATCATTCCTTCTTTAATAGAAGTAGAATGCCTGGACATTCAGCCGCTTTTTAATGTGTTAAATTATCGTAGTGTATGGTATCGTAGTGTATAATTTTAGAATTATTAACTAGGATATGTCTATATTGAGAAAAGATCAGTCATCTCTTTTAAGGTGTTCGTAAATGAGGCTAGTGTCGGAGAGATGTAAAGTGACCTCATCGGGAAGGTATTGTGTTAGTAGAAACGGATGTAACAATAATGTTTATTATTATTGCCTGAGATAAATTATCTCATAGAGCATCAGAACCAATATATTACATTGGTTCTTCCTTATGAGTGGTTGGCTTGAGCAGTGTTATTTTAACTACGTAGTTTTTTGGGGTGTTTTTAATAATAAATAGTGAATATCATAGTATTATTACAGTATAAAAATAACTGACTTTTTACGTAGAAATGTACAGTAATTATTGAAAATATGAACTTTTACAAACGTCGTTTGAGTAGATCAGTAAAATAGACTATTCGTAAAATCAAGTAAATAATGTGTAATTAAAGGGAAATAACTCATAACACGATTATTTAACTCCACCAAATCTAATTGACTTAATTTGTACAAAAACTAGATATATAGTAAAAGCTTACTATTCAATAAGTAAGCAATTGCCCTCCACTGTCAAAAGTTATCTTAGCCAAAGATTAAAAGAAAATGAGTGACTTCTTTGAAAATAAATTGAAAGTAATATCGGTGATTTTGACTGATTTATTTACAAGATGAAAGTAATTTTATTAAATTCATGTTTTGTATAAGTCTCTATTACGTAACGTAAAAACGAGTATTAGTAAAAAAAATACTATACAATATAAAAGAACTACTTCATGATATAACTATTTCCTTTCAATATATAAGAATATTCATATATATATATATATATAGATATATATATATATGTATTATAGTATAGAAATATAATAAGCTAAATAACGATGTGTTTTTCTCTTGAATAAATTATTCATTTACCTGAAAGATTGACAAGCTTTCGACTTGTCAAAGTCATTTTTAAGTCCTGACAGTTTATTTTCTGGCTTTCTTTTTGTAAATTATCTTTCTCATCGTAGATGTAAAACGCCTCTTGGATAGTAGTCCGTGTCGCTGTTAAACACCTTTAGTGTAACTGTCATGTGCCACACATATTCTGTAATACTTATAGAAATTAATATTACGCTTATTCTTTATAGTCGAGCACTCTGCTGAGGTGCTCTCCTAGTAATCTCATATATATATATATATATATATATATATATATATATATAACATATGTATGCATGTACATATATATGTACTTAAAAATATCTTCAGATACACACACACACACACACACATATATATATATATATATATATATATATATATATATATATATATATATATATATATATATATATAATACTGCATATATATTCAATATCTTCCAAAAGTTTTTAAACCTACATTTATTATCAACACTTGAAAGCCAAGTGTGCACGATATTAACGCAAGACGTTTTCTTTTGTAAAGGCCTACCGGCTCCAAGACTTGACATTGACTTCTATTTGCCAAACAGAAGAAACCGGGCGAAACGCCATTCTTTTGACAGAGAGACCAAAGTGTACCAGCACAAAGCGATCTACGGCTAATCCGTTAACCGGGAAGAGTCCTTCAAACATTTGCTAATTGTATTTCGCCTTTTCTGTTATCGAATCGCCCCGTCCTTTCTCTGTTGTCAGTCAAAATACGTACGTTGCCTCCGTCGAATTCACGAGCCGGCATCGATCGGTCAGCGACCGGGTCGAACAGACATCCGAATGCTCTCAGACGAATTGCTCGCTGGTCGTGTTCGGGGAGGGGGCCGTCGTCATTGTTGCTTGTAAAGAGTTTCTGCTACTTATGCCAGTCAATTACGTGATGTTCCGCGTCCATACAGTATTCTATTCACATTGATAGGTTGATGGGGACGCCCGCTTAGGTTATATACTAAAGTGTGCTTAATGATGATGATGATGATGATGATGATGATGATGATGATGATGATGATGATGATGATGATGATGATGAGGAGGAGGAGGAGGAGGAGGAGGAGGAGGATGATGATGATGATGATGATGATGATGATGATGATGATGACGACGACGATGACGATGACGATGACGATGACGATGACGATGACGACGACAACAACAACAACAACAACAACAACAACAATAACAACAACAACAACAACAACAACAATAATAATAATAATAATAATAATAATAATAATAATAATAATAATAATAATAATAATAATAAAAGAAATGATATAACTAATTGTCTTAAAACGTGAATGACAGAGTTCGACTCCGCGCAAAAACCCTAACAAATAAAGAACGAAGTATTCAAAGCTGTTCTCTGAAATTGAAATAGCAGTAACGGTAGGGTGAAGGCGTGCAAACCCAGAGGTGGATCTGTGAACTAGGTTCGCGCGTCATGACTATTTCCTACACCGAAGTAATTAATTAGCTCGAAACGACGTCGCCTGTAGGTAAATATAATTTAATAGTTGTTCATAAATATATATATATATATATATATATATATATATATATATAATTTAACAAATATTCCGGTGTTTTTTTCCATTTTTTAAATGCTCATTTGCTTTACAAATAATTTATGCAAGATCTGCTTCGAAAGGGGTTTCATCCGTGAAGCTTATCATCCATCAAATGTAAACCAGAAAAAATCAACAAGCTAACTTCAAAAGTGTTTTTTATAATTTCAATGTCATTTAAAGTAAAACAACATATTAATGACACCGGAAGTTCATAAATGTTAAGTATCATAATCAAACTGTTTAAATTGTATACTAAATGATTATACTTAATAATTATAATAATAATAACAAAAAAAGAAAATTAAATAATAGGTAGGTAATTTTAAATATAAAACAAAGAATAAATAAAACAGGAAGTTGGGGGAATAAGTTAAATGCCGCAGTTAAACTAAATAAAATATATACTAATACACACACACACACACTCATATATATATATATATATATATATATATATATATATATATATATATATATATTAGTTTTATATTTGTGTTTTACTGCGGTTCTTAACTTTTCCGACCACGTTCGTCGTACACACTCTCCATAGTTCATTGTCTGTGCCTGCTTGACATTCATATAATTTAATTTCCTTTCTATACGTGTTAATTTCTCGTGGCCATTTGGTTAAAGCGCTTACATGCGGAGTCTAGGGTTATTCCGTTATTGCATTCAAATCTTGGAGACAGTCTGAATTCATCATCTTCTACACTGATGACAGCGCACCTTGAAATGCCGGCGTATGTATGGAAGAATAATTTCAAATCTACTTAAATATATATATATATATATATATATATATATATATATATATATATATATATATATATATATATATATATATAGCATGGATTATGAATTTGTAGGCATAGGTAATAAAGTGCTCGATCGCAGGTACTACAAGATGTAATATAGAGTATTTAAAAAGAATTATCCATTACAATGCCTGTATGTGTACCAGAAACCAAAGGTTCAGATCGATGAAACCCCGATACACAAAGTAGACACTGCAATGTATATATTTTTAAAAATAAATAACTATCTATACATATATGTGTGTGCCGTAAGCGTGTGTGTGTATGTGCTTGCGTGTGTGCTTGTGTATTGTACTGATTTTAGTGAATACGTGGGTTTCACTAGGCAAATATCAGATTAAATGAACATTTGCAATTTTCTGCGATGCAGAGAAACATAATTTATTCTTGCAATAACAGACACGTCTAACTGCGTCTGGTTTGAGTGGAAAGAATATGTCTGAGAGATTATCCACTTCGCAGCATATTGTTGTCCAATGACTTAAGAAATAATATTGCATGACGAAACGTTGGGAAAATAGACATTTTCTAAGAAATAACACATAAATAAAAAGGATAATTAATGTTTTATTATTCGTCACGTAAGTAGTTTGGCTATAGGCAGTTATATATACATCCATACATCTATACTTGTTAACATATGGTAGGCAATGCTTTGATCTCCATGGATTATCCGGACGGCAGCAGCTCATCATGTCGACAACTTGAGTGTTGTTGGTAGACGACATGCAGGCGTAATTCATGTCCTCTCCTCTGCTATCAGGTTGTAGACCTCCTCTTCTTCTTCTTCTTCTTCTTCTTCTTCTTCTTCTTCTTCTTCTTCGTCTTCTTCTTCTTTTCTTCTTCTTCTTCTTCTTCTTCTTCTTATTACTATTATTATTATTATTATTATTATTATTATTATTATTATTAATAATAATATTATTATTATTAACAGCTCAAGGAAATATGATGCAAAAAATAAAAGCACATATTAACTCGACTTTGAGCAATCTATTTGAGGTGTTCTTTTTCGTTGCCACTATACATGTATACAAATATAATACCCCCAACCAATCCCACATGGGAGCCGTTATACAAAACCTCAGCTACACTATATTCTTATTCAGTGAAAAGGGACGAATCTAAACTGCCTATTTGTCACGTAATACTAGCGACTTTCCGTCCGTAACGTAAATGCTGGGACACGTAACTCTGACATTACTGCTACTTGAAAATCTCGTTCTAATGAATTCTAACTTAACATTAATATTTGCGGTTGTAAAGTAAATATAATTACATAATGTGCTGTGACTGTCGGTTCGTTCGTATATCCAACTAGAGTTGAAAATAACATTTTTTTCGCTCTGTCATTCTTCTGTTTGAAATATCATGTTTACATGTACTCGACGGTATGTCACTATTAAGTTGAAAAAAACATGTTTTTCTCTTTAGGACTATTATTTTTTTAATAACTAAATGTTGTTTGTAGAAGTACCCATGCGTCTCTCTATGTGGATCTATAGAGCGGTCCGTTCGGTGCTGAGATTTGAACAGAATTGTCGTCAATAAGTGCAATTGTCATAGCACCTTTCAAGAAAGTACGACGTTCAAACCCTTCGTCGTAACATTGGCATGAATTGATATAAATACATAAAAGAAACTGACAAGTCTGTTGCAAAGAACTATCTACTGTACATAGCCACATACCGGGTTCATAAAAGTGTCGCACGTGCCAGTACACTATATATATCTATAAAGCCACCATTCACATAGAGTATTATTGCAACATATTGGTTGGTGAACCAACTATCATATTCTTTCTCTTGGACAGGGGTTAAAAAGTATGTCTTACCTAATAAATCCCGCACTGTCTACCAAGTTCCAACCGCCTGTCCCATAGTCGCAATGACGAATCCCTGTGCGTGTTTATAAGTACTTTAACACAACTTACTGCAGTTGTATCTATCAACGTCAATATGCTTTATCAAACACGATTCGCAGCAAAATCCAACCCTTTCACTGTAAAAGTCCTCAAATACAAGAAAAACTCTCAACTCTAATAGCTTATTTTCTCGGAACGATGTATTTGGAATTCTCTTCCTGCTCCATGTTCTGACTGTACCTGCATGAAGAAATTTAAATCTGATGTGAACAAACATATTGCTGCACAACTGCCTATTTAGAATCCCCCCCCCCCTATAAACTGGTTCTTAATCTTATTTGACCGTATGTCTCAGTGGCAGTATGTCTTGTTTAAGATTAATAAAAGTAATAAAAATTGTGACTGACTTATTATTAGGTTTATTTAAAACTAGCTTTATTACACGGCGTTGCCCTTGATATTTTACTTTATTATTTCATTCACTCGTTACGCTGTTCTCTCGTGCAGTTTCTGTTATTTTCTCGTAAATGAACTGCTTATATGCGTTGAAAGTTTATTTAATGAAGGAATATATTTTAAACGGGGGAAAAAACGGAAACGAAAAAAATAGAGAGTTAAAAGTAAACGAGTTGAAACGAAATAATCGGGTGTTGTTTTTGTTTTCAAACAGATTCCAAAGGAACCTGTCAGTATAGAATGAATCTCCAGTTATCATAGCGATTATTTGAAGCAGATGATATATTACGCCTTTAAACCGTTATATATCCGTGTTTCGTTGTGAACCCAGGTAGGTGATAAACGCACGTCTGTTGATCTTCTCGTCACCGCAGTAATCGTTCTGCGTCGCCATCGTCATCATCGTTGTGGAAGCTACCCCTTCGCCCGTTGATACAAATTAAGCCAATACTTGTTGTTTAGTTGATTAAAGTTTATTCAAAAAACAGGGAAAGTGCTACAAGATCAGGCTGTTTGAAGATACCGTCTTCCTGGCTTAAAATTAACCAACCATTGATGTTATTTTTTCTTTCTCTTCCTTTTGCAAAACTAAATCATGTTCTGCAAAGCTAAGAAATACAACATTTTCCTCTACAAAGCACCATGAATAATATTTGATAATATAAAGAACTTGAAGTATAACATCCTTTACCAAAATGACCGGATTCGGCGTTGAATAACCTGAAGAAGGTTTATATGCCGTAAAACAAAACAACTAAACCAAACACTATGAATAAATATTTTAAGATATACAGAACTAGAAGCAAAAATACTTTTCCAAAATGACTGGACTCAGCATTAAATAACCTGAAAAGGGTTGATATGCCGTAAAACAAAGCAACTCTAACAACTTAAAAACAGGAACATAAACTGTGTACGAATGTAAGAGAAAGAGGCCGCTAAACAGAGGTATAGACAGGTTGATCGTCTGTGACGCTACACTTAAGTACACTGCAAGTGATCGCCAACGGGTCTCCACGAGGCTGCGATGTCACTTCCGCTTGCTTTAGTTTTCAGCAAGAAAGAGACCGAGACCCTATCGACAGAAAGTCACGTGATTATTTTCGACTTTCATATTTAAGACTCATTTGACCTTTAGGGTGTCACTACCCCCTTTTATCAAAACACCTAGCTCTCTAACACAGATTAAAAATCGATCTAACAGAAAAATGCGAGTTGGTAGATATACCATAAAACATACACCCAAACATCAATGGTATCGAAATAATCTGAAGCCACACTACCTTTAGTCGCATACGTGGTAAGTACGTAGAGACTGTGACTAACTTTTTGTCTATATTCGCAGCAGTAGTAAGTGCGTAGAAACAGTTGGCCCATTGACAGTCGTGGATTGTAATTTTAAGGTCATAAATAGAAAATTCCCACATACTTACAAACTTGTTAGCGAGAATATTCCCAGTTTATAGTTATAAATAATTATGCGAATGTTTAGGTAATAAAAGCTGTAAACATATTACTATTCATTAGTGAAATTCCGTTATGTGTTTTTTTACAAGAACATTATTTCCATATGGTGTATTTATTCTGCTAACATCTGTTCTACAAAATGTAGTAATTTCTTTGCAAAAAGCTTAAAAGGGCACGGAGTTGTAGTAAAGAAAATACAAATAAATAACATTCATGAAGGAACGGGTATATGTGATAAACGACACTGAAGGTAAAAACTTTCGCTTTGAGCATCCAACTTAAATAACAATGTAAAAGAAAAGTGTTCACGTACTATAATGATATACATATAAGAAATGAATAGGCTAATATATATTTAAAACAAATAAAATCGCTTATTTGATAGCTTAAATAAAAAGAGAACTGCAGGTTGTTCAATTAATGATATAGGCTCCTTTTCTATTTAGGACATCATCTCGATGCTACTTCTCTTCAAGAAAAGAATAACTGTTTCATTAAGAAAGTCAACTAATATGCATAATATTTTTTAAAGAGAAAAAGAGCCTGAATATAAAGTAAAAAATCGCTAGTCAGAACTAAATATTTATTCATGAGATTGATTGTTATCGATGACAAGTCCGAAAATTCGACAAGACAATTTTGTATACTATATTTATTAAGTGTGATTTACAAAACAAAAATATAAAATTCTAAAACACTTAAAATGTACTTCTTCAGAATAATATTCACAAAAAGTAATTGAATGTACTGTAATGAGGCGAGTTAAGTGTCAGATATTACATAACAAAAGAAGGTAAGTTAATTCATAATTAATATTTACTCCATACTTTTCTGCTCTGGACCTAAATTCATCATCCTTGACTTCACATATTATTTTATTATTTTCTATTATTATTTTTAAACCTCAAATTTAACAGCCACTGTCTCGATGTGCTTACTGCTTCTGCTACGATAGGCACGTTCTCTACACGCGTAATGCGTCTGCAAATGATTAAACTGATTGCCATATTTACGAGGAGATACACATCCATACTGCTGTTGGCTAATTTGATAGCCGTGCTTTTTAGTTTCTCCTCATGTAAACATTTAACAGTAAAAATAACTAGAATGTATGCGATTAAAAAAGTAAATAAGGCGAGACAACTATGAAAGTGAATAGACAGCAGGGCATCGCACGTAATGTACAGCCAGTGAAATTTAGTGCTCTTTTAACATTTCGACCGTAAATAACAAGATAGTTTTCACGTTTAACACATTATTAAAATTACGACTTCTTTTAATCTAATGCATTCTACTAGATTTAATTTCAGAAGTAAAGTATTATTTTATGTATTTATTTCAAATTGTTATACACTCATAATAATAGTAAGATTGTTTGCTTGATAAGCCGGGAACCCACGGTTTAATCCTCGATAGAGTCCTAAAGGAAACTTTTAAAAAAGGTATACTTAATGCCTCTTAGCTAGAATCTCAGTTTTATAAAGTGAGGAACAATGGTAAGTGGACTAATCCTGGTAGAAAGGTAGCGCTATTCTCTACAACTCCGTGTAGGTAGCCTTTGGGTCGCCCTCCTCTATAGTCGACCACCACCTTTTATACGCTATTTCTTAATTATTATTTCAATATGTTCGTACTTACAGCCTCTATCTCACTGAAGAAACTTTGCTATTCTTTTTTCTACTCTACCCTTTTCTATATTAGGTGATTGATTGAGTTAACATATCTGGTCCACCTGTAAAGCATTCACAGCAAAGACTCGTCTCGTTACAACCAATGTAAACATGTTTTTTTCTTCTTCTGTTTATCAGGAGCTAAACCGAATTTCCTGAGTAAAGTTTCTTTCCTAGAACTAACCAACTGCGGGTACGCAATACCATGGGACTGCTTCCAAGATTACTATAGAATTATTTTTGCAAGCCAAATCTGATCAATTTTTTGTTTAGCCGTCGTCTTAAGTAATTAAATTCTTCCCAGATCAAAGCATCGTCTATACTCCTTAAGGTGTTAATCTCATCAGCGACCTGACACAAAACATAACTCAAGTTCTCGAGTGGCCGTTGAGCCTTGATGAGCGGTGACTCGTTAGAAAAAAATATTTGATTTATAGTAAATAATAAAATAATGTGTGAATCAGGTTGAAACATGGAGACACACGAGAAGTGTTTTCCTTTTAAATATAGCGATAATAAAAGCTAGTATGGTTTACTTAAAGTAATACCAATCAAGGTGCACTGTCACAGAGACGTAAGGGACGACTGTGAATTAGGATTAAGATTCATACGGCGTGTTGAGCAGCGATAGGTTTGTTCACATTAGATTTAAATTTCTTCAGGTTCATAGAGTCGGGTAAACAGGGAGAAGGCAAGGAATTCCAGAAGCAAAAATGTCCGGCAGCTAGGAACCTCTACAGTGAATTGGTGATATTTTACTGATTGAGTCAGGAGTATTTTATTTGAGTTGGCACACATGCTCCAAGTTCGTCGGTGTACATTCTGTTGAAGTACTTAGAACACAATGACATAGATGCAACTTTTCAGCAATGAGACACGGGCTGAAGTTTAGCGAAAAGTGTAGGACCTATAAGATTAGAGACTGCTTTTTTAGACCCCGTCTAAGAGTGGTTGATGCACCAGCTCAGATGTGACAGCAATACTACATGCATGGGCGAATGATGGCGTTGTATTGGCAGGTGGGATAATTTGTTTCCTTTGCAGCAGCCTTGGTCGTATCTTCTATGTATTTGTGATATCCATTTTACCTATGAATGTTAGACCGATATCTTTTAATGGTGGTCTCTAAAGTAGGCTGCTATTTAGCATGACAATCGGTGGTTAGAAACGGTTTTTTTATATAATTGTTAAATTACAACGAACACGAAGTGTGTGACGAGCTAGAAGGTTTCATGTATTTTAACCATTGTTCGTTTATAGTGCATGTGTTTGTATATATTCATTCATTCCATATGAACAAGATAATTCTATTGTTGGTATTTGTAATTCCGATATTTTTCGAGTTAGAACTGTTTCTAGAAATGCATCGCGTACTTACAAGAGGTATAACGTTACTAGAATTCTTAGTGAAAGTGTTTCTGCTGAACAAATCGGGTTCGAACTTGCCACACCCTGATTGTCAGTCTGTGCCGAAAACCAATGAACCACCGTCACCTCTATTTTAGTATAGATATATATAATTTCCGATTCGTTTTTTTCCTCTGATAAAACAGCATCGTTTTTAAATCGAGTCAAAAGTTAGATACATATTTCATCGCCATTCTTTAAAATCACGTACGGAAGATTTTCAAAGCAGCGAATGTAAAGTACACATGACTAACTAAAACAAGTTGTTAAATGTATTTCTTCTTTTTGCAAGATTTTTTAAAGAATTGCATTAATTGAATTGATGTCATCGAGTTAATCCAACATTTCTAGTGAAAGAAATGGATGGACGTGCGTGCCCCACATGAAAGAATATTGCAAAAGAAAACGCCACTGAACCAAATAAAGCAGCAAAAAATATATTGAACTTCAACGTTTCATTCTACGTATATAAAACTATATGTATTGTTAAATAAACCTAACCGGAGTTGCCTAGGCGGCATTACTTTCGTTTTAGTTTAGCTTTTTATATTTTTTTTAATAACGGATTTTTTGTACTGTAGCATGTAGTTACTTTTGTCTTACACACATATAAATACAATTTACTATTTCATGTATATACATACATTATATTATAAGCTAATAATATATATATATATACACATATATATATACATACATATATATATACATATATATACACATATATATATATACATATATATATACATATATATATGTACATATACATACATATATATATATATATATACATATATGTATACATGTATATATATATATATATATATATATATATACATATATGTATACATGTATATATATATATATATATATATATATATATATACACACTGCTTTCGCCATGCTGGGGAGAGGGGCAATAAAAGGAGCCCTAAATATATGCTTGCTCATCGTTACCCTTGGCAGCCAATTGAAACTGTCTGGGTATCAAACATGCTGTCCCAATAACAGAAGAAGTAAAAACTTTTTAGATCTTGGAATGTCCGTACTCTACTTGACAATAATACTAAGCCAGAACGTAGGACGGCTCTTGTCGCACTTGAGCTTAAATGGTTTGACATCGATATAGCTGCCCTTATTGAAACTCGTCTGGCTGGAAATTCACAACTGACAGAAGAAAAGGGTGGCTATACCTTTTTCTGGAGTGGTAAAGGTCCAGAGGAGCTTCGACATTCGGGAGTAGGATTTGCTATTAAGTCCAATCTTGCAAAGTCATTACTGACCCTTCCAAGGGGTTTTCGGATCGCTTGATGGCATTAACCCTTAATCTTGAATGTGATACCCGTGCTATTTTTATTAGTTGTTATGCTCCCACGTTGAACAGACTAGCGCAGGAGAAAAATGATTTTTACCAGCGACTAAGAGAAATTATCACTAATGTTCGACACAAGGACAAAGTTGTTTTTTTGGGTGATTTTAATGCACGTATGGGTGTGGATAGTTCATCATGGCGTGGTGTTCTGGGTCATCATGGCGTTGGTCGTATGAATGGGAATGGTCTTCGTTTGTTGTCTCTTTGTGGAGAGCTTAATCTGTACATTATTAACACTGTATTCCAACAGAAAAACTCCCACAAGACTACATGGATGCACCCTCGTTCTAGGGATTGACACTTGATTGACTACATCAACACCAAGAGACGTGACCTTGGGAACTTTTGTATCACTCGTTCGTTCAATACAAGTTGCTATCTTTCAGATCATGCCTTGCTTCGAAGTAAAACGTCTTTTCGTTTACAGCACAGACGAGTGAAACGCTCCTCTGTCCCTAAACAGATAAACATTCTACAATTGAAGAATACCGTTCAGCGGGCAGCACTGTCGGCCCGTCTTGATCGCTCATTGGATTCTGTTGAGATAACCGATGATATCGAATATTCCTGGAAATCCTTGCGGGACGTAATTCACACATCTGCATTGGAAGTTTTTGGGTTACCTGTCCGTAGGCATCAGGACTGGTTCGATGACCAGAATGCCCAGGAGTTGATCAATGAAATGCATAAAGCTCATAAAACCTGGATTGATGAAAAGAACTCAACACTAAAGAGGAAATTGTACTAGGAATGCAAAAGTAAAGTTCAGAAAGCATTACGGCAGATGAAATAGGCATGGTGGTCCTCACATGCCAAATTAATGCAAGAAGCATTTGACAGAAAAGACTTGAAAGTCTTTTATGAAGGTATTAAGAAAGTTTTTGGACCGCACGAATCTGGCGTTTCTCCCGTGTCTGCAAATGATGGCACACTGATAAATGATAGAGCGGATATATTGAATCGCTGGAAGGAGCACTTCGAAGCGGTCCTAAACAATACTTCAACAACTGA
>OY744540.1:27250023-27335023 GCA_963556195.1 Sepiola atlantica | reverse complement strand
TAAGCAGAAAAAAACAACGAACGCTGCAATCACCAATAAAAATAATTACATAAAAGTACATTAAATATGCAGGTGATAAAAATCGTACATATTGCTATACAGTCCGCATAAACCCAGCGGTAAAGACGCTCGACTATAGACATCAATATCGAAGGTTCGATTCTTGTCTAAGTTAGCCATGTTGGTGACGGCTGTGAGCCTGAAACACGTGCCCATGAATTACTTTTATGTACGTATAAAATAAATAATATATATATATATATATATTAACGAAAAATACGTCCTATAAAGTAATGGGCGACTAATAATGCAATTTTCTGCATCTTAATCACTTAGGAAGTTATACAATCGAAATAATAGTCAGCAGAAAAAAACAACGCACGCTGCAATCACCAATAAAAATAATTACATAACATACATTAAATATGTAGGTCATAAAAATCGTACATATTTCTAGACGGGGCGTATTAACCCAGCGGTAAAGACGCTCGACTATAGACATCAATATCGAAGGTTGATGTTTGTCTAAATTAGCCATGCTGATGACGGATGTGAGCCAGAAACCCGTGCCCATGGATTACTTTTATGTACGTATAAAATTAATAAAAAATATATATATTAACGACAAATATGTCCTATAATACAATTTTATGCATCTTAATCACTTATGAAGTGAGACAATCGAAATAATAGTAAGCAGAAAAAACAACGAACGTTGTAATCACCAATAAAAATAATTACATAACATACATTAAATATGTAGGTCATAACAATCGTACATATTACTAGACGGGGCGTATTTACCCAGCGGTAAAGACGCACGACTATAGACATCAATATCGAAGGTTGATGTTTGTCTAAATTAGCCATGCTGATGACGGATGTGAGCCAGAAACCCGTGCCCATGGATTACTTTTATGTACGTATAAAATTAATAAAAAAAATATATATTAACAACAAATATGTCCTATAATACAATTTTATGCATCTTAATCACTTATGAAGTGAGGCAATCGAAATAATAGTAAGCAGAAAAAACAACGAACGTTGTAATCACCAATAAAAATAATTACATAACATACATTAAATATGTAGGTCATAACAATCGTACATATTACTAGACGGGGCGTATTAACCCAGCGGTAAAGACGCTCGACTATAGACATCAATATCGAAGGTTGATGTTTGTCTAAGTAAGCCATGCTGATGACGGATGTGAGCCAGAAACCCGTGCCCATGGATTACTTTTATGTACGTATAAAATTAATAAAAAATATATATATTAACGACAAATATGTCCTATAATACAATTTTATGCATCTTAATCACTTATGAAGTGAGGCAATCGAAATAATAGTAAGCAGAAAAAACAACGAACGTTGTAATCACCAATAAAAATAATTACATGAAAATACATTAAATATATCTTTCTATCTATGTATCTATCTCTCTCTCTCTCTCTCTATATATATATATATATATATATATATATATATATATATATATATATATATATATATATATAAATATATATGTATAAGAGATTATGATAATATTAATTAAATTTATATAGTTTAGAATGATTGAGACAGAAATCTAAGTTTAATTTCAAACGACAAGATCTATATTAAGGAATTAAACTTTAAAATGTATTTATTTGAATGTTTTTATATTATATCATATTATAATAATTGATGTATTTGCTTATTTATATAAAGGGTAACACTCTATAAAAGACGGATCTATTTTTAGAATACTTGTTAAGACATACATAAAAATGGTTGAATCAATGGGCTGGGAGAAAAACTAAGAGTCAAAGGAATAAGATAAAGTTATTTTCATTTGGAGTAACAGACGAACGTAATTTCCATCGGTCCAAGATGTTACCTTGTCTTATTGGACGGGGTGGTTCTTGCCGGTCAACTGTGGCATCCCTATAAGACAATACTACCAGTCCCTTTTCGTATAATTGTATTACAAAAAACACCCTCGAGGGAGCTCATATTTATACACTATACGCCATTTTGACAAGTATTTCTATAGTGAGAATATATTCAGTAGGCTAAATAAGATGTTCATCCTTAAACGTGCAAATTGAATAGGAGCTCTTAATCAATACATGTTTTTTTTTATTCATTTTGTAGTGAATACAATCCAGCTCATAAATGTGTTCACCCATCTTTACTTTTATTTCATC
Source organism: Sepiola atlantica (assembly GCA_963556195.1). NCBI lineage: Eukaryota > Metazoa > Mollusca > Cephalopoda > Sepiida > Sepiolidae > Sepiola > Sepiola atlantica. Next base: position 27,332,826 of record OY744540.1, on the reverse strand, counting down.
AAAACACATTCTTATCAGTAAGTTTTCGTCGCTATCAATGGCGCGATAACGCATGGATATTTTCTGAAATTTTGCTGAAATGATAAGTCGCGTCTTCCTGAATATAAATGTGCTCGCCTTATCAAGGCCTGCATAACTTCTTCATCAAAAATGTATTTGTATTCGAAAATCAATGATATATATATATATATATATATATATATATATATATATATATATATATATATATATATATATGGGAAATGAAAAAGGAAAAACCAAGAGATTTTTTCTATATACTTATCAACGCTTCATCTTTATTTGTAAGACTTCCTCAGGATGATAATTTTAAGTAATTCCTGAGGAAGTATTACAAATAAAGACGAAACGTTTATGGATATATGAAAAAAAATCTCTTGGATGTTTCTTTTTCATATCCCATTACGTCGGATTACTCTCATCCTTCCTTTCTCATACACACACACACACATATATATATATATATATATATATATATATATATATATATATATATATATATATATATATACATATATATATATAACATAAATCCTATGTAAACTTTATTACATGAGTATATATTAACGCTACACGAATTCAACATAAGAACACTGTGTGTTCGATCGTTTCTGAGACGATGTATTTTTTAATTAATATTGTATATCTTTATCAGCACAGGGAATAGAAACAAATTTAAAATCCTACAGACAGCATCAATCCTATAGAGTTGAACACCCCCGATTATACAGTAAATTCGAAAGTAGAGTCACATTGTTTTGTTATATCTATGGATTCGTTAAGATACGAATATGAAATTGATTATTACATATAACTGTCAGGATTGTTGTAATTTTTCACATACAACATTCTCTATTTACCAATTGATATATTTATGAAGTTATATATGTTTATATATGGATATATTTCTATGTACAGAATTAGAACTGCTAAAAACACTGGTTCTTGGCGTAGGGGGTTAAAATGTGGGCTATGTTTCCTTATCGTTTAGTTTCATACGACAACATTGTAAAAAGGTTTCATATAATTCAGCTCGATTCTTATGAGAATTAATTTCTAAACTAAAATAAAGCGTAATATTTAATATTAAAACTTAAAAAATGTATTGCTATTTTTAAATGAAATAAAGGTATACATAAATAAAATTACGGATCAGCATTATATCATTCAGAATTATTCTACTTTATTATACCTTTTTTCAATTTATCTAATAATCTTTTTTCTGTGTAAAATCCCCAAAATATATAAATGTTCCATAAGTTTCATTGGCACTTTCGATTATTTCGTTAAATTGTCTTTCGTTGACAAAATACAAATAAACAAAAAGCCAGAAGAAAAAATATTTTTTTAAAACAGCCGGGAAAGTGCGTGTGATATTTATGAAATATAAATTTGTTCCCTCTTTATATCCTTTAAACTACTAGAAAGAAACTGAAATTTTGGAAATAATTATTGATTGATCTCTAATAACTATTGTACAAATTTAACAAAAAACGGTTTTATTTGAATTGTCATGAAGGTTTACTTCTTTTCTCACCCTCTTCAAAAATACTAAATTAAACATAATATAACCTACAGTTGGACTCCTTTACTTCCATCAGCTGTGTTCAAAGATTCATAATGGACGCTTAAGTAGTTTAGAAGTGAACTCTGTACACAAAAATATGGTTATTGCCTATCTTTACATATGATTGCCGTCTCTTTGTCCGCAGCTATTGCCAGTACCATTTCTGTCTTTCCCTGCATAAATCTATAGATCAGTCTTAAGACCAGCCTTTGAACTGCAAGTCTGAAAACATAGGTGGTAGATGAAATAAATAGTTTCGTCTCGATTGATGGGGTATCTTTGTGAAATTTGATTTTGGTGAACCGCCATGTGACTTCAAACACCCCATGCTAGTTTACAAATCTTCTCACACATTACACACGACAGAGTCTTTGGCCTTGACGGGGTTGCAGATCGTGACCCTGATCTGACATGAGACTTCAAATTATTGATCAAGCCAGTCTTTGATAGAAGAATACCTCACATTTGTAACACATTTAGGTATTTTTGCTTTCAGGAAGGTTATTCTACCAAGCTTTGCGAAATCTCCGCTTCAGTCTTTCATACTCTATGCGATTATTTTCAAATATTGCACTCGCCTTCTTTACGTGTGTCTTCCATGGCACTCTTTCTAAGGCCAATGTTTCCCAATAATTGGTCTATACTGAGGCTATTCAGGTTTTCCTTGACACAGTCTTTGAACGTTTTTCTGTCCTTGTATTGTAGTTACCAGCCTACAGTTTACCGTAAAATAGCTGTTTAGGAATGTTATACTCCTCCATGCGAACAATGTATTCCGTCCGGCGCATCTGAGCAGTGATTATCATAGAATCAATACTTGTGTATCACGTATTGACAAGATCCTCCCTGCCTTGTGTTCTACTTTGCCACTTGATTCTGATTAGGCGCCTCAAACATTACTGATGAATACGTCCAAGCAGTTGGAGATGTCTACAATGTAGATTCCACGCATCAGATGAATATGATAGAGCGTTCAAGACACATATCCTGTACATACACAGCCATGTCTTGCAGGTGATACCTCGAACTGGCCAAATTTGTTTTTCAAGATTTACAAAGGCAACAGAGGCTTTCTGTATCGGCAGATGTATTTATGCATCAAAAAACCCATCCCTTGACAAGATACTGCCAAATTACACAAAGGTAACGACAACACCTAACGAACTGTCATAGACACAGATATCTGGCTGAAAGTATTCTGAACCAAATGCCGGTGTGAACATGATTTTCGTATTTTAAGATTGAACACCGTGCATAAGGCAGAACACTGATGCAGAATAAGGTGTATGTATTTAGCTGTGATGGAGACAAAGCCAATGTCATAAGCATAGAGACGTTCCCAGATTAAACTCTGAGAAACTTTCGTCCTTAAGTTCAACCGTCTAAAATTGAGAACAGTTCCGGCAGTTCTAATGTGCAGACGAACAATTTGATCACAGTCCTGGAATGGATGTGATCGCATTGCGGAAAAGAATATGGAGAAAAGTGCTGGTGCTGGAATGTCGAACTGGATTTCCTCAGACAACTGTCCGTTAAAGGTAACTCGAGCTTCCATGTTCGCGTATATCTGCTTCTGCATGCTCACCAAAAATGAGTAGACACCCTACTTTACCAAGAATCATCACAAACGGTATCGAAAAATTTCGTTAAGTCAATGAAGACTTGGTATAGTGACACCCGCTGCTTAATGCAGGTATCTTATATCCGACGAGCAGCAAATATCATGTTCATTGTACTTCTAGCAAATCAAAAAGGACTTATTGATTCGTAAATAGTTGTTGGAAAAAATCTTTAATCAGCCTGTTCAACGGAAATCTAGCAAAAATACTTCCCGACAGCTTTTTTAGGTATGTGACATCCCGATAGAGATCACAAACATCATTGCCTTATACAGAGACCCTAAGAGACAATTTACCCATTCTTTACAAATAAACTATTAAATACTGCATAGGTAACATTTACATTTCTAGTGTTCAGAAGTTTTACAAGTTGGCTACCATAACCATGTGGCTTGCCAGTACTGATTTGCTTGTGGGTTACTTCTTATTTTTTACAACTTGGTAACTGATCTATTCCAAATTTAACGGAACATGTCCGATGATACTGAATACGTAAATAATATTGAACACATCAGAAAAATGTTATTTTTAGTATTGCAGAATTTGCTGTGCTTAATTGATGGCATCCATGTCGTCTTTACACTTTAGAGCAATCGCGAAAGATTTGGGAGACCAAATAGTTTACATAGCATACTATAAAGTAGCTTAATAGTTTTAGCGATCAGTGCTCTATGAATTTCTGAAGAGCTCTGTGACCCCAATTACTTCTTTATTCACCTAAATGCTTGCTGCAAAGCTGTTTTTTTCTTTGAGGACCCTCTCCTTTCCGGGATATACTGAATTGGTCTTTTTGAGAATTCTTTCATTGTTCATACTCTTACAGTTTAGCGACTGTATAGTGATGGTTCGCTGCCATCAAATCAGTCCTCATGTTTCTTTTTTAAAAGCTAAGTATTCAGCTCGCACTGAGTAAACGTGATTCTTAAATTTCGTCCACGTTCCATCAAATTTAATATCTTCAGATTTCTTCTTCAGGATTATACGCCCATCAAGGTCTTCTAGTATTGAAAGTCACACCATATTTAGGCGAGTTATTTTACGAATACACAGTTTGAAATTATCTCGGACAAACTAATGACCAGTGTCACATGTCTCACCCTCATCACGCGTACATTGAATACATCCTTACAATCATACCTCCTGGTGATTGTAAAGTATATGTAGCCGTGTGCTTTACCTTCTGGTCAAATTGAGTTCTGAACCAAACTAAAATAGCTTACAGCCATTAGAGTGTGTTTTGCCGATGCCATGACAAATAATGAGATCCCACATGTCAATGTCACTACCACCTTGAATATTGAGATCCCTCAGAATAATAAGTTTTTCATCATCTGGAACAGAACAAGCAGTATTATAAAGATCCTCGAAAAAATTACTATCGCTTCTTGAAGAGCTTGCAATGTTGGAGCGTAAATGTAGAAAATTGTTGTATATCAACCACAAGTGAGAGAACTTATCAACTTATTTATGAGATCATACATACTGTATGGGCACTATGAACGTTCTGATAACGTGTTACCTCTGATCCGAAGGCGTATACCACCATCATACAATTATATTTACATATGAACATAATTAACTTCATAAAGATACTTGACGAATACACATTCCTAGACGAATATAATTAATTTCCCTAACAGAACATTTTACACTACTTTCATGTCCCTTTCAAAATATTAAAATAAAAATATAATATCACAACTTATAGTTAACATCTATATTTTAATTATGATCAAAGTCAATTTATTGTTTTTGTTTTGTTTTAGAAAATATATAAATATTAAAGCTTAAGAATCAATTAACAGTAAGTGATTCTTTCTTCCTAGATGTCTAATGACAATGGATACAAATTCAAAGCAAATCTGATAACCCTGAATGTAACAATAGGACATTATATTATCTCCCTAAATAGTAAATGAAAAAATATTACAAGGAAACCGAACATCGGGGCATATTCTTGATTTAAACTTGTAAGTTTTACAAAATTTAAAGTTAGCTTAATTTTTACAAAGACCTTTCACGCACTTTTTAATATGCTTATTTGATAAAAAGGAAATCATATTTTCGTTTTTAGGTCGGCTGCTTATGAACATGTTATTATTTTGCCGACCCATTTAATAGAATGTCTCGAAACGTAAGTAACAAGCCGCGCATGCGTGGTCCCCCTCTGTATGTGACTCGAAAAGGCGAGTGTAAAATGCAATACATTTGGGCAATTTGGGGCATTTTTGACCCCCTTTGACCCCCTGGGGGCGCGAACCAGAATGTTTCCGAGGTCAAGGGTGCTCATTTTATATCCAGAACAATTGCCTCTACATTTTAGCCAAGTTTCAGAATAATTGAATGGATGGATCAAACGTTATGTGAGAAAAGGGTCATGTTTTGCTATTTTGGGGGCTTTTGACACCCTGGGGGCGCAAACCAGATTTGTTCCGAGGTCAGCGATACTTGTTTTCTATTAGGAACAAGTGCCTCCACATTTTGGCCAAGTTTCAGAGAAATTGAATGGATGGATGAAAAGTTATGGGGGAGAATGTCATTCTTTGCCATTTCGGGGCCTTTTGACCCCCTGGGGAGCTAACCAGATTTTTTTTCAAAAATCGGAGAATGTCACTTTCTTACCTGACTAAAGTTACAACTTCGTGGAAAATCTCAGAGAAATTCAATGGATGGTTGCGGAGAAAAATCTGAACGGACGGACGGGCATGCCTCAAAACATAAGTCCCCCGATTTTATAAATCGGGGGACTAAAAGTAATGTTGTGTTACTTTTAATCGTCTAAATATTATTAAACTTATTGACATCGTATTCTTATAAAATAGGACACGCGAAAAGCAAACAGTGCTGTGTTTGTATAAAAAAGTTTGGAAATCTGCATGCACATGGAAATAATAAATGATAAAAACAATTCTTTATATATATATATATATATATATATATATATATATATATATATATATATATATATATATATATATATATATATATATAAGTTTGGAATAAAAATTAACATACAGTTGCTATTTATTTGCAAAGTTCGATACTAGGTTTGCTTTGAATTTAGAGAAAGCCAACCCTTCTCCCCAAAGTGACACTTTTTATGAGAAGAAATACATGGCAGAGTATAGCAAGATATATCCACGTACTGTGGATAGAAGGAGTACTACAATCTGATTCTTATATACAGTTTTTAACACAAAAATATGATAGTTGTTTTATTTTTATTTTTTCAAAATTATTAATTGCATATTTTTCATGATACAATGATGCATTGCTGTTGCATCAACCACCATCAACCCATAGTTTAGTAATACTGTTTATTCATATTAAACGTGTTGCAACACATGTCTAATTAGGAGTTTGTAATAATAAATCATACTTTAAATCTGTTCAAATACTAAAATCATCATTTTAGGAAATTTAAAATGTATCACTTATTATTTTCTGCGAGACTGGTTTGTTCCAACCCTAATCTCTACCATCCATTTTGGTGAATTCTCAACACACATAGCCGACACCACACTTGATGTTATATAAGATTGTAAAGAAAATATTAATAGTAAGTCTTCCCTTTATTATTTTTGTTATTTCCAGCTTATAATTAATCCGGAATTCTGCATTGCCTCTAGCTTTCGTAACATATTACTATATATATATATATATATATATATATATATATATATATATATATATATATATATATATATATATGAGAGAGAGAGAGAGATAGAGAAAGAGAGAGAGGAAGAGGAAGACGGGCAGACAGACAATCAGACAGGCACAGACACATACAGACAGACAGACGAAGAAAGGGGTCAATTATCAAATATATATTTATTTAAGCTTGTGAGAATGGGGTTCTTTGGATCAGCAATATAAACCAAAACAGTATAGATTCTTATACTTCTATCGTGTACTAAAGTATCTTAGCGAGACAAACCCTGACTACAGTACTTGCTATCAGGTGTCGAAAGTGTGCTTTCAATATAATCTATATCTACCGACAGAGAGAAATTGTGAAAAGCAGTTGCTTGTGGGTCAGTATATATATATATATATATATATATATATATATATATATATATATATATATATATATACCAATGTACACACTCACTAGAAATGATGGAAATACTTATGATTCGCTTGTGTTCTTACTAATATTCATAAAGATAACGTAAGAATGGCCGTATTTGAAAGGGCAATAATTATAAAAGAAAACATCTTAAACTGGAAAGTTTAAAAAAAACGTATTAATCGGTATAGAAAGACCAAAATGCGAAAACCTCAAATCAGTGCGAAGTATTTTTTCCAAATTTATTCTACATGGCGGTGCGTCTGACTTGCTATGTGCTTTCTCTTTTCAGATGAACACTAATAATTGTTTTGCTCAGCACATATTTTTGCTCGTGTGAACGGAGAACTACATCATCACACACACATGTATATGATTAAATAAATAAATAAATAAATAAATATATATATATATATATATATATATATATATATATTCGTCTTTATTAAAATTGGGTTATGAGAGAAAAAGTGAATGTTGAAATATGTTAATGGTATATATTTTCTTTCTGTTCTAGTTTATGACGTACGGACACACAATGACTTTCTTAAGAACAGAGTTTCCGATCACGTTCTTTAAAGTGTCTCGTTTGTTAAAAAAATCGGATGATGCCTGAAGACGGAAGTGCTAGACCAATCAGATATCTGAACAAGTAGCAAGCACGCGCACCTCCCTCCCCACACACATGTATGCATAAACGCACATGAAAAACGTACATATGCATAGATGCGTGCTGTTCAGTCATGGTAGACGTTCTTAGGCACGGAAATATATTCGCACGCGCACGTGAAGAAAGAAAGAGACTGAGATAGAAAGCGAGACTGTGTGACTTCTATTTTCATGATATACAGAATCGTGAACCCTTAGAGCCTTAATTTGTAATTACCATATTTTGAAGAGATTTTTTTTTTATTCTCATCAATAGAACACGATTAATTCTATAACGACATTTTAAAATGAAAGAAATGACATTATTATTTTTTTTTTATTTTGTTTGGATGGAATGTGTATTATAGACAAATGATGTTTCTAACCAAATTACGGAATTCTTCCACCTCTCATTCTGCTAGATAATCAGTATCTGTATATAATACTAGTACATATTTGCTCCTTCCGGTCGCATAATTCTGCTAACCTGGATCGATAATATCATGATAAAAGGATATATACTACACTGATCCCCAAAATAGAAAGCAATGACTGAGAGAATGATATCATGACACCAGAATAGATAGTACACACTCCAAAAAAAGCAACACAAATAAATAGAGGAAGTTTGGTAGTTTGGTAGTTTGGTAGTTTTGTTTTACGGCATATCAACCCTTTTTGGGTTATTTAATGCCGAATCTGGTCTTGTTTTCTTCTCTTTTTTTGTTTCTTTCCCCTTTTAATATCTGTTTCTATTTAACCCATAGTTGGGACCCTAACAGGTACTACCACTCCGGGTCAGGGTGGACCTGGGAGCAATGGTAATTAAGAGGAGGCTCCACATTCCCCAAAGTCCGTTAGCCGGATCTCACCATCGGATGTAGTTTAAGGTCATATCCAGGACCGGGAGTAGGGTAGGAAAAATAAAAATAAAAAGGGGAGGGAGAAAGGGAGAGGGGCTGCTGTTTTTGTTTTTGGTTTTGTAGAACATAATTAAGTTTTACAAAAAAAAAAAAAAAAAAAAAAAACGTCAATGTAGGTGAATTTCGTCTCAGGGAGCCACAGGGCAGCCTGATCTGGTATCACCAGAATAGAGGAAGTAATATGTGGGAAGATCATACTATAAAAATGAAAGTTAATGTGTGTGAGTATGGTCTCATGGCAACATAATGTATGTTATATTATTCCCTTTAAAAGAAGATGTAATACCCGGGAGGATTACCCTGACACCCATAAAAACGGAAAAGGTAATATCTGGAAGGACTCTGTTATGACAACACAGCAGATACAAAAAAATCAACCCCTATTAACAGATAATGAAATAATAGATTAAATCAATTATTTTTCGTTTCAAAATTACTTGTCTTACAATCATTATTTTTTATGATTTTTTGTCCTTTAGGCCACGATCAAAGTGTAATATATGTTCACAGCATCCCAGCAACTTAAGACGTGTTACTATCGACGAAAATATAACGTATATATAAGTAAATATGAACATGCAAAATTACACCTGTATATTACAGAAAATTCATTTATTAGAAGCTGTTTATAAAATAAATATGCAAATAAGAAGACATTAAGGTGTTTGTGTAATGTTTACTATAAATACGGTATTACAAAATCTTGTGTTGTATCACAGAATTATATTAACACAACCTGTTTTTATATTAATATAGTTAGGATAGATCGAAAAAGCTTTCGCATTTATTCATTTAGATTACGGGGGTGTTCTTTTTTGTCGCGAAGATGAGAACAGATCTAGCAAGTAGTAGTAAGAGGATCAAACGATGCAAGGGGACTAGCAGAAGGGGGGGGGGAGAAAGGAGGCTGTTTTTCACTAATAAAATGTGAGCTCATATAATCAACAATTTTTAAACAGAAATAGTATCCCTTTCCTGAAATATTATTTGAACCTGCTACGTCATCTCATCAACACTGTTCTAAATTCTATGAGAGATGTTTTTACATAATTTCTGGCTGACATTTATTTTACGGGAAAAAATGGACAGTTAATAATTCTGGCCATTCAGTTATGACGGGTGCCACTTGCTTTTTTAATTTCCATCGTGATTTCTGTATCAACAAGCTGAAATTTAAATGTAATCTGAACAAATGTCTAGCTGCCCAACTCCCCATCCATGTTGCCCCTTATATATGGCCCCTATCACATTTGTCCCTTACTCTTTAGTGGCAATATGTCTTGATCCTGACGAACAAAAGTAAAAAAAAAATAAATAAATGAATTCAGTATTCACAAAAAGATATAAAAGTATTATTATTAATTCAGTGCATGTCAAATATTTCCCTAGTCAATGTTATCTTATTCAGATGTCATTCTCATTATGTTCTATTAATTCGTACATTAAACGGATTCTAGTTAAATTATTTGAATTATTGCGTAATTTGTGCAATTTGAAATATGTGAAATTTACACATTTTGTAATTTTGTCAAATTTACATTATTCGAAACATTGTGTAATTCATAAAATTTGAAATATCGTGAAATTTACACACTTTGTAATATTGTCTAATTTACACCATTCGAAACATTGTGTAATTTATAAAATTTGAAATATTGTGTATTTCATACATTTTGAAAATCGTGCAATTTGTATCATTTAATAATAATCTAATTTGTTCTCATATCCTGAAACCTAGATATGTTCAATATACAAACGAATACGATGTTTCAGTAATATGCAATAAATAGTTAAATTTAAGGCAGTAACTTAGGCAGTAATAAATACTTACAGACATTCTAAAGAAGTGTTAGAGTTGTTCGGTAGGTTTCTCAAGACGTAGCTCGGGTTATTCCACAATATTTATACACTTTATATCACTTTATAAGTTAAACACGTTCAGTTTTGAAATTCCTTGATTTTTTCTTTTCATCTTGGATGACACCATCCATTCCTACATTCCATCCCGATCTGTTTCATTTGTTATGTCCATCTTAGCTCCCACTTACATTTAGAAACTGACTCGTTTGTCTTTGGTTTGACCTGGAAACAGTGGGTGGTCTAACGCTTAGCATAGGGTTGTAAGGGCCTTGCTAACATTCATTTTGGCTGTTTGTAGAATGTCCCACTCCTCATCATTACTCATGTATATTTGTTTGTGTAAAAAAAACTTTTTCAAAGCATTCGGCATCTTTTACGTAGTATTTAAGCCATGGAGTGGATACGGTATTATGGTTATAGTGTCTAGTTTAGAGTAGTCAAAAGTGTTTGTTGTCAATAATAACGCTCGATCCCCACCACACACCAAAGGATTAGGCGTCATGCATGAGTGAAATGGAATTGAAATGTGTTTTTGTTGTCTAAATAGATTGACATTTTTGCTAAGATCAGAGTGTAGTATCTCTTCCGATGGTTGCTACACTCTGTAGACCGATACTGTATTGGCCTTCGGGCCCTGATTCCGCTGGTCTAAGGTATTGTCCTGTGCAGTTCTATAAAGCAACCCTCCCAGGCTTTATTGTTAATCGCCTGAGCCGTCTCTACCGGGGAATGCAGACGGGGCTGCATATGCATTTTTTGTAGGCTAGAGTGCGCTAATCCTAGTATGCTGGCTAACCACACCTGACTTTGTGTCTCGCCTCCAGGAGATGAGGTAAATAAAAAATACTTTGACATTGTGTCTAACCTCCTGGATGTAAATAACTTGGGCATTTTACTAAGAGCAAAGGGTAGCGCTTGTTCTGATACTAAATATCATCGTTTGAAGTCAATGAATGGGAACTCTTTCTAGACGTAGGCAATTATTATTTTGGAGCTAATCAAGAGTGGTAAGTACATAAGTACGACCTTGTATACTGTGTAATTTAGAGAATTGCAAATACTGTGTAATTTAGAGAATTGCAAATACTGTCCAATTTACACCATTTCAAATACATAATTTTAAAGAACATCAGTACGCACACGTTAAATGAAATGAACACTTCTACCCAGTTATGGCTGGTGGAATAAGTACAATTTTCCTCCGGTGATTGAATACATGGTTGCGCTCGAATTTCCAAGATAGAACTATGCACCTGAAGAAGATCGGGCGTTACATCGGTTGAAACGCCGACAACATTGTAACCCAGATAGGAACTCCAGTCCAGATAATGCACATGTTTCGCTTAACTTAGAAATATCATTTTTGTCGGTCTGTCATGCTTACGTTGGCAATGTCATATTCGTTCCTCTGTTACGTTTTAATTTGTAATACGTTTTTTTTTGTCTGTCACGATTAATGTAAAATACCTATATTCGTTGGTATTTCACGCTCGACTTTTTAATACAACTATACTGAAGATGAATTGTCCTTTTTAGGGTATTTCCTGCCTAAGGAAATAATAGTATTTTTATTGGTCTGTCACGTTTTGGTTCGAAAAAGTATTTCCAACGGTAAACACGCAGGTTAAATAAACGCAACCGAACAATATCTGGTGTCGCATTATTCTCACCTACTTTTGAATTGTCTTCCTCTTTTTTCCTTCTTTATCTCTTTTTTACCTTTGTTGTTACATTTCGCTTTTTTTGTCCAGCTTCCACTTCTTCCCTTTTTTCTTAGTATATTTCTTTATTTTCTATTATATCCTCTCTTCTTATGTTTTTCTTTCTTTCTCTTCGATCTCTTCTCTTCTCGATGGTCGGTGTCTCTCTTTCTTCGTTCTTATTGCGATTTTATTTCATCTGCACGCCACGCGACCGGATGCTGGCAAATAAAGGCAGCCATTTTGAGACAGTTTAATTTCCGGTCGAAAGGAAATGTTGCACAATAAGAGTCCGTGCAGATTTGCTTTTTGATTCAGACGTTTTCATAGTTAAAAAGAAAAAAATCGTGGAATTATAATTAATATTCTTTCGAGGTACCTTAATTAAAAAAAAAAGAATCCATCCAACTGAAAATAATTTGCTCGAATTCAAACCCAGCGATCATGACATCCGCCCAAACTAGTAATTTATTTTTAAAGCTTTTATAGATTGAATATTGACCAATTTTATATTAATGTTTAAAGTAAAAGGTAAAAAGAATCCCTAATTATTGAAAATATTTTCTGTATAATATCTATATATATATATATATATATATATATATATATATATATATATATATCGTGTGTATGTAACAAATTCGTAAGTAACAAAATCATGACATATTCATTATTAAGTATATATGTTCCACAAATTGGACAGTTACAAAGTCAAAATTGTAAATATGATTCTGAAACTAATCAGCAGAAATAAGAACAATAATGATCAACATTTCGCTAGTGTATTCAAGGTGTATGCAAATTAATTAAAACGATATGATTTGTTTTATCTATCGTTTTTTCTATCGTTTTATTAATTTGCATACACCTTGAATATGCTTTTCACTGTTATCTACTGCATAAATAGAAAACAGATTTCCCTCCTGGATAACTTTATTCGCTTTTGGACCATCATTCACTACTTCGATTATTTTTTAATCAACCTATTTGATATCTTTCATGGAGCTATTTTAAACTTTTTGACTTGGATGAAATGTATAGATTTAAAACAAAGTATGTTTTGGGCTGATATATTTGATGTTTTATATACCTTTATGTATTTTCATATATATTTTTTTATATATTTTCAAAGTTTAATTTTTATTACCTGGAGTAATGTCATTGCGGTAATGTTCCTCTGAGGAGAAGACTTTCTTTGAAAACTCATGAGTTTAAGATTTTAAAGTAATTTTACTGAACATTAGAACTGTAATAAACTTTGATTCGCACCTTATTTAATTCTTTCATTTCATCTTTTGCTATTAATGTTCTATCCAGTATATTGAGCTTCATTTTTAGGATGTTCACTAATTAAAGATATTAGTTGCCTCTTATATATTTTGTCGTAGTAACCTTTATATATATATATATATATATATATATATATATATATATATATATATATATATATATATATATATATATATACTTATTTAGAAATAACATGTTACAATTAAACACATGTGTTACATGCCAGAACTGCAATCATCAGTATGGAGGATACAATCCTTGCTGGTCATCAGGTGTGAACCAGGACACGAAACGCATATTTAACACAGTAGTCGGAGCGCGTGACGATGTGCCCCACACCTTGTCTTAAAATGGAAACTAACGTCTTAATGGCAAATGCTGCTGTAATAAGCATATATATATATATATATATATATATATATATATATATATATATATATATATATATATATAATTAGACACTAAAGTGTTTTTTGGATATAATCACCATAAATGAATCAAGGCTGATTTAATGTCAGTATGCAAGGGTGTGTGATGGATTGATTTACTTCACATTTTATCTATGTAGCTTTGAGGTTATGTTTTCTTTCCCTTGTTAAGATACTCTGAAATACTGTAACTTCACTTATCTGTATATATATATATATATATATAGATATGTTTACAAACGCCCATATATGTATATATATATTTATATATATATATATATATGTATCTAGAAAGATATATATATATATATATATATATATATATATATATATATATATATATATATATATTAGAGAGAGAGAAAGAGAAGATGGAAGGAGAGTAAAAGAGAGACTGTGACGTGTTGGGTAACACATTGAACTCGTTTCCATTGTTAAAATCAATAAAACTTTAGTTTGCAACGCCACTGAAATATGAAATTAAACAAACAAAATCCGATATTCGTGTTTTTGCTACCCCTCTGTCTATCTATCTCCCTCTCTTTCTATCTGTGTTTTCCTCGCGTTATGCAGTTCAGGGTTAATAATATTACTACTTTTGGTGATATATACCGTTCTCTTTCGACCTAGGAACGTTTTCTCAGATGACATTGATGCAGCACTCTGACTAGATCCTTGCGCTAAAATACATGCACATTGTGATGATGATATCCATCACCGTGATTGGCTTGGATTGTCGACTTATTCATAGGCAGCTGGTAACTGCACGTATAGTTTTTCCATTGCACACTCTCTCTCTCTGTGTCACATACTGTCACTATTTTGGACAAGGAAGCCACACTTTTAGACCTGTTTTTGACCCCACTGCCCGATGCTTGTGTGAAGAGTGCCAATAGCCCGCTCGAGAATGCTGAAAACCTTTTGGTAATGATTGTTATCACCCTAAAGTTTCGTTTTAACAGCCGATCAGCCGTTACTCAAAATGATGAGATTCTTCAAACAGGCTGATTCGGAATCCATCAGAAATCACATCAGAGAAGCCCCATGGAGAGAAACTATTTCTCTGTCTGCTGATCAGTACGAATATTAGCTAACTTAATGAGTCAACGTAGACATTGAAGCACGTGCCCCAATGCGGACATTCTATAGCAAGCCTCACTCTCCCCATGGTTCAGCTCTAAATGTGCAGCTGGTATTGTTCAGAAGCAGCAAGTATTACGTCAATTCAACCGCATCAAGTCAGCTACAAATAGAGAGAAATGTGTAGCATCAAGAAATCAGTGTAAAATTGTAATAACCGCAGCTAAGAATTAGTAAAACGAGATTACCTAAAAACGCATTGAGGCACAGAAACTAGGAACTCGTGATTTCTAGAAAATGTATAATAGTATAGTGAACAAGGGGCAATAAATAATTGCTCTGCTATCAAACCACAATGGTATCGTTTCCACGGTAACTTATATGGTTGAACTACTTGCCAACGGTTCACCATGAATTCCACTTTGAACTCCGCAGGCCACCTCCTCTCAACTTCCCCACTGCGGTCTACAGCCATACATGATAAACCGATCATCACCCCTTCAAATGTGCGGGTTATAATAAACTTTGACACGTGTAAAGCATGTGGACTTGTCTAATCTCAGTAATAGTAATAAAGAAAGTATGTTCTGAGCTGGCTTCTGTCCTCTCAAAACTCTAAAACAAATGTCTTGCCGTATGTTGCTTCCCTCATAGCTGGAAAATTGCCTCGGTGGTACCAGTCTTCGAGAACTCTTGTGATACAACTAACCCTCATAACTATCGTCCTATCAGGATACTGTCGCTCTTCGCTAAAATCTTACAAACTTAAATCAATCAAGCAATAATCCACCATCCCGTTTATGCTAAACTTATTTGTGACTATGAGTATGGGTGTATGCAAGCACGTTCTACAGCGGATATACTAACGGTAATCTCTGAACGCATAAACCATATAATGGAAAACGCAGGAGAAGCTAGATCGGTAGTCATTGTATATCCAACGCCTTTGATAAGAGCTAGCATGAAGGTCTTCTATCGAAAATTATTGTTTACAATATTTCTGGACGAATACTTAATAGAATTCGATTCTTCCAATTCCCCCCAAAAGGTTTGAGTTGTGATCAATGACCATTCAGCTAAGCAACATGTGATAAATGCGGGTGTATCCTAGCGATCAATCCTTCGACCTCTATTGTTCCTTATTTTCATTAACGACCTTCCTGATGTAATTAAGTCCGAGATAGGTACATTTGCTGATTCCACCTCGCTCTACTGTCGACATGTTAGACAAGCACACGTGCACATATCCGAGACAATTGCTGAATCCTTAGAAAATGACATCTAGTCAGTAGCTGAATAGGGGAATGAATTGATGGTGACATTTAATGTCGCTAAGATAAGATTCCTTTTCTTTAACAACTACAAGAAACCATTCTAACCATAGATTGCCATAACTAATATAACCCTACCTGAGAGTGCAACGTTCAAACTTGTCGGCCTAACATTCACATGTAACAAGAAAAGTAGGCTCCCTCTACCGTGCTAGAATACTTCTCACACCTGTCAGTATTACATATCTCTACAAAGTAATCATACGCCCATTGATGGAGTAGTGTTGTCACATCTGGGCTAGTGCACCATCCACTAGTAATTCTCATCTTAGACAGGCTAAAAAAATAGGTAATCTAATAGGTCCCACACCATTCACTGAGATTCAGTCCCTGCCCCATCGTCGCAATGTTACATCGTGTGCTTTTCTACAAGTACCTCAACGGAATGTGCTCCGATGGACCGACTGCTCTAGTGCCCCCTTCACAAAAATACACTCTATTTACTCGACAATCAGTTAAATCCCAGTCATTCGCTGTGGGGTCGCCGGAGGCCGGACGGCTTTCTACTGTAATAGCTTCTTTCTCCGAGCTGCCAGTCTTTGGAACTGCCTCTTTGATCAATGTTTCCCTTACTCTACTGACATGCAGAAATTTAAGTGTGATGTGAACAAATATATCGCTGCACAACTCCTTACTTAGGGTGCCCCCCTTATAATGTATTGCCCCTAATTCACATTAGCCTTTTACGTTTCAGTGGCAATGTGCCTTTTTTGGGGTGAATTCAAGTTTCAAAAAAAGGATCTTTTGTTTTTAACGGACTTCTCTAATGTTTTGATTTTTTCACTTTTTTATCACTTGCGCATGTTAATAAACAGAGAGAGTGACAGAGAGGGAGATAGAGGGATAGAGGGAGAAAGTAAGAGAGTGAAACAAGAGACAGAGAATGATAGATAGTATATAGAATAAAAACGGGGATGAAAGAAAAAGACAGTGATAGAGGGTGAGAGTGATGGACAGACATTTAGTAAGAGATGGGTGCTTGCTAGATTAATTTCTAATTGCGACTAAAGAGAACAATTAACATTGAAATGTGTCAACCATAACATAATCCCAAAAATGAGGAATTGATTAGCATATATATTTATGCTAATGAAACTAACCGGAAAATATTTTAGAGAGACAAACATTGATGAACTAAACTGTAATATGATATATATATATATATATATATATATATATATATATTATGTGGATTAAGTTAGTATCCATAGCAATTTTACCATTGTAAATCTTATTACCATTGTTATTATTATTGTTATCATTATAATTATTATTCAGCTTATACTTATTATTATTATTATTATTATTATTATTATTATTATTATTATTATTATTATTATTATTATTATTATTATTATTATTATCATTATTATTATTGATAATATAATTATTATCCATGGTTTAGGTGGATGTAAATTATATTGATGCACATGTATTGTTCGTTTGTTTTTCCTGTAAACATATATGTTTTTGAAATAATTAGAATATCTTAATGTTTTAGCTAAACTTATCTGTGTGACATCATATATAAATAGCTTTAAAAGATACATATAGGAATTCATGTAAAAAAAATAAGTATATAAATATAAAAACAGTTTTTAAATGGCTCGGAAAGGATCGTACGACTAACCGTTGTTGACTTTTAATTGTTGGAACTGTTATAAATAATGTTGTTAATCTATTTATCTTGACTTAGTCTATATAATATATATATATATATATATATATATATATATATATATATATATATATATATATACATATATATATATATATATATATATATATATATATATATATATATATATATATATGGGAAGAGAAGGATGAAGGTAATCCGACGTGATGGGAAAATGAAAAAGGAAAACCAAAAAATGGATGTTTTTTATGTGTACATCAACGTTTCGTCTTTATTTATAAGACTTCATCAGGATGATAAAATAGAGAAAAATGTCATGCAAGTACAGATATATGTAGGGTAGACATATTTTTCCTCCCAATATGTCTACCCTACATGTATCTGTACTTGCATGACATTTTTCTCTATTTTATCATCCTGATAAAGTCTTATAAATAAAGACGAAACGTTGATGTACACATAAAAAACATCCATTTTTTTGGTTTTCCTTTTTCATTTTCCCATATATATATATATATATATATATATATATATATATATATATATATCACATTTTTGGTTCATTTTACTTCAGGCGATGTTCTCAGAAATCAAGGGGTTCCTTCTTTTGGCTAACACTTAAGAAGCATAGATATTCGAGGTTTTCTTGATCTCTTAAACGGTGTATTAGTAAAAAAACTAAGAACATTTATTTCCCTTTCCCAAATTTACCAGTTAACTCTGTTTTAGTATATATCTCTTGTGTTCTCTAGGTCTTACCGGATTGTAGGACACTAATTTATCTAGTCTGGTGGAGTATCTATCTAAGTGATGTAACCTGAGGTAACATAACTAAGAAAAGCTGCTCTATTCCTTGCAGAAGTATACAGCCGCGCTGAGTGGATTTTTTTTTTGTGCTGTTAATACTATCTTATTTTGAATATTTCGTCAGGGTTCATTTGCAGAGTGAAGTATCCTGATAACAGGTTGTACTGACAAACACCTTTTCAGAGAGACCGGAGATATTCGAGGAGTGTGTCTAGTAGGTTATTTAAACTTCCCAGTAGGTAACTAAAATGTATGTGTGGATGTGTGAATTAATAATCCATTTGATTTTAAAGAAATAATAAATACAATTTTATAAAAATAAGTTATCTGTACGTGTTATCTTTTGTTGTTGTTTTTTCTGTTTGTGGTCTTCGACGTGTATCGGTGTCGTTTATGTTAGTCAACGGAAAGATGGTAAGGTTTAGTTTCCTGGGGTTTATTTTATTCAGTGATGTTTCTAGATACATCTATCTATCTATCTATCTATCTATCTATCTATCTATACATCTATCTATCTATCTATCTATCTATCTATATATATATATATATATATATATATATATATATATATATATATATATATATATATATATATATATCGAGGCAGCATTTTTTCCTTGAGACACGTATTATTAAAAATAACCGACAATTTTTGTCTGGTTATTTTAGTATTGATCCCTTCAATTTTCCGGATTAAAATCTTAATCTCAGAAGAAAATTGGCTGATGAAACTGCCGTAATGTACATGTTGGGCAATATATATATATATATATCGCTGTTTCTGGATTTATCTTCTTTCTAGATATATTTGTCTACATCTAAATCTTACTTGATTTCACTCTTAATCTTTATAGATATTTCTCGACCAATCTCTATATGCCTCTCGTTCACTTGAGCTGTTAATCGGACCTGACAACGCCCGCACACACGTGCACATTTTCCATCGGCTACCGATCAGAAATGGCCAAGCCTTTTCTACTTGTCACCAACCTACGCTGTCCGGTCGTTTACATCGTAGGGTCGTTCAGATATCACTTTTGTTTTCTTAGAACATCAGGGGCTAAGCCCTATCTGCCATGAACCCAAACTTCATGAGAATATTAACGATATTTATCTCTATATTAATAAATATACTTGAGAAATGTAGAAATAACATTCCTTTTTCTTTCTCTGTTCATTAATTTATTTCATTTTACCCGTGTTGATAAATGAAAACATATCTGTAAAAATAGATTACTTGATCACCGTATGTGTTTTTTAAATGTTGTTTTAGTAATAAAGGCTTACTTCTTTCTAGGTCATACATTTATTCATTCCATCATTTCGTCTTAATCAGATGTTTATATTGTTGGCATTGGTTTTCCCCGATATTATTCTCGTAAGAATTATTTCTAGAAATACATCGATTACTTACAGGAGGACCCAAGTGAAGGTTGACAACATCCTAAGTAAAAATGTTTCCGTTGAACGAACTGAGTTCAAAATTGGCACACCCAAGTTGTCAGTCTGTGTCGTTTACAACTTAACTATCGTCACCCCTTTTTTCTGTGGTGGTAGTTTGGTAGTTTTGTTTTACGGCATATCAACCCTTTTTGGGTTATTTAATGCCGAATCTGGTCATTATAGTAAAAGTTTTTATGCTTCAAGTTCTTTATATCTTCAAATGTTTAATCATCGTTTTTGGTTTGGTAGTTTTGTTTTACGGCATATCAACCCTTTTTGGGTTATTTGATGCCGAATCTGGTCATTATAGTAAAAGATTTATGCTTCAAGTTCTAAAAATAAAATAAAAAAGGGGAGGGAGAAAGGGAGAGGGGCTGTTGTTTTTGTTTTTGGTTTTGTAAAACATAATTAAGTTTTACAAAAAAAAAAAAAAAAAAAAAAAAAAAAAAAAACGTCAATGTAGGTGAATTTCGTCTCAGGGAGCCACAGGGCAGCCTGATCTGGTATCACCAGCTTTTTTCTGTAATCATGGTCAAATCACCAATATTATTAAAAAATAAATACACATAAAATTTATTCTATCATTTCGTCTTAATCAGATGATTATATTATTTCCCCTAATATTATTCCAGTGAGAACTCTTTCTAGATATACATCGACTACTTACAGGAGGGCGCAAGTGGAGGTTGAAAACATTATAAGTAAAAGTATTTCTGTTGAACGAACTGGATTCAAACTCAATTCTCAGTCCGTGTCGTTTTCCACTTAACCATCGTCACTCCCTTTTCGCGGTAATCATGACCAATTCACCAATATTATTCAAAAATAGATATACATAAAATGTGGAACAATCCGAAATGGAGAGTGGGTAACAGTTGGCCTTTACGAACTTTAGTTAACTATCTAACCATAGCTGATCGCCGTCATTGACCACAATTCATCAAGGAATATACCAAGCATTTATATCCCATCAACGAAAAACAAAATCGAACAATGTCTACTCTACTTACACGCCACATATATCTAATGGAGAATTAGAATAATAAAACATGTATGCACAAAATAAATTAAAATATTTACAAAGACGATACATAAGGTTAATATAATATCTTCCAACTTCTAAATGGTGATGATAAGCAAATTTCCCAGTCGAAAAGTAGAGTTAGTGCCATACGATCTATTAACTCTCACGTTTTTCAAAATGTTGATGGCTTAGCTACATCGCTTACAAATTGAACACACTGTCAGAAAATTTAAAAAGAAAAATGAATACTATCTGTACCTACCCAGCGTTGCTAGAGTGGTAGGCTTTATTTTTTATTGTTCATTATATAAAATAAACATTAAAAGTATGGGAAAACTTAATATATCCGTCATATATCTTTTTGGCTCAAATAAACGAGAAATGAGCTTATATTACATATAAACTAGTTTATATGTAATATAAGCTTATTTCTCGTTTTGATTGAACTAAACAACTTTCTATTGGATTTACTTCATTTTTGAACATTTTTAACGCTACCTTCACGAAACCATTTTTTCCATCTTTAAATCTCCTTTCACCGGACACCTTATCTACGGACATTCACCAACTGGACATACTCCATATTTTTACACGCACACTCTGACTCTCAATTACTTTATTTATTTTTTAATTGTGAATTTTAGCTTTTCCACTGCCAACTTATCTATCTATGTAATTTCTCTGATGATAAGATTTTAATCTTCGAAAAGCCTTGGCTTAAGGGAATAAAAATAAACATGTTTTTATCAAGTATACTTTGCATTGAACAATCTAAGTTGAAATAGATTTGTCATTCGTACATATGTATCTCTCCTCTTTCATTTATCTTTATAAACTAGTTTATATGTAATATAAGATGTATTCATGCTTGGGGAAATTGAGGGATTTTATTTTAATTTTTGGATATACATTACGTTTCCTTATACATGTGTACGTATTCACAGTCATCATTATAATCAATTGAATTGTCTCAAGTTGCAGAAGGTAATGAGACAGGTATTATCAAATGTATATTACTTGTTTTACTCGGAAAATATATTAATTAACACAATTAAAAATTGTTAGCGTTAATCAGTGAACTACACTATTGCACCAACATAACCAAACAATTAAAATATTAATAGGAAAATAAAATTTCATATATTCGTAAGATAAATTAATTATTTTCATGAAATAGTACATTGAAATACATATTTGCTACTTGTAATACTTCAAACATTAATTTAAAATAATAAACATTTGATTCATAACACAAAACAAAATATTTCCCATTTATTTTTATAGTATGATAAACATTATTTATTTGGACATTTCGATACAAATTTACTTATCTTTTAAAGGTGACCGAAAAGAAGAAAAAATAATTTGCTTTTTTTACTTTAATTATGATATATATAGAATCGCTACTTGTTGAAACTTCAGCTGTCCTTCGCAAAAGGTAATATTTAAAAACAACGCTAAATATTTGCCGATGTAAGTATTGCGAAACTTTAATATTTAAATCAAAACAATAATTTCATTAAAAGACAATAACAAATAATAGTTAATAAATGTCCTTTTTCAAAGTCAATATACCAATTCGTTAAGGTTGCGACTTGTATTACATATAGGTAAGCATTGATTTAACACTATGCTGCGTCTATTTTGTAAAGTTGAATTGGCTTTAAATTGTGCGTTATGAATTTACCGTTAGTGCGAGGAATGGGCTCGAATGGGCTCAAATTTCGCATTTATTAATTTAGATTAAACTAGCCGTCCTGCCCCGGCGCTACCTTGGAGTATTAGTATTTCAATGATAAACACATTAATTGAACACCTTTGAAAAATAACGTTGGAAGATTTTCCTTTTCACTATAAAAAAATATTAATAATTATAAACCGGCCTTTTAAAACCTTCTTTTTATTCAAAACAATTATAGAAGTCAGTGTCAGGATAACACGGCTGTAATTTCCTGATAACTAATAAGACTCATATAGCACGCCATTAACACGTAGAAATGTATTTACACGTAAACATTATCAGTTAGGTTTATGGTGATGATATTTATATTTCTCTTACACAGTAATATTTCATGTTATGTTTCCTTTTTGTCTGTTTAGCTAAACTCTGTTTCAAATTGCTTTTATGCGATATAAGTCTTGCTTATTCATTATTATTATTATATTGATTATAATTATTATCATTATTATTATTATTATTATTATTATTATTGTTAGTAGTAGTAGTAGTAGTAGTAGTAGTAGTAGTCACTAGGAGCTGTCACAGGTCATCATCAGTAATTTCTCACTGATAATCACCAGTGGCGTCCCCTGGCTTTGAGTGAGAACAAGTCTCCCTAGATGTCCACCTCTTTCGATAACTATTGCAAATGGTAGTGCGTTATCACAACAGACGCTCAACATTGATGTCTCGGTCTTCACATCTTCCTAGACCATTCAAAAATATTTCGTGTGGTATCAATCGAGACTGGTTCCATCAGTCTTTTTTGGGGGGAGGTAGGGCGTACTTTATGAAATTTCTTGCCTTTTTTGTTATTATGTTTCATGTGTTATATTCTTTCTGTGTTTTTAGTTTTTATTCTATTGCAACTTCCATGTGACTGATTAGCATTCGTAGATTATCTGAGTTACTTTCCGCATTCAAGGAGTTTTCTTAAGAGTTCAGCTCTTTTCATCCATGCTGTCCGTTGTATGGTTTCAGAGTTTTATTTGATTCTAATTTCTCCCGGTCTTTGTGCCAGGTTTTTTGGAACTGTTCCTAGTACTCCTACGATTATTGGTATTATATTGACTTACTTCATACTCCATATTATTTTCAATTCTCTGGCGAGTACCGAGTATTTGCTTCGTTGTTCTGTCTCCTTGATAATTACCTTATGACCTGCTGGCACAGCAACACCTACGATTTAGCAGGATGTTTTTTCTTGTCGATCATTATGACATCCGGTATCCTCGCTTGTATGAGTTAATCTGTTTTCACCTCCATATCCCAAAGCATTTTGTGTTTTTGTTTTCTAGTACTGTCTCTGGTGTATGTTTGTACAATTTTTAAGCGTGTTCAACTGCAGTTGTTTGCATTGTTAGATGTATGTTCTTGTATTCTTTTTGGGCTAGTTTACTGCATTAAATTATTATTATTACTACTACTACTAGTAGTAGTAGTAGTACTATTATTACTATTATTATCACTATTATTATTGATATTATTATTATTTTAAAACATTTTCAATATAATTCTATTTTCGATTTTATATTCTTTTAAATAGCTACATTAGTTGACTGGTTTACAAGGGCAATATATATATATATATATATATATATATATATATATATATATATATAAAAGCTTCAATAAAACATTTTTCTTTTGCATAATGAACATACTTTTTTTAATTTTTTGAATTGTTCCAAATCAGAGTTGTGTGGCTTCTCAATATTTGAAGGGAGATTAGAAAAATAGCGCAGATCAATAAAACTGTTTTCATATTTATGAATGGGGTACGTATTTTATTAAATGTTATCTTACGTCAATATATATATATATATATACATATATATATACAGCTGACATATATATGCATATCACATCAGCATATATACGTTATTACATTCACTAGAAATTATATGCTCTCCAAGATCTTATATTTTGCAAAGAATATATAAAAGTCTGCTTCCATAAGGAGGAGGTAATGCCTGAGAAGTGGTATCATGACAAACTAACATTTATTGAAGTAGCCTTTAAATAGACGTAATGCCTGGGAGGATGGTCTCATGGTAACAACAAATATTACTATTAATACAAATTATACACTACACTACTCGCCACCTAGAAAAGAGAAAGCAATACGTGTGCGGATAGTATCATGCCCATAAAACATATAATTAACTATCCATAGAAAAAAGAAGGGATAATATCTTAGAATCTGGTCTCATGAAAACTATATAGATACTAAAATACTAATAAAATACGCAGGTAATACCTTAGAGGGTGTTATCATGATAACAGAACAGATACAGCACTAGCCTCCCTGAATAAACATTGAAATATAGTAGATAAGTTTGAAATGTTGTATTCTACTATAATAGACGGTTAGACGTACCGTTTCACGTATGGAAATACCTTTTTTTCTCATGAGGGGATCTGGATTTTTTCAACAATATTCATATATAGGTTTGTTCATGTATGTTTTCATAGGTTTGATTTTCATTTGTCCTTGTCAAAAGTTCATTTTAAACTGTTTTGATCCTCATTTCCCAAGTCTTTCGATTATAGTGCTTTTTTTCCTGATGCTACTGAATCAATTTTCTCTGATGAACTACAAGTTTAATATAAAGATTATGTCTTTCTCCTTATTCTGCCGCAAAACGCACGTTAGATACACAAAACATTGAATTTGGAAAAAAATGAAATAATACATTAAAAATATCATATAAAGATATGAAGAAAATGTTATTTGTCTGTGAGACAAAAAGGAAGTTCATGTATTCGCCGATATATGAAATTAAAAGGATTAAAACAACAGACAAAAAGTATCGTAGTGGTGGCTCGACGATATATGAGCATTTGAATGTGTCGTTAATAAATTTATATGTATATATATATATATATATATATATATATATATATATATATACATATTAATATAAGCACACACATACATAAAGAATTCACACTTATATTGGTATATACACGTATACTAATATCGATATATATATATATATATATATATATATATATATATATATATAAATATATACGTTCATATACAAATATACATTTATATACGTTGTGTTTCCATATATATACGTTGTGTTTCCATAGTTCGCACTCACAAAATATATCTCATGCCCATATATACACACATATATAAGCATATAACTTATGAATATGATATATATATATATATATATATATATATATATATATATATAAATAATTACAGTCACACGAAAATCATTCTTTCTGTCTTTACTCCTTATCTCTCTCTCTCCTTTTCTTTCTCTCTTTTACTCGTTCTCTCTCTAACTCTCTCTCTCTCTATCTATCTATCTATCTGTCTCTCTCTCTCTCTATATATATATATATATATATATATATATATATATATATATACATTATGTGGTAATTAAAATTGTTTTGACTTTCAACCTAGGCCCGCTGGTACTAGAATAAATGAATTTAGTTCCTCTCTCTCACTCAGCTGATTATTATATCGAGTGATATCATCATTTTTTCTTCTTTGCTGCCCCGGGATACGGATTACATTTTAATTAAATATATTTCCTTAAACGGTTTCATCAAAAATCAAGTCCTTCACTCTCTTTTGGATAAACATTATAATGCTCAATTGATGATTAAATGAAATTTACTTTTTTTTCACTCAGTCACGACGATACACAATATGGAAGCAGAGTATCTGGAAGGACAAACTATGGTGTTGAAAATAAACATTTTGCAGACGTTTCGGCTCATTTTTGAAGAGTACTTGTATTTTCTTACAGGTTATGTCATGCCAGCTTCTTTCCGGCGATATGATTACTCACGCTCTCTTCATTAAGTTTGGCACAAGGGCAGGTGAGCTTTATAATGCCAACGCTTAAGTGAGGTGCAAACTGGCCTACACAGATTGTCTGAGCTGTTCCGTCGACATTCCTCAGTAGGAGCGCCTCAGTAGACAAGAAATAAACTAACTCGTACGTCGGCCGCTTTTATCAGCGACATATCAGAGTAACTGATTCAGTGTAGACCCCTCCTTGCACTGTCACATGCTTAATGTCAAAACGCCCGTGCGTCGGTTAGTGGCGCTTTAATCTGAAATACAATTTTCACAGCTTCACGTGAAAATCAGCCTAAGCATCAGATTTAGTGATTCGCTTAGGTGGTCAGTCGGTCTCTCTTGCTTAAATTTAATAAGATTACATTAAATAGGATTCTCACCGGCCTGTTTCATACTTTAACTTTTGTCATACACGCAGCAACGAAGTTGACGTCATCATTATGAGCAAATTAGAATACACAATGGTTATCCATACATAGGTCTATGCTCATTCTTTTTGTACGCGCTTTGGCTATAAGCCTCATATACTGATGAAATACCCGCCCTCTTGTTAAATCTTTTTATTTATGTCTTTAAAAAAAATACTTACTTGACACTATTCTCATGGAAAGAACGAGTCATTTAGTCAACGTGTTTTTTCAATCCAAATAACTGGCCAGTCTTTGGGGAAAACACACACACACACACACACACACATATATATATATATATATATATATATATATATATATATATATATATATATATAGTTTTGCTTATTCAGACAACATTTCTCATTTTGATTGTTATCATCACAACGTTTCGGCCGCTGCAACCACTGGCCTTCTTTATGTGTATCTCTTCGAACTCGGGAATATTTCTGTCGAACTCGGGAATCTGGACGTAATTTCGAATGGAATTCTTTATTTAATGAACGGTGCTAGCACACACTTGTTCCTGTAGCAATTACTGGGAGTTCGACAGTATTATTCCCGAGGTCGAAGAGATACTCCTGAAGAAGGCCGGGGGTTACAGCGACCGAAACGTGGTGATGATAACACTCAAGATGAGAAATGTAATGTGAATAACCAAAATTATACTAATTATAAATGGTAATCTAAAACCTCCAGAAATATATATATATATATACATATATATACATATATATATATATATATATATATATATATATATATATATATATATATATATATATATATACTTCGGCAGGAAGTCGTTTTTTATGCAAGCGTTATTAAAGATCACTGAGTTATCTCTCTTCATGATCTTTGTTGTCAATTTCTAGACGCGGCGAGCGATTCTTCGGTTTTCGAGTGTTAACCAGTGGAGAATGGCACCTAACGTTGTGTCGTGGGCCATTCCTTAAGCGCTTTCGGTCTCTCGATCGTCGTCAAGAGGCTGGTCATTTTGTTACTGACAACCATATTTGTAGTTTTATTATTAGTTATATATCTATTAATATATATATATATATATATATATATATATATATATATATATATATATATATATATATATATATATATATATAAATATATATATATATATTTATATATAGCTTGAAATGTTGACGATCTTTGCGAGCGTTAATGAAACTAAATATATTTTGTCGCAATTAATGGAATAAAATCACCAACAAAAAAAAAAAAAATATATATATATATATATTTATATATATATATATATATATATATATATATATATATATAAATATATATATATATATGTTTATATATTTGTTTATTTATATATATATATATCTATATATATATATATATATATGTTTATTTATTTATTTATATTTTTTTGGTTACTTTTATTATTATTATAATTATAATTATTATTATTTATTATTATTATTTATTAATTGTTAAAGACTGATAGGGCGTTGGTATATAGATATATATATATATATATATATATATATATATATATATATATATATTTCTCTCACTCTCTCTATATAAGCATATATATAATTATATTTTTATAAATGAATATACACGCATTTATTATGTCTCATCTTAACTAACAATCATCAGTGTGGCTATATAAAACTGTACCGCCGGTTGAACGATTCGAATCCTGGACCCGAGTAATTATTAGCAAATTCGGTCACGCTTCTGTTTTAATTTGTATATTTAGAGGAATTAGTGTATTCCTTCTGTCGATTTGCCAGCCTGTCACGATTCCTATATTCTGTGTATTCATGTGTCTTAACGTTTACGAAATCATGTTATTTTACAATTTGTACCCGAAGCTTTTCAAGCTCTCAGGTTGGCTAAAGCGAAGGATGATCAAGTTATGAACAGAGAATGAACGAACAACAAAAGGAATCCGACCTCTGAAAATAGCTTTATTCTCGCCGTATTTATCCGAGCTTAAAGTGAAGAATTCCGGCTACAAAACCGTTATCTAACGTTATCACGAAAATGTGCAGACACAGCTAATAAAGAAATGCTTTACATTGTCTTACAAATCTATATTTTGTTTGTTTTTGATTACTGACTAGCTGGGTACAAAACACGATTGCCTTCATTCTCAGCGCAATACAAGAAAAGAAAAGCTGAGAAACGTTGACTATTTAAAAGGATGATTCAATTATAATGGTTTTAAACTTACTATCGTTTTTAATATAAAAGTGTTGTTTTTGAAAACGTCAGACATAAAATACGTGACACATATGCAGAATAACAACAACGACACCTGAACTCTCGAAATATCAAATTAGGGGGAAAAAGAGAACTATATAAACAAACAAGTAAATTGATTTATGTATCGATTAGAGACACTCCAAATGTAGCCACGAAATAAAATATATTATATTATAAAGAATTTCCAATATATATATATATATATATATATATATATATATATATATATATATATATATATATATATATATATATATATATATATTATAATTTTTTTATTTATACATGTGTCAGTTGTACTCTCCCATAAAGAGTAAACTTCTTCAGACCAACACGAGGAATGTCTACTCTCTATGCGAGAGTACAACTGTAATAGGTATGCACATATGTAACCAATAACACAACGAAACAATTTTTACAAAAGTTTTGTTTATTGTATTTGTTACTGTTTTTTAATCAATTTTCTGTATCATCGACCATTATAGAAATACCTCGCTTTTCAATGTCATCATATATTTGAAAATGCTATATGTTCCGCTACTAAATGTATATCTAATTTTCTATTTCAGATCAATTACTAAGTTCTGTTCTTATTAATATGGCTACTAAAGGATGTAAAAATTCTCCAGATACATTTTGCTATGTGTGTTGTCATTATATTGAAAAAAGCAAGTATTACATAAGATCGTGAAAGGGGCCAACTTGTGGATAACATACAGACTCTATTTCGGAATACCCATGGGTGACCAGGACAAATTATGGGCCCCTCATGTGATATGTGGAAGCTGTCGATCTACTCTAGAGGGATCGCTAAGAGGTACAGGAAGGGCAATGCCTATGGCCATTCTCAGATATCGCGAGAGCCGAAGAACTATCACGATGACTGTTACTTTTGTATGATTGATGTGACAAACCACGAAAAAGTTAAAAGAAGACAAATTCTTCAGTATCCAGACATACCATCATGTAGAGCACCTGGCCAACATGATGAGAGCATGCCAGTACCACAACCACTAGAAAATATAAGTTGTTTCTCATCGTACTCTCCAAAAGTGGAACTTTTAATTACTTTAAATAGCACGTATTTACAATACATACATTTTCCTACAGATTTACGGAATACTAATGTTATTTAAGTATTTGCTTGAGTTCCTATATGTAGTTACAGACGGAATATGCAATGAATTATTCATCTGAAGGGGAAGCAAGTAGCAGCAGTTTAGACATGGAGGAAGCTTTTGTACCAAGAACAACTTTGGATACCTCACTTTCAAAATAAGAGTGAGCTAGATGATTTAATCAGGTATTTAGGTCTCACTATGTCAGGAGCTGAACTTCTTACATCAAAGCTGAAGGAATGGAATCTGGTAGGGGAAGACTGCAAGACATCTGTGTACCGAAAACGACATAAAGAATTTTAAATTTACTATGACAGTAATGATGATCTATGTTATTGTAATGATTTTACTGTTTTTACTGCTCTTGACTCACGCATCAGCTTGCAGTATGGCAACTGTTCATAGATAACTCAACACGAAGTCTCAAAGCAGTATTGCTTCACAATAGAAATAAATACACATCTTTGTCTATTGCGCACTCCGTACAGAAGAAAGAAAACTATGATAATGTCAAACAACTTTTGACAAAATAAATTATGTTGAATTCAAGTGGGATGTGTGGGGTGATTTCTAAGATGATTGCCTTCTTGCTTGCCTTGCAAGGGGGCTACATGAAATACTCATGTTTCCTTTGCTTATGCGATAGCAGAGCTGATGGTTATCATTACAAGAAAGTACATTGACCCCCACGAGTGCAACTGTAGCCAGGAATGAAAAATGTTCTCAGACAGCCGCTAGTAGATTCCAACAAATTTTTTTTTACCCCCACTTCATATTAAACTAGGATTGGTAAAACAGTTTGCGAAGGCCTTAGATTTTGGAGGAGAAGCTTTTCAAAAAATTCGTCTCATGTTTTCAAAGCTATCAGAGTCTAAGATGAAACGTAGTATATTTGTTGGACCCCAAGTAAATGCAATGTTGAAGTCGGAGAAACTGGAAAGAGCGATGACAATAGTTAAAAAAGAAGCTTGGTTCGCATTTCGTGATTTAGTTCGTGGATTCTTAGGAAATCACAAGGATCCTAATTGCAAACAACTGGCATCAAAGCGTATTGAGAACTTCAGGAAACTGGGTTTGTGTATGTCCTTAAGGGTTTATTTTTTGCATTCTCATCTAAATTTCTTCCCCGAAAACTTCGGTGATGTCAGTGAAGAACACATTAGCGATTTCATCAGGACACCGCAACAATGGAAGGAAGATATCCAGGACGATGGGATACTGCTATGATTGGAGATTATATATGGTCTCTTATCAGAAAAGATGAAAGTGTGCACTTTAGAAAATCTCGATCGTTAAAGCACTTCTAACGTTAAGAAAAGAGTTATCTAATCATTTACATTGCAAAGTGGTATGCTTTGTTTTGTTCTAGCAAACATTGGAGTTACTAAATACCATTCAATATATGAAAAAATACTAAATGATGTGTAATTATCTTTACAAAATACTGTTGTAGAGAACAGTTGTGTATAAAACGCGAAAATATAAAATTAAGAAATATATTTAACAAACTATCGATGTCATGTCAAAAGGAATGTAATATTTGAATTCTGTAGCAAAAGATACATATAAAAACATTAAAAATACAAATAAACAAAACATGTTTTACATGGTGTAATGTTTGTATGAATAACAATGTATACTTACGAACATCTCTACTTGTTATTGGGCCCTTTTTATAAACACTAGAGTTTTAACGGATCAAGATATATTAAAACTGATAGAACATGTACTCCCTCTTCTCTCTCTCTCTCATATATATATATATATATATATATATATATATATATATATATATATATATAAGGTAAATACAACAAAAGATATAAGAGGCAACTAATATCTTCAATTAGTGGACATCCGGATAATAATCAAGCTCAATATACTCTCCTCTGAGGAGAAGATTTTCTTTGAAAACTCATGAGTTAATGACTTTAAAGAACTTTGCCTGAACTTTGAATTGTAATAACATTTGATTCGTACCTAATTTTATTCTTTCACTTTATCTATTGCTATATATATATATATATATATATATATAGTTATTTATAAAATACAGAAATTTAATGTAACATCAGTACCGTTGGTTTCAAAGCGGGAGGTTGATCCCGATTATCGTCAGCTGATAAACATATTCAGGAATGGTGGGACTTATTCGGTCACGTCTGAGACTACGTAGGACGTGATTTGTGAAAGGGGGGGGTTACATATGTGTGCATGAAGGGTTAAATTTAGATTCTAACATTTAAATTTTTAATGTATATAAAATGGTTATTAATTAAAACAAAGCAGAAGAAAAGGTTTTTTTTTGTAATATATATAAAAAATGTAAGAATTTCTGTAGGGTAGAGGTCGGGGTTTGGGGGCCAGGAATAGAGGAAGGAAGGATGTAGGTGCGGCGTAGTAGATATTGGTAGCCGTTGGCTGTAAGTCTCGGCACCGCAGGCTAACTTTTCGACCCCATATCGTAGCATGAAGTGTAAGGGTGGCAGAGAAGGGGATAATATTAATAATAATAGTCATAATAATAATAATGGTCGCCTGGCGATTTTAAAATATAAAAGTAAAAGTAAAAATAAAAAAATAAAACTAATAATAATAAAAATAAAAATAAAAAAAACGCGTTTTAAAGAATGTTTTCCTATAATAATTAAATGAACTATTGCTCTTATAATCAGCAATGTGAACTAAAGACTATACATTTCTCTTGGTTTTCTGTGAAACGCGCGTAAGATATAGAAAAGGTATCTACGTTCGGAAAAATTAAAACATATTTATTTTTATTTGTGATACGAATAAGCAATACAGATATTCACAAAACTATATAAATAAATAAATAGTAATAATAAATGAAAATTATGGTTTTAGATTAATTTTACCTATGGTCATTGGAATTCAACTATATATATATGTATATATATATATATATATCACTCTCTCTATATATATATATGTATATATGTATATATATATATATATATATATATATATATATATATATATATCGAGAGAGAGAGAGGGATAGAGAGAGTAAGATAATACTTGAAAGATATAAATAATACCTTCAACCTTTAGACTATCAGGATAAAAACAAAGTTCAGTATAGTGTATGGAACAATAATATAAGTTTAACAACATGGACTGTTTTAGGATGATATATTTGATGTTTTATATACTTTTATGTATATTTTAATATATTTTAATATATTTTCAAAGCTTAATTTTATTACCTGCAGTAATGTGAGGAAAAGGTTTTCTTTAAAAACTCATGAATTAAGGACACAATATCACTCCTTCTTTTTGAACTTTAATAAAATTTGATTAATTTCTTATTTTATTATGTCATTCAATTCATATATATATATATATATATATATATATATATGTATGTGTGTGTGTGTGTGTGTGTGTGGGTGGGTGTAAACTTTGAAATTTCAGAAGTCAGACAACTAGATACGAGATTTTGTCAAATAAATAAATAAATTATTTATTAAATCATTTCTTTTTATCTAAATTTTCAGATTCGTAAAACCCTATTAATGGTAATACATACAATATTTTCTTTTTTTCTTTTCTTTTTTTCATGGTCGAAGTCTTACGACGTAGCCGAAGATCGACGATATTCAAGTGTTATCGAATAAACTGTTTTTATGTAAGATCTGTAGTGAAGCGTGCTGGAATGCGTGTGTAAAATAATGAGATAAGTGTCACTACAGTAAGAAACGTAATCTTATAAAAATAGTGCCCCCCCCTCTAAAAAAAAGCACCGGATTTAACTCCCATCAAAATTATTTAGTTAATGCTTTAAAACTGGCCCGAAAAATCGAATCTATTTACGAGAATTTTCCCCACTTGAAATTATATTTTTTTTCTTTTCTTCTTTGCACCAAATAAAAAAGTATAGAACATTTTTGGAGTGGTATTTACTGAGGTTGTTTATCTACAATCATAACCAAATATGAATCACTATTTTTTCGTAATCATGACAGATCACAGTTCTACTAAACTTTTGTTTTTATTTACTGAACATATCTTTGTAAACATACCTCTGTAAACATATCTTTGTAAACATAAAAAATAAGGGTGTTGTTGACATAGATGAATTAGGCATTAGTTTAAGAAATGAAAATAAATTATTTATTAAAATTTCACGGAAACTGTAAAAGCTGCAGAAAGTGGGCGAGGGAAAGGGGCAGAGAGAGCGAGATAGACAACCACACAATCCCTGTCACTCCTTTCTCGTATCGGTACTGCTTCGCTGGTAAAAGGCCACACCCCTCGGTAAGGTTGTTATAAGTTTAATCAATAACTCTTAATACAGACGAAACTGTTGCATATAGATAGTAAACATACGCCAATGCAATCCCATATAAATAATACAAAGCATGAGTTAATTATGAATGTTTAAGAATTGTTATGCTCATTAGGCAGCCAAACGATATTCTCTTAATCTTTCATCCCTACAATATATACAGAATATCAAGATGTTATGTTATATTATTGATTTAAGTAACAGTAACACGTTTTGATTATAATCTAGGAGTAATAAATGAAAAACACTTTCACATTTATTAATTTATATATATATATATATATATATATATATATATATATATATATATATATATACAGGGTAACTAAGAAAACAGGCCCGTGTACACTTTATATAGTATCTCCTTTATTTATTCACCGATTGCCCTTATTTTACAGGACATGGCAGAATCAACGACCGTGAGTACACCAATACCTCAGTGGGAGCTGGGACAAAGAATATACTGTGTTAAATTTTACTACAAGACAGGCTCGTTTTAGAAAACCCAGGACAGTTTCATGCATCAGTTCGGATGTGAAAAGGCTCCACCCAAAAGCAGAATTAAGAACTGGGTGGACCACTTCGAGAAGTATGGGACCGTGGAGAACTTCAACGCTGCCAGTGAGAACCGTCCAAGCCATTCGGCACGTCCCAAGAAGCTGGCAGCCGAGCTGGTCGAATGTGTGAGGGAGTCTCTCCAGGAGAGTCCGAAACGCTCTGTGCGTAAGCGAAGTCAGTCCCTCGGTATCTCTCGTGAGACTTGCAGGAGAATGCTGGTGAACAATATCAGGGCTACCCATACAGAATACAGACGCTGCAGACCCTTACAGTCTCAGACGAGAAGCAGGGGAGCGCTATGGCAGTCAAGATGCTCGATAAGATCGAGGATACACCAGGTTTACTTAACCTCCTTTGGACCTCAGATGAAGCCCACTTCCATATTGACGGAAAGGCGAACTCCGAGACAAATGTCTTCTGGAGGTCCTCCAGACCCAATGAAGTAGCCACCAAGCCCCTGCACTCGCCTAATTGCCTGGTGTGGGCTGCAATATCGGTCAGAGGCATCATCGGACCAATCTTCATCGAAGAATCTGGCGCAGCAGTGACAGTCACCAAGGAGCGGTATGTGGAGGTCCTCAAAACCTTCAAGAGTGGGCTCCATACCCTCTACCCGTCGCTCATGAGCAAGTTCTGGTTCCAGCAAGACGGATCAAGTTTTCACACCTCAAACCTGTCCTGAGATTGGCTGAAAGAGAACTTCGGAGGCCGAGTGATCAGTCTCAAGACTAATTTTGAGTGGCCACCCCATAGCCCGGACCTAAGCCCCTCATATTATTTCCTTTGGGGCTATCTTAAGGACAGAATGTACGCAAGGAAACCCAGAACCATCACGGAACTCAAGGAAGCCATCAGAGAGGAGATGAGAGCCATTCTCAATTCAGTCTGTAAGAACGTCATGGACAACTTCGTTCTGCGCCTCAAGAAATGCACGGAGCTAAAAGGAGTCCATCTAGAACACATGATTTAGAACGGAGAAAAAAGGCCAAATACCCTAGTGTTTTGATATGATGTTGTGAATATAATAAACTAGTTATGCCCCAAAATTCATTTCATTTGGACGAAACACTAAGAAACAGGGCCTAATTAGATTTGGGGCCCGTTGTCTTTGGGTCACCCTGTATATTATTATTTATTAATAATATTTTTTCAAATCAACCCATATACACATGTGTTTCAAGCCAAACTTGCAATCATCAGTATGGGAAGAGACAATCCCTGCCGGTCACACGGATCGAAACCCGACAACTTCTATATTTAACTCAGTAGTTTATATATATATGAGCAGCACGTCTTATGATTCTCTTCCTTACGAGAGAAAAGACATTATAACGTGAAATGAATTGATTGTCGACTTCAGTTATTTTCTACTTCAGGTAATAAAATTAAGCTTTGAAAATATATAAAATGATATACACAAATACATAAATATACATAACATCAAGAAGTTATATTGGAACCGGAGGCATATTTTAATGCCACATACAAATAATTGCATAAAAGAGGCACCGAATTGTAAGAGAAGCGTTGCAAGCATCGTAATACCCCGGGAAAGAGACTATGTTCATGACTAAAGTCGAATTTTACCTAAACGGTAACTAATGTGTGAGAGTTATAGACAAAAGCTTAGTTAGACCTTGGCAATGTGGTAAGTCCATAGCAGATAGTGGTTTATTATTATGATTACAATATTTGATGGGGTGGAGGAAAAAATTCCCCAATCAGCAAACTGAGGAATATTTTAGTATATATTTTGTGGAAAAAGAAAATGTATTTGCGAAACCAATATTGACTATATATATATATATATATATATATATATATATATATATATATATATATATATATATATATATATATATATATTAGCCTGAAGATTCCCCTCGGGGATGAAACGCGGGAGCCTCTGTGTAGCTTAATCGGGATAAATATATTTTCATAGCTTACTATATATATATATATATATATATATATATATATATATATATATATATATATATATATATATATATATATATATATATATATATATATATGTGAATGTGTATGTGTACAAATTCTTACAATCACGCATTACATGTTATCTGATTAAAATTCAGATTGCGTTTTATTATTCAACTTAAATTATTTTCTTTATGATCTGATTATTCAAGTATGCAACTTTTGTTATCGACGATATCTAACTGTGTTGTCAAACTTTATCTGTCAGTCATAGTGAATCCGTAAACACTATCGGTAAAATTATTCAGATAATGGCTGTTATTTCGAATTCATAACTGTCCGTAAGCCACCATCAATAGACTGTTTCTCTTGTATCAAATGGTCATAAAAAAACGTTTAAAGTTAAATTTAAATCGATAAAAATGATTGCACACAAAAATGTAAAATAAAAAATAATCGATTTTTGAATTCTAATTATTGCATTTTTACTTGATATTTAATACTGAATTTTAACTGAAAACCATAAAATAATTCGAATAAAAAAAATCGTTTTTTTGTATTTACATATTTGTTTGTGTGCAATATTTATATCGGGTTGAACCCGTTTTAAGTTTAATTTAACTTAAAACGTTTATTTTATATACTAGAGAAACAATTTATTCGTGGCGGATTACGATTATGAATTCGCAATAGGAGCCTTTACCATTATATCTAATATATCTATTTGTATATGACTTCCAATAATGTCTAACATGTTATCATATATATGACTTCCAATACTGTCTAACACGTTATCATCTATAGCAGAAACGCTCAGAATATCCTGCTCGCTTAACTAATAAAGTCTATACCTTATTAAACTTCTGAAAAAATTTGTTGTAATAAAATATTTTTTCTGTCTTTTTTTCTTCATTTTATTTCCATAGGTAAGTTCTCAGATGAAAGGGGTCCTCTCTGGGGCTAACGCTAGATCTCTATTTTAGATACATAGATATTCGAGTGTTCAATCAAGATTCTCCTCTTTTTCCCATTTTTCAGTTTGTAAAGAAGTGAAGAATATTAATGTTCTTCTCCCCAATCTACCAGTTAACTATATTATAGTATATCTTTCTTTTGGTCTGTTGGTCTTACCGATTCCAGGAAAATATTTCATCTAGTCTGGTGAAAGTAAGACCAGTAGGATAAGGTGTGCTATTCCCTGTATAAGGCAGTGTATAGCTATGTCGAGGAGATCTTATTTAGGCTTCGAATACTATATTATTTCAACATTTGGTCAGGGTTTACTTGGAGGGCGAAGTATCCTTATGTCAGGTTTTCCTGACAAACCATTTTATAGAGACCAAGGGCACTGGACGATAGTATAAAGTAGGTAATTAAAACTCTCCTTTTTATATCTTCATTTTGACCTCAGAAGTAATAAACACATTCACATTAATTTAATTTTTTTCAAATATTTATTTTAAAAATATATATTATAATCGTAAGGATAACCAGTATTGCTTGGTGGAATAGATAATACAATAGAAGAGTTGATTAAAAAGTGTGTAGCTTCTTTCTTTTTAAGCTTCTCTTTCTTTTCCTTATCTCTTCCCCTCTCTCTC
Organism: Sepiola atlantica; assembly: GCA_963556195.1. Lineage (NCBI taxonomy): Eukaryota > Metazoa > Mollusca > Cephalopoda > Sepiida > Sepiolidae > Sepiola > Sepiola atlantica. The sequence continues at coordinate 27,293,635 of OY744540.1, read as the reverse complement.
TCTCTCTTTCCCTCTATTTCCAACTTACCGTCTACCTCTCTACTTCTCTCTACGTCTTACCTCTCTCTTTACTTCGCACTCAGTCTTTCACACTCGCTCTCTCCTTTCCGCCCCTTACCTCTCTTCGTGGCGTTTCCACTTCCTCTCTACTTCTCCATACAGCTCACTCTATCTCTCTATTTTGTACTCAGATTCTATTCCTTTCCCTCTCTCCCTCTCTCCCCCTCTGTATCAAGGAAACAACTTTAATGTGTAGTACCCCATGCATTATTTATCTCCCTGGCCACCCTACAAGTATGAATATTATGGTGTGCGTATAATCATAACCAGGGCAGCGATCATACTGAATGCGATCATGTAAGGTTACTAACGGTATTGTGTGCAGTTTTAAACTTTAAGCCCGACACAAACAGACATAGATACAAATTCCCCTTATATAACAGATAACGCGGGAACAATTGTTGGCAATAAATCCGTTTCCGCTCATAAAATGTCTACTCGATTTTTTATATTACTATTGTGTAAATTTATTGAAAAGGTCTCAGTCATTCACATTTGTTCGTTTGTTTGTTTGTTTGTTTGTTTGTTTAAATGATGTGTGTGTGTTTCTATTTTTGTTTGTTTCGGTTTAATACACCCAAGTGTGAAAGTAATGACTTCCACTTCATCAACGCCCCACATTCGCATTAAATATAGAGAAACAAACAGATTTATGGGCGTCGATGACAGAAAGCTCAATTAGCGAAGAGAAGCGATGTGATTTAGATGTCTTGGCTAAGGCCTCCTCTTTAGTTACACAAACTCCATCGTCCGGATATAAAAAGCAACAAAGGCTCGTCGCCTCCGGAGGGCAAGGATGCGGCGATGACATTTTGCAGGAAGTATGAATTATCGATGAATAACAATCGATCTATAATAAAATAATCTAATTACTCATAATGTGTTCGTATCATTACGAAACAGATTCATTTGTAATGTTTCAAATCCGTATTTACACATACACGTGCGCGCAGATGGGATTGTGTCTGCTGTTTTTCTTTCTATTTATTTAAGTTTATAAGAATTAAAGCAAATAAAATATATTAATAAAACTACGCTAAAATTGTCATGTTCATATGTACGTTTTCACCTTTCACTCACATTTTTTAAAAAATGAGATCATCCGATCAAATTTCTGATTAAACCGATATCGCTAAGGTAAACAATTCCCATTGTACCCATTTTAAAATGAATAGTTCCAAAATAAAAGTATGCCGCCCCATCGACTAAAAAGTTTTTCTGTTTCAAAAAGTAGATTCGTTTTATTGATTGAAAAGAACATTTAGCTGTTGATTATGTTTACTGTAAGAAGACGGATAATATGTATTGTTATAAAAAGAATATACATACAAGTTATAATAAATGAAAAAAAAAACCTTATTCGATATATTTATTCACAAAATGTTTAGCTGAAAATGACCGTTATTTTAACGGTAGTCATTTTGTAATAGTATATTGACCCTGACAGACATGTCTAATTTCAAAAATAAAATTGAGGTAGAAAATACTGTATAATTTGCCCGGGGTGCTGAGAGTTTATATAATAATAGCCTAAGGCAATTCTATATGTGTGCGTACGGTATCACACTTCCACCATATTAAGGGCTATTATTAATAGCAAATTATACAGATTTATGTGAAAACGCACCGTGGAATTTCCCCAGTGAAACATAAATACGAGAAGTTACTAATACAGTGAACGATATATAGTGAACACCGCATTCACTGCTATCTTGCTTTGGAGAGTAGGGATGTTCTAATAATCTCTGTTCGTCCATTCCTTGCACTTTCTATTGCAATCAAACTTTTTCTAACCCTACTGCTATTGTGCTGGTTGTCCTTTCCACCCGAGTAACAACTTAAATTCGTAACCCTTTAGAAGGATACAACAGAAAAAGAAAATTACTAACAAAAATGTACAAAGAACAGAAAATTATAACAGATTGAGTGATAGAAAGAATTACAAAATGTTGCCATAGATAATTAAAGTGGAGTTAAAATGAAGAAAGAACACCCACAAAGCGTATATATTATGTTCCAGTATTGTCTCGGACAGAATATTAACACCTATTTTCTTCGATATTAATTCTTTTGGAATCGGTAACAAACCTTTGCCAGGTTGGATCAACATTTTGATGAATTGTTTTCTATCGACTTTTGCTATTAAAGCGTATGTGTGATAGTGAGAAGAGAGGTATGTAAGCTATACAGGGGGCAGAAGGGAGAAGGACGGGAGGGGGAGATGAGCGTCATATCGAATGAGGAGAGATAGGGAGAGATACATAGGAGTGGTGGGAAGAATAGAAAGGTTCGAGAGAGGAAATGATGGAAGGATATAGAAATAGATAGATAGAGCGAGGTATAAAGAGATTAGTGTTAAAAGAAATATGTTACAAGCAATTTTAAAATCTTCAATTTTGTTGTTCACGCACTTGGGCAATGCCGGGTAGCCATAATAGTTACACGAAGTTTACTAAGAATAAAACATAAGTTAAACCTTAATCGAGCACTCCACATGAACATGCCGATAGGGTAGAGAAATACAAGCAACGTCTCTACTGAAAAGGGCTATAGAGAACAGTAGTGATAATCTTCTACTAGATTGCGAAGTCGATTTTGAACTCTGTCAACGCAAGAAAGAGACACAGTCCTAGATGTGGCAGCCGCACTCTATCTTCTAACGTACCTGAGTTATATACATATGTATATATGTATACACACTTGAGCTAGTTTAGTGTGATTCGCATTCGATTGGACCCATGTTCTAAAGCGGTTTGTAATAAGTAGAAGCTATTTGGATCATCCATCAATACAGCTATCTGTTTCAGCATTTCTGAAATGAAGAGAGAATTTCTATTATTTGGAATATTTAGAAAACTGTTGTCATATGGGTGTTATTTTCACAACATTTCGGCCGATGTAACCACATAGATGTGTTGGATGATGTAAACATTTAAGACAAAGAAGAACGTCTGAAGGAACGAGCACTTATATTTGGCGACGATACCCTCTTGAGTTGACCCAGTATTGAATAGAGTATATGTACCATTAATTATAAATAGTAGATTATAATATTACAATTACATGCATACACAGACATAGGAAAGTTTTACCTAGTAAAAATCATCCTTGAGTGTCTTAGGTCTCTCTGTGCAAGGCTTTGTCAAGACAACCTTATATGAGTATACTTTACCTTACAAGTAAACCCTGACTAAATAACATAATATCCTGAGCTTAAATAAGATAACCTCGACACGGTTATACACTGTCTTATACGATGAATGGTGCACGTTACTCTAGAGATGTTACCTCAAGTAACAACACTCTGTTGGATACTTTACCAGACTAAATAAAGTATTGTCTTGTGATTCAGTAAGAGTAAGAGACCAAAATAAAGATATACTATAACATAGTTAATAGATCATTTGCAAAGAGGAAAATTAATGTTCTTAATGTTTTCACTTTTAAAAAAAATTTTTTTTTTTCAATTCTAACGACTATATTTTCATTAAAGAAAAACACTCATTTTATTTCATAAACGCAGTAGACATTTTAAAATTCTAATAGCTATATTTCGTTTCAAGAAAGAACAACGTCAGTGTATGCACGTCACAAACGTACCAAAGTTTTTCAAATATCTTTACTTGTGTGTTATTTCTTCAAATCTATCATCCAGGGGAAGTCTTGAATAAAAGACTGTTGTGAAGTTGTTCCACAGTAAATAATAAATAAAGGAAGTCAAGTCGAGGGTTGGTTTAACAAGTGTATTAACAAAGTAAGAAACTGACTAGCTCTTGCCTAGACAGTTACAATGGGGTGCTCTGTCTTCTGGTGACTCGCACTATTTATAGTGACAACCGGTGTAGTTTCTCCTGTGTAAGAACGGCCGGTGTAACATTTACTAACACAACGTTTGAGAGGAAAAGGAACACTTTTGTTGAACACCCGGATATCTAATAAGCTCATACATAGATCAAGTGATTGCCCCAAGAAAGGGACCCTTTAATTTCTGAGACTTTATACTGAGGTAACATTTAAATAAACGAGAAATATATGAATATATTATAACTCAAAAGAAGAGGTGTTACATGATACTATTTTATATTTTAAAGTTGATATTTTTTTATTGATTAGATTACTATTATTTTCAGAAAAATATACATTATTTGTTGACACATAATATTTGATTACAACTTATAAAATATTTAGCAATATAAGTACTTTGAATCGATAATCCACAGTTTTGTATTTTATAAATATCAACATTAGAGTCTGAAATCAAATTGTTATAACCAGCCATGAAAAATTAAGTATAAAATAAGAAAATATTGTTTCTGGATATTGATAGGTAATTTTATGTCTTGTTTATTCAGTAATTTTGCAACTTTATCATATACTTGAACATGTAACGAAATGAGATGATTCTTTTCGTTTAGTATTTTGTGCTAAAGAAATAATTTATATTATCACTTCTGAAACATATGTACACATAATTAGTTATTGATGTTTAATGTTTGGAATAATATTATATACTTTTAATTATGTCATCAACTTTGTATTCTTCTGAGTTTTAATATAATAGCTATGTGAAACCTAAATGGCAAATCATTGAGATAGATTTACATCTGTAGTGTTCACTAGTATCTTAGAGAGTTGCATTTGTTCGATTTTTATATTTGTAAAATTAAGGTGATATATATTCTTGTCTATTCAGATACAAATAAATTTAAACCATGTGACTTTCTTTAATCTATATAGTTAAATCTTTTAACATCAAATGCTTATCTACTATTCATAAGTATATTATTACAAGAATTAGTTTGAGGCTCCCAAAATTTAATTCCAGAATTGCCCACATCGACAAATGCTAAATAATAGTCAATTCTAAGTGACAGTGTTCTGATGGTTTAAGTTTCAATTCAGCGGTGCAATTCAGTATAGGCGACATGAGGATGTAAGGAAGACTTACTTACGTATGCTACCCAGTCACGTACGACGGAATTAGAACAATCCATCCCGTGGATGAAATAAAATGCTCAGATAACCAAGTTTGTTTTAAAAATAGTCGCGTTAGAAAAGACGCGCCTGAAGAGGTTTTGAGGTTACATCGACCGAAACCTTCTTGAAAAAATATTGAAAATTAGAACAGTAGACCTTATAATATAAATTACAACAGTCTGGTTTTCACTATTACTTGTTTGCTCTCAATAGAAATTTAGAAACATGCTAGGTTATTTTAAATGGTTATACCTATATACATCCGATTGTCATTTATAAATCCTTTTAGGCAACCGTAAAGTTATAAGGTTGAGGAAAGTGACAAGTGCAAGGAAAGCAGAACAACAACCATAAACAGTAAAGAAAATATACGAAAAAACGATCCAATTATAAAAGGAATTACATCCAGTCGATATGTATTCGATGGAATCGAATGTAGCGAGAATATTAAACGATATCTGGACATAGATTGGCAGCAACAACACGATACATGTGACACATCAATTCATCTCATACGGGATTGCAATATCAATCATGTTCGCTCCTGTGAAGACTTGTCAATCCAAATATGCGTGACCAAGGTTAGAGATTCCATCGACAAGGTCATCAGTCGCCATAGCCTTAAGCGGACTCAGGCTAATAGTGACGTTAGCTAATCCAAGATGACTAACCGCTTTACCAGAAACAAACGAGAAAACATGAGAAAATGCGAGTTTGGAAACATTCCTCTGAAGAAGACAAGAACGGTTATTCTTAAGATGCGTCCATTCAATCTGAGCAGTTAACGATGTACATGCGAATTTGTAAACATTCAATAATTTGTAAACATTCAATAATTTGTAAACATTCAATAATTCGTCCATTCAGTCTGAGTGTTGAACGATGTACATGCGAATATGTAAACATTCAATAATCTGTAAACATTCAATAATTTGTAAACATTCAATAATTTGCTAACATTCAATAATTTGTTAACATTCAATAATGCGTCCATTCAGTCTGAGCGTTTAAGGATGTAAATGCGAATTTGTAAACATTCAATAATTTGTAAACATTCAATAATTTGTAAACATTCTATAATTTGTAAACATTCTATAATGCGTCCATTCAGTCTGACCGATTAACGATTTAAATGCGAATTTGTAAACATTCAATATTTGTTATTTGTAAACATTTAATAATTTGTAAACATTCAATAATGTGTTAACATTTAATAATGCGTCTATTCAGTCTGAGCGTTTAACGATGTAAATGCTTTTTGGAAACAAGTGCGAGAAAGTTGAATATATAGAATAAGGAGACAACTACCAGTGCAAGGACGTGAACAAAATGTATCACCATTTTATGCCTTGTTAAGAAATACAAATCCAGTGTATCTAGAATCCTTATTCTAATTTTGATCAAATCCACTAAATTATCTTGATTCTATAAAATATCAAAGATCTAAAGCTTACTCTTAAAAGGTAAACTGCGCATGATCAATTCTGCTGTGAAACAGCAATGTAATGTTAAGTAATTGTTTTATGTTCAAAGGATTCACCGCTTATTCAGGCCCAAAGGCTATTCGAGGATAAGGGTTAATGACATTGTTTAGTGCAGGTTTAGACAGCACCTTGCTTGTTTGGAATTTTATTATTTAAGAGGACATCTCAACAAGAATTTGTTCATTTTAGACTTGAAAACGGCCATGTTGTAGTAAGTTGGGAAACAACCCAGTGGTGCTGCGTTTCACAGACGGGCAGATCTTAGAAAGTAACTTTGCTCATTGAAGTTCCGTTTGGTTTTAGATACACAGAGAAAGATAGGAAAATATTTACAGTAGTTGTCTTGTTGTGAATGTTTTACAGGACGGTTATCATAGAAACTCAATCAACCGCTTCCCATAGAAGAAAACAGTAGAGTAAAGAAAGACTAGCAACATTTCTTCTGTCAGAAAGCAGATGCGTTGAAGACTAAAAGACACCCCTACTCAATTTCAGAAGTAATATAGTTCTATCCGAAAAGAATAACGAGGCTTTTCTTTTATTTAATATCTACAATCTTAACATGTTTTTTTCCGATTTGAAGAGCTCATTATCTTACTACATTTTAGGTATTATTATTATCATCATATATATATATATATATATATATATATATATATATATATATATATATATATATATAGAGAGAGAGAGAGAGAGAGAGAGAGAGAGAGAGAGGGGGTTAAGAGAAAGTTAGAAGAAAGAGATGTAAAGTTGCATACTTTACAAGTATAATAGACATATTATAGGAGTATGAAATAAATAAAAATCCTTTAAACCTGAGCTTTTCAAAAAAGATAAATCCTCTCATCCGAACGCAAATCAATTATTTAACAATAAATGTGTTGGTTTTAATTATTAATTTGCTGAACATATTTTTGGCAACGGAAAATTCACGGATATACCGTTATGTGTCAAGAGGTTTCATTCATTCGAATATTTATCCAGAAATTCTCCAAGTTGAATACATCAACATCCAAAATATGGTGGTTACAGTCAATCAATGTATGTAAATATTTTCTTCTTTAACCATCTGTTTTAGCAGTATAAGGAGCATAATGACAAAATATCAACTAGCCTTGAGAAAACAAGAGAACGCTGAAATGTAAAAAGCAAAGGGAAAAACACCGTTAAATGAAATATATGTTGGAAAACGGAAACAAAAACGAATCAAAATTATTTATTAATTTCTATGTTTATAATGGTGTATAGTAAATGAGCCGTGATAGTTATCATGCTGTATATGTAATTATGGTATGTTAAAAAATTTTTAAAGATTTAAAGTATGTTTATAATCAAATTATTTTTGGAATGGTAAATAAACAAGAACATTTTTATGAATACTATTATTTATACAAATGATTTATATATATATATATATATATATATATATATATATATAGATATATATATATTTTTATTTTTATTTTTAAATACAGATTTTAATCAGACATGGACCAGTGGTTTCTGACAAGAAACGGGTTTAATTCCCGATTCCGTCTTCTTCCGCATAGTCTGAAATAGTAAATGATGGAATTTCTTCAAAATACACTTTTAACCGTTATGAAACGCTATGTACACATAATTTGAAAATGGAGGGCCTGCGAGACGCTTAGGTCAGAAAAGCCGTTAAGTAAGAGATTCTATATTTAGAAGTGAAGAACGAGAAGGAAGGAAGAAAGCAAAAAAGAGAGAAAAGACAGAAAGAAAGAAAGAAAGAAAGAACGGAGGGGAAAAATAAAATAAAATTAAATTAAATTTATAATAATAAAAATTAAGAGTAAATAAAATATTATATTATTTTTATATTTATATTTATATATGTATTACATAATTTAAGGTACGCAGCTCTAATTAATTAAATAATCTAAAAAGGGGAGGTAACTATTTATTATTATATAAAAAAAAATATATGTATATATAAATTTCCGATTTTTTCAATTATAAATATCAATTTAAAGTAAAAATATAAATATAGATAAATATATAATCAGTAAATAAAAAATAAAAAATCAATATATAAATAACAAAATCGATCAATATATAATCAAAATATCAATATATTAATGAAAAATCAATATATAAATAAAAAATCAATATATGAATAAAAAATCAATATATAAATAAATTAAGAAAAAAAAACTATATATAAATATAAATAAAATTAAATAAAATTAAAAAATAAAATTAAAAAAATAAAATTTAAAAAATCAATATATAAATAAAAAATTCGATACATAAATAAAATCAATATATAAATAAATAATAATATGTAAAAAAAGAATCAAAAATCAAAATGTAAATGAAGATATTAATAAAAATATAAATATATAAATGAAAATCAAAAATCAAAATATAAATAAATCAATATATAAATAAAAAATCAATATATAAATAAAAATTAAAATTCATACATAAAAAATTCATATATAAATAAAAAATCAATATATAAATATAAAAAATCAATATATAAATAAAAAATAAAAAATCAATATATAAATAAAAAACCAATATATAAATAAAAAATCAATATATAAATAAAAAATCAAAAAATAAATATACACATACACACGTATATATACACATATACATACACACACATATATATATATATATATATACATATATACACATATGTACACACAGGTATGCATGTGTAAATAAAAAAATCAATGTATAAATAAAAAATCAATATATAAATAAATATATAAATAAATATATAAATAAAAATATAAATAAAAATCAATATATAAATAAATTTAAAAAATTTGAAAAATAAAATTTGAAAATTTAAAATTTAAAGAAGAAAGAGGGAAAAATGGAGAAAGGAAAAAAAGAGTTGTGATCAGGTTCGTAGAACAGGAAGTCTGCAGTAGAAGTATATAAGTGTCTGAAAAATGTATGTAGGGCTCTAGGAAGGCTTAAGTCACTCGATCCATCCAATAAATAAGGAGTGCTTGTTTACGATGTATACAGCCCTTAAAAACCTCATCGCGTACATTTAAAAATCTGGTGTTTGGGTTCATGATGGCCTTAAAAATATGGAACTGCTCAGCATTACACAAATGGCAAACATAAGATATAGGTGAATGAATAGGTTTTCTCTTCATGATTTTCCAATTTATAGAAAAGGGAGTTCCTTCTTCTTTTAGTTCCCAAATTCGTTTAGCCAAAGATGTGTTTGCGCGATCTTTGTATCTAAAGGAATATAGGTGTAAATAATACCTTTGTTTAAAGGAACCTTGTGTCATGTCGTAGTATACATCTGTACTGTTATCAGTTTGACTCGTAACCACAGCTTTGTATACAACTGAGTCAACTTTACAATTTTCCTCGAGAGGGCAAGAATTGTTATTTTGGCATGAGCATCCGGTGTCGACTGCCGTGCTTTGTTCTCTGGTGATGTAACTCCTTATAGGCCGCATGGTTGAGTAGCTGACCTTGATGGTGTTTTTATTGAAAAACTTATGTAAACTGTTTGTTGTAGGGAAATGTTTGTTTAATAATGAGAGAAAAATATGACCTACTCTTGATTTTGTTCTGCTGGCGAAAACCAGATAATCGATCTCCTTCTTTTTGCGGCTGTTGTTCTGTGGAATATCCTGGTTTGGGATGTATGAGATTCCATCGTGGAATCCGCTGTCGCGGAGGGCTTTATTAAAATATGGAGCGGCCTGTGTGAAAACTTCATAATTGGAGGAGAGGTTTGAAATTCTAGGACTTATATTTTTAGTAAGGTTTTTGAGGATTGATGGTGGATGGCATGAGTTTTTGTGGATGTATTGAAGTGATTCATTCGGTTTATGGTAGGGTTTGTGAGTATTATTTTCGAGGTTAAGAGTAGAATCGAGGAAATCTATTTGGTTTAAATTAGTAGTGATAGTGATTTTAAAGCCTAAACTTTTGAAGGTTTGAATGAGGTCTTTCCTAAATTTATCTAGTATTTGTCCGTTTTTATTGTGTGAAAGGCAGACCCCGTCATCTCGGTATTGTCCGATGAAGTGGTCGGGAAACTTAATTTTGAGTGTGTGTAAGATATAAAGTCCTACCAGGTCGCATATATCCGCACTATCGTGGGCGCCCATTGCTACGTCAAAAGGGTCCTCAGGATCTGATTTCTTTACCCAGGCCCTTCCCTCGAAGAAAAGAAGGGTTTGTCAGGCATTTAGGATGGTATCTCGTTCTAACTGACTTATATATGTGTAATCTAGTGCGTAGTTTAGAGCTTTTTCTGATCTAAGCGTCTCGGCGGCCCTCCATTTTCAAATTCTGTGTACATAGCGTTTCATAACGGTTAAAAGTGTTTTTTGAAGAAATTCCATCATTTACTATTTCAGACTATGCTGAAGAAGACGGAATCGGGAATTAAACCGGTTTCTTGTCGGAAACCACTGGTCCATGTCTGATTAAAATCTGTATTTAAAAATAAAAATATTACGCTCTTAATTTAATTTAATTGAGCACTCCACTGGTATTTCCCTTTTATTCTTTTTTGAGTATACCTTTATACTTTATATATATATATATATATATATATATATATATATATATATATATATATATATATATATTACATACTATCCTTTAGTTTTGTTTTGAATTAATGCTCCCTATTTAAATCATGAAAATTATATAGTGAGATTTATTCACACGTAAAGTATAGTATTTTTTTATAAATAAACCGTAATGATATTTTAGCTAGGCTTTAATATTAGTCCTTCATGAAAAACGTCCCGTCTAATGTGGTGCGGTTTTTCTTTAGCTCTGCTTCTAATTAAAATATGGCTGCACGTGGAAAGAATTCGATGTGAGTTTGTGTTGATTTTCAGACTTTTATTTTTGTCACATCGCAATGTATATTTTTTTCGAATAGAAAAACAACTTTTGTCTTCCTGATGAGTTTAGAGAGGAAATATTCGACATTGACATGCACACGTTGGTTGTTCCACTGCCGAACAAAGCGGAACCGTAAAAGTGTATGAAAAGTGATTGTTTTGTAATATAAATGCTTCGTAAGATATATAAAATGTCGACCTTTGAATAGAACAATATCTAATTTATTTATATATATATATATATATATATATATATATATATATATTCATAAAATACAGAAATGTTATGTAACATTAGTACCGTCGGTTTCAAAGCGGGAGGTTTATCCCGATTATCGTCAGCTGATAAACATATTCAGGAATATGTTTATCAGCTGACGATAGTCGGGATCAACCTCCCGCTTTGAAACCGACGGTACTTATGTTAGATTGAATTTCTGTATTTTATAAATAAATATTTACGCTCTTAATCCTTCGAAATCTCGGATTTCTTAATTAATCGAGTACTCTGCTGGATTTTTCATGCCCTACCACACAGTACTTATATATATATATATATATATATATATATATATATATATATATATATATGTGTGTGTGTGTGTTTGTGTTTCCTTTCTACTTAGTATTATCAAAATGGCATACTATTTTTAAAAGTAATATACATTACGTTGAAATGCATATGCATCTTCTCACACATATTTAATCATATGCTCTTATACATTCAACATAACAGTAACCAACAAAGCCAAACATATATAAGAGAGAATGTTTAAACTTGCTATTATTGGTTTAAAATACTTAGTTAGCGATTCGTTATTTCCGAACATATTCAATACACAAGCTATAACCTGGGCTGTGTAAGTGGGAGTCAACATCTTAGTAGAACGTGTTTCCATTGTTCGAAACTAAAGCGTATCTCTCTTCTAAATCATAATCGCTTATATTTCCGATTCAGGCGGAAATCCCGAGACGAACAAAAACTTTTAGATAGGAAATTGGCATTAGTCAGCCATGATAGATTTTGCTAAAATGACCAGTGACAATGGCTTGTTAGCTTCAGTGAGCTAAAATGAAATTTTATCGGTAGCGACGAGATGAGAGGAAGCGCTATGAAGATGATTTTATTGAAGAAAAGATGAATGATTACGATCGGGCTGCGAATCAGTCGGCGAAATACTTCTAATAATATATTATTCAATTCGCTAATTAAACGTATCACCTTTGTCGAAATTGGACGGCTTCTCGCCGACGAGAGTTTGGGCGTTGAAACGCGTTGTTTGCCCGGCGCGCTTCTAATGACTTTTATATGATCGTGAAACCTAAGTGCTGCCTTTTAGATTCGGCGTCAAAATAATAGCTATGGCGTCGGTCCGCCTCTGAAGACAATTTTACGAGTTGAGAAATGTTCTCAGAGACGATTGAGTTGCTGTTCCTTCGAAGGAATTACAAACGACCCGGAAGACTTAACCCCTCCGGATCTACAATGAAATAAAGATTTATGGTATATAGAGAGGGAGATTAATTTTATATTTGTCAGAATTAAATAAATGAAGCGAATGGAAGCATTGTCTTAATTTCAAAATGATACTTTTCCGATAGCTTCAGTTGTAGACTTAAGACATTTATAAATGTACACGTTGGAATCCGAAAAACTAGATTTCTATTGGCGTATGATTTTTATTCAGCTTTTTATGACTCTATTTTTTAAATCTGTATTATGTACGTTCTCTCTGTCTGTCTGTCTGTCTGTCTGTCTGTCTCTCTCTCTCTCTCTCTCTCTCTCTCTCTCTCTCTCTCTCTCTCTCTCTCTCTATATATATATATATATATATATATATATATATATATATAACTGCTTGGTAGTGAAACACGTGTAGGAAAAAACATTTAATTTGAATAAATAGTATTTGTAAGAAAAAATATCTTTAATGGTGATCATTGGTGTCTTGAAAGGAATGCTTTGGTAAGCCTTCATAAAATCACATATATATATATATATATATATATATATATATATATATATATATATATATATATATATATGAGGAATAAAAGAAACAATGTTTCAGACAAAATGTAAAAATAAAAATGGAATGAAGGATAAGCAAATCAACAACTAGCAAAAAAACAACAACTCAAAAACACATATAGAATAGTTCTACTAAAATATTGCAATTGTTAAAATACGATCATCATCAGTTAGTAGCAGGATTTTCATTAAAGTGCTGCTACTAACTGATGATGATTGTATTTTAACAATTGAAATATTTTAGTAGAACTATTCAATATGTGTTTTTGAGTTTATTTTTGCTAGTTTTTATTTGCTTATCCTTTATTCAATTTTTATTTTTACATATATATATATATCATTATATATATATCAATATATATATATCAATATATATATATATATATGTATATGTATATATATATATATCAATATATATATATATATGTATATGTATATATATATATATATATATTGATATATATATATATATGTATATGTATATATATATATATATATATCAATATATATATATATATATATATATATATATATATATATATATATATATATATATATATATACAGGTAAACTTCGGTATCTCGAACACCGATGTCTCGAATACAACGCAAATCTCGAAGTCAGTTTGCGGTCCCGACCGTTTATTGGTGTCAATTTCAAACTTCGATTTCTCGAACCCTCGGATATCTCGAATTTTATTTTCAGTCCCATCAAGTTCGAGATATAGAAGTGTACCTATATATATATATATATATATATATATATATATATATATATATATATATATATATATCGAAAACCCTTTTTAGGGTTCCAGTGTAACGGGTAACATTTTCGGAGAGCCGAGTTTTATAGAAACGTTTTAAAGAATAACAGCTTTAAGAAATATCCAAACGTTTTGAAGAATAACAGATTTCAGAAATATTCAAACGTTTTGAAGAATAACAGATTTAAGAAATATTCAAACGTTTTGAAGAATAACAGATTTAAGAAATATTCAAACGTTTTGAAGAATAACAGATTTAAGAAATATTCAAACGTTTTAAAGAATAACAGATTTAAGAAATATTCAAACGTTTTAAAGAATAACAGCTTTAAGTAATATTGAAACGTTTTGAAGAATAACAACTTTAAATAATATTCAAACGTTTTGAAGAATAACAGCTTTAAGTAATATTCAAACGTTTTGAAGAATAACAGCTTTAAGTAATATTCAAACGTTTTGAAGAATAACAGCTTTAAGTAATATTCAAACGTTTTGAAGAATAACAACTTTAAATAATATTCAAACGTTTTGAAGAATAACAGCTTTAAGTAATATTCAAACGTTTTAAAGAATAACAGCTTTAAGAAATATTCAAACATTTTGAAGAATAACAACTTTAAATAATATTCAAACGTTTTGAAGAATAACAGCTTTAAGTAATATTCAAACGTTTTGAAGAATAACAGCTTTAAGTAATATTCAAACGTTTTGAAGAATAACAGCTTTAAGAAATATTGAAACGTTTTAAAGAATAACAGCTTTAAGTAATATTGAAACGTTTTGAAGAATAACAGCTTTAAGTAATATTTAAACGTTTTGAAGAATAACAGCTTTAAGTAATATTCAAACGTTTTGAAGAATAACAGCTTTAAGTAATATTCAAACGTTTTGAAGAATAACAACTTTAAATAATATTCAAACGTTTTGAAGAATAACAGCTTTAAGTAATATTCAAACGTTTTAAAGAATAACAGCTTTAAGAAATATTCAAACATTTTGAAGAATAACAACTTTAAATAATATTCAAACGTTTTGAAGAATAACAGCTTTAAGTAATATTCAAACGTTTTGAAGAATAACAGCTTTAAGTAATATTCAAACGTTTTGAAGAATAACAGCTTTAAGTAATATTCAAATGTGTGAGAGAGCGAGAGAAATATTATATGATAAACGAATAAAATAATGAATTCAAAAGCATAAGTTCACAAAAGAGATATTTTATATCTTTTTAAAATGGAAGTCTACAAAAATAGGAAAACAGAATAATGGTTCATATTTGAGTGTCCTTGCCGAAGAAGAGGAATTCATTAGTTTAGATATCGAAGAAGCCTGAGTCGATAATTTGAGGGATGTGAATAATCCACGGGTCTGTAAAATCGTAATCAAAACTTCATCACTCAATTATATATGTTACATTTCATGTAAAGTCATCAAATAGAGTCAATCATCATGTGTTTTTATATTCGAAACCTCAGTAAGAAATGTATGAAGTGTTTAAATGGTTAAGTTTATGAATTTGTTTTCAATCAGCAGACGACATTGAAATGCGATTCAAGCAGTGTGTGTGTGAGTGTGTGAATTGATGTCAATGTGGCTACGTGTGCGTGAGTTTATGAAAAGCATTTTTCAGCTCTCCAAAAACCTGACAGAGGGGTGATGTGGCTGGTGAGACGTGAATGTGTACTCTCACGTTGATTTGGGCTAAACATGCTATGGAAGGAAAAAACTGACCTTATATTGTGTCGAAGTGTCTCCAAAAGGACAATTTCTATAAATTCATAAAAATCCGCTGATTGGTTCAAAATTTTTTATTTTTTATTTATTAATTCTGGCCGATGCGTTCGCAAAGCCGTGTGCACAGAAATGAGTGTAAGCACTTTCATTTTGGGCATCGAATAGTAAACCTCGCTGCTACACACACGCATATATATATATATATATATATATATATATATATATATATATATATATATATATATATATATATATATATGTATATATATATACAGGGTGTCCCAAAATAATGTATACACCCTTTGAATTGTTATAAGTCGTTCAATTTACTGATTTTTATTTGAAAGATTTATAAACAAGATTGAGTAAGAATATTCATTTAAAAATACTGACAGTAAAATTAACAAAAACATAGAAAATTAACTTTTAACAAAGATAAAGGCTACTTAGGGTAATTTCAGAATGTTCATAAAATGAACCCTCATCCTAACCCCAACCCGTTCTGCTCAATACACTTTCGATATAGTGAAGACGTGAAGAATTGTACCTACAAACGTCCTGCGACATTTACTCCGGTATTTGAGCACATTCTACTACAATTACTACTCCCATTTGTTTGCAATTACTTCAGGTTTCTTGCTTTAAACATTGTAGCATTTACGTTTATTAAAAGTTAATTTTCTATGTTTTTGTTAATTTTACTTTCAGAATTTTTAAATGTGTATCTTACTGTTCTACTCTTTTATCAATTTTGTTTGCAAATCAAACTCAGTAAATTGAACGAGTTATAACGATTCAAAGGGTGTATACATTATTTTGGGACACCCTGTATATATACGAGGTCTGTCCAAAACGTATCCGACCTTTGACCAGAAAAAACGTATTTCAAATACGTGACGGGGTTGCGACTCAAACCCCCTTCAAGGTAGCCCCAGTCTGCTTGCACACACTTAGCCCACTGATCCATCCATTGCCGGAAACACCTCTGGAAGTCTTTCTTTGGAATGGTGTTCATTTCCACCGTCGTGTTCCGCATTATCTCTTTTTTCGGTTAATCCCCCTTTTAATTTGTGTTACAAATAGCATCTTCTCCAAACACCTACGGAATCGCACGCGACGGAGGAGATAAACACCATTCCAAAAGAAGACTTTCAGAGGGATTTCCGGCAGTCGATGGATCGGTGGGCTAAGTGTGTGCAAATACTTAAATACACAAATCGTTTGATATCAAGTAAGGCTTTAAAAAGGTAATAAAAG
The DNA here is from genome assembly GCA_963556195.1 of Sepiola atlantica. NCBI lineage: Eukaryota > Metazoa > Mollusca > Cephalopoda > Sepiida > Sepiolidae > Sepiola > Sepiola atlantica. Next base: position 27,276,451 of record OY744540.1, on the reverse strand, counting down.
AAAAAAGAAAGCAAATATTAATATAAAAACAAATAGGTTCATAAATGATGGATAGATCAAGTAAACATAGAAACGAACAGAAAGTGTGAACAGATAAATTAATCTAAATGGACAATATGATTGACCGTTTATACTAATTAAGAAAATTAGCAATCTCTCATTTGAATTTCTCTTTTGGTTTGAAGAACGTGACTCTCTATTAAAGGGAACAACTGAAATATGTACGCACACATTTAACCAATAGGGTGGTTATAAATAAAAATGTATACTAAAAACAGCTCTACTTGTTATTGGGCACTTTTTATAAACACTGGTGTTTCACTTGATTAACATTTATAGAAACTAATGTAATCAATGTACCATGCATATATATATATATATATATATATATATATATATATATATATATATATATATATATATATTATATGTATATATATATATATATATATATATTTATATGAATATATATATATAAATATTTATATGAATATATATATATATATATATATATTCTTTTTTATCTACACACCGGAAACGAACCATACGAATGAGTTCACGCATAACATATAATACACGGTTTTAGACCTTACCGTTCGAATTTTTTAAAAACACACTCATTGATTCAATTTATGGCTACGTATGTGTGTATGATTCATCGCTGTTTGGTTATATATATATATATATATATATATATATATATATATATATATATAAAAATACGTGTTATATAAACATTTGAATCGGCCTACGGAAATGCAATTACGTTTGGGCACCCTTGTGCTTCGTCATTGCCGAGGGATGATTATGAAATTTATTTGTACAAAGATTATAAAAGAAACAGAATCCGAAACTTCGAAATAAGTAAGCTGCCCCAAAAATCAACAGCAACAAGGACCATAATTATATCAGCATCTTTTAGTCTTCTTAAAAATACCCATTCTTTGAGGAAATCCGCCAGGCAGCTCAGCCGTTCTCCTTAGTAGTGTAAAGGGGGCAGTTAATAAATGTGAAGCATGTCAAAATCTGTCGTGTCCTTACTATTTCTGATTCGTTACTTCTTTTTCAGCTCTATTTCATTTATTTAAAATATATATTAGTATTTGTCAGTAAAAGTGAGTGAAAGTGTAATTTTCTTTTGTAGATTTGTGTGAAACGTGATTACGTAGTACGTCAATGAGACGCCTTTGCATATTATATATTTTAACTAGCACGACGCGTGCAAATTAAACAGTAGTATTTGATTACTGTATTGCTTCCATTCTTAAAATGAATGTGGCTCATAGTTCCATTCTATGGAGAATCAACGATATTATTGTACACAATTGGACAGAAGATTTACTACCATGTGATCTTTGTCCGAAGGCCAAAGAACGTGTATCTTAGTTCGAGTGTTCAATTCCAACACAACAGCAACAAAAGATGAAACTAAAGAATTACTTTAATTTGTATTGCATCTTCATCGATTGGGCGATTTAATATTTTTTTAAAAGCGTATAGAGTAATAAGGTACGGACAAACATAAAACGTATTCATTGTAAAAACCTAGTTTTCTCTAATTAACATATAACCATACACTTATAAATACACAATGTACTACGTTTGTATCCAAATTGCATCTGGTCGTGAGGCTCTATTTGAAAAATTTGGAGAGGTAGAAATCCCGCTGTGGTTGTCATCACTCTCAGATGTATCATCAGCCAGACAAGGTATATCTGCCAAGTTATAATATGTACCCTAAATAGATTAAGTCATGTGTATGACCTTAATTAATTGCTGTTGACCTCCCTAATTTCGTAAATTTGAAGAACATTTTTGATTTTGAGCCAATAGCGCACAACAATATTGTGGAATGTCTATGCGGTCAGACATACTTATTGTAATGTATTTATATCTGAAATTGTATTTATTTTTTTGTAAACTATCCTATTTCGAGTAGTGCGCCCACCAAACCCAACCTTCCAAAACTTTTAATCTCCGAAACTAATGAACATATTATTATGAATTAATTTTAAAACATAATGCGAGAAACATGGGCAGATTTTCTTTTTGTAAATGTTAACATATATATGTATGCATATATATTTATTCTTGTTCATTTTATTCCACCTTCCGGTTCTCAACATTGCATTGCTCCTGCCTCAGAATGTTCACCTTCATATTTACTTGTTTACTAGCAATGTTTCAAGCAATACACCATTTCCTTTTATCTCTCAGTCTCGGCGCGGCAGAGTTTGCATATACCAAAACGATGTTCCGGCTCTCCGAGAAGCGAGCCAGGAGCAGCTGCTAAATAAAGTTATTGATGAGATGCCGCAGACATGGCATTGTATCCAACACAATGGGCCATGCTTTGTACTCCTTGCTACTTTGTCTCTACCCGATCCCAATGATCTCAACCATCTATCCACCTAACCTATCTAGATCTCGCCTATCCACACTCTCACTTTATTTGCTCTCATTATACCCTTACATTCAGGCACCCTTCCCCTATATCCTTCCCCATTCACCGACAGACATCTTCCCCTACATTTATTTCTCTTATACACATTTCTTGTCTTTATTTTTGTCGATACTCTTCCGCATAACTTCTACAACGCCCTATTCATAGAATAAACCACCCACACCATGGAGACTTAATTCCAATATATTGTACTTACACTGAATTAGTTTCGTTCACTATGCAATCATTCGTTCACTATGCAATAATTAAATGTTGTTTTGAATTATATACAAGCCGCGCGTGCGTGGTCCCACTCTGTATGTGACTCGATGTGGCGAGTGTAAAATGCAATAAATTTGGGCAATTTGGGGCATTTTTTACCCCCTGGGGGCGCGAACCAGATTTTTTCCAAGGTCAGCGATACTTATTTTCTATTAGGAACAATTGCCTCCACATTTTGGCCAAGTCTCAGAGAAATTGAAAGGATGGATAAAAAGTTATGGGGCAAAAAACGTTATTTTTTGCAATTTCGGGGCCTTTTGACATCCTGGGGAGCTAACCAGATTTTTTTTCAAAAATCGGAGAACGTCACTTTCTAACCTGACCAAAGTTACAACTTCATGCAAAATTTCAGAGAAATTCAATGGATGGTTGCGGAGAAAAATCCGGACGGACAGACGGACATGCCTCAGAATATAAGTTTCCCGATTTTATAAATTGGGGGACCAATAAACCTTTTCCCTTCCTGTTTCTTCTGGCACCTCCTGTTCTCACACTCTAGGTCTTTGAGTATAATATAATAGATGAAGGCTTAATATAGACTAATTCTGTTTGACCATGCATTATTTTACTTCACGTAAATATTCCCCTTTAACCATATAAATGCTGATCCCTAATTATCCACCCTCAATTACTACCTACTGTTCACGGGAACAATTGCAACAAAAAACATAAATATTAAATATTTAATAAAAAATAAAGAAAAAGTAAATAATGAATTATAAAACAAAACAAATAATAATAAAAATACCAACAACAACTAAATAAATTAAATTAAATTAAATCTAAATATTAATATTTAAGATTAACTAAATTAATTAATCTTAGTAATCTATTAGATATTTTTACAATTGCCTTTTCTGTATACCTTGTCTTTCTTTCTGAGAATCTCATGTTTTTTTTATTTTTTGAAGAGCAGCGTCCACTTGGCCCTCCTCAACTGACACAGCCAATCCAACTTTTGTTTTCGTTTTTGAAAAAAAAAAGGGTTTTACTCTCGAAATGATTAAAGTCTCTATCATTCCGGACCGATAACTATTTAAGAGTAAGCTAACAAATTTTAGAATTTACTCTCTTTATATTTAAATGTTTGAAATATAAATGAATTGATCTGAGATTTACCATTTCTTGTCATTTATTTTTGTTCATTCTTATTCTACATTCCGGTTCTCAACATTGCATTGCTCTTGCTCAGAATTCTCCCCTTCATATGTACGTATATATATATATATATATATATATATATATATATATATATATATATATATATATGTATATATATATTTATTTTAATTTTATTTTTATGAACTAATTATTATCAATTTTGCAATATATATTCTCAGTAAGAACTAAGTATGATGCGCGCATTATTTATTCTGTAAACTTTATCATTTACGGAATACGCCTATCGTAGCATCACACTCGCACAGAGAAAAACCTTTAAGTTCGATACAAAATATTGAATAGTGTAGTTTTACATCAAATGTTGAGTTATATAAAGTGGTCCATTTTAGAAGGGGGCGTGTGAGCGTAACTAATATATACATGTGCTTGATAAAATCATAAACTATTTACTTTATTATTATGAATTATAGAGCGTGTATTCTGGTCAACAGGGTATGCAACAATACTTTTAAGTATACCATTGGGGCGGATGTAACCGAAACCGTACTATACACTAACGACAGAAAAAAACATTAAACTTAAAGTCTAATGATAGATGTATTATCATAACCGTCATTGGACGGGCATTACATTATATATATATATATATATATATATATATATATATATATATATATATATATATATACATACATATATATACATATATATATACATATATGAATATATATACATATATATATACATATATGAATATATATACATATATATATACATATATAAATATATATACATATATAAATATATATATACAAATATATATATACAGGGTGGGCCAAAATAAGGGTCCTATCTTTAAATTTGAATAACTGGAATTTGAATAACTTCCACAAAATAAAGGTTAAACTCACCAAATTTTATGTGTGTGTAGACTGACCCTTCCGAGATTTTTTGAAATAAACAAAACAAATTTTAGCCGAAAAAAACTTCTTAAAACTTACAAAAACTAAAGTATTGTTTTTTACACTGTTTTGAGTTTTTTAAGCAAAAATAATGTTTTCTAAATGAGGGTACGTTACTTAGGGCTAATACGGCTCATGCTTGCTTCGGAAGGGGTCCTTTACTTATTCTAAAAAAAAAAAAAAAAAAAATCAATAAATAAAAAAGTTATGAATTTTTAAAAATAGCACCCTTATTTTTGCCCACCCTGTATATATATATATATATATATATATATATATATATATATATATATATATATATATATATATATATATATATATATAATAGTAGCATACCCGACAAAGTCGTCTGCCTGAAATAGGCTAAACTCTCACCGTATATGCAGTGTTTCATCGTGGCCGTGAAGGTAATGCATTGTATGTCGGATTATATATATATATATATATATTCGATTATTTTACGCAATTATTTGATGAGGATGCATTATAAGTTATTATAGTACCATTGCTTGTCATACTATTAAAATAATATCTACGGTTAATCCAAACGGTCTATAGCCCTGGGGAATCACATTGAAAACCACGATATAATTGCCTCTGGACATTCGGGGCAGATAATTTCCGAGTTAATCAATCACAAAGCAATTTTCGAAATTCTCCTTGGAATTACCATGGAAAGCATGTCATGATTTCCATCTACATTTGGCAATGGATCGTCTTTATCGTGATAGTTTGTAGCTTTTTACTGCCTACAGCTGCCATTGCATCATATTGTTCTCATAACGTATAACATTCAACAAAGAACTTTCGATTAAGATATGAAATCGAATGGAACTCACAGAATATTTATATATTCGCTACAAGAACAGGCACAAAATATATACAAACAAATATTAGAAAAATAAAGAAACATTCGTATGTATAATTGTCTACAAAAGCTCCTTAATCAAAGAAATTACAGTATGCTACTGTCACGCATTAATTCAGCCGGGATAATGAAGCCACTCACTTTATAATTATTGTAATTTCAAAATAAGTTCACTGCAGACTAGGTCCTAAATAATGTACCAATGACCTATTCTACAAAGCTACAATTACATATGACAAAAATAAGAACTAGTTAATTTTAGTAAAGATTGCAAAACCAATACAATTAACCTACGCAAACGATAATATAAAGTGTATCATATCTTTACTGGCGTCTTGGACATCAAAGACGCAATCAAGTTAACTAAAAATAAAATAAAGTTGAAAATTGGTAAAAGAGTGGCATTGGTGTCAACAAAGGGTTATATATGCAGCTATATCTAGAGTGAAAACTTGCTATTTTGAAATGGCCTGATATCAAACACTGACTAAACATAAATATAGAATGCGTATAAAACTGTAAACACGTCAACTATATTTATTAGTAATTAAACACCTGAATTCATATGCAATAATACAATTAAACAGTGGAAAATATCAAATCAATTATTGGGCACTTAACAATGTACTTAGGTTAATGCTGATTAAATTAATAAACTTTCAATCGACTAAGTATAAACTTGTCTATTACTAAACTAAAATGGTTAAAAAGTAATACTTATAATAAACACTGTTAATTTTACAGATAAACATAAGAATAATTCTAAAATCGCATCTTTATATAATGTAATGAATAAATAATATGAACTGTATCTACTATATGAACTTACAGTTATGTATGTGTTAATACAAGATAATATCCCCCTTAATGAGTAAATAGTTTAGAACATATGGTTATCCTTCAATAGATGGAAATAGTAATAACGATAGTTTTGAATACATGTAACTTTTGATTAATCTATATATTAATACGATAGCGTGTGTGTTCGTGTGTCACGCTTCCGGCAAAAGCTCTGCGCATGCGTGCCGCACCTAGATTTTGAAAAGCATTCAAGACAGGTAATTTTCGTAAGGTTTCAAGTATTTATCTTTTGCGCAACGGTTAGCGACGTCGGTTGTCGACGTCGGCCCGATAGGTTTGTAGTTCGATTCCAACCAACCTCAAAGTTTTTTTTCTACATCGAAGGGGAGGAATGGAGTAAGGTAGGAAGGGGACGACCGGCAAGACACATATTAATACGATAGCGTGTGTGTTATTTTGTGTGTCACGCTTACATCAAAAGCAACGACCTTCCGAATCTTTGTATGCTACTCATGAATTGGAGCCAAATTTAATTTAATCTAAAGCATTTACAAAGTAATGTATAGGTTAGAAATAAGATAATTAGTATTGAAAACATCATTTTGTGTAATTTACACGGGTCTCGCTAGTATGAATTAATATTAATTAATTAATAAGTTTTAAAAATTCTAAAAATATTGTAAAAAATGTAATAACGGAGTAGTATCTCTCTTGCTTCTAATTATTTATGGATTAATAATAACAGTTAAAATAAATAAATTGGTCTGCTAATTACTACAGTAGATGGCTTCCGTCCAAATGAAATTGTGTTTTGTTTGGGGTGAACTTAAGTAAAACAACACATAAATAAATAAAACATAACAAACTCCGCTCTTAGTTTTGAAACTTTCTAATATATGTGTTTCTTTATTTAACTATACTGTGTCTGATATTGAATACGATGAATTGTTTGGAATTCATTGCTAAAAAGATTTGTATAAATTAAATAAATCGGTTTGTTGAATTTATCATATCACAAATAATATATTTATCTATAATTTATTAGAAATATTTCTGAATTTTCCCATCAGAAGTTTAAGTTATTTTCTAATTTCGTTCGGATTTTCTTATCTTCTATAGACTGAAAAGTTTAGGTTGTTTTAAGTGTTGTGCAGAGTGATATCAAAGAGGTACAACTCCGAATTAGAAAATATAAACATCGTAGCCTTCTTTGATATCCCACTGCGCAACACTTAAAACGGCGTACACTTTTGAATCTATAAAGAAACAACGAATGAAAATGATCCCATACATTTCTACTCATTCATACAACAGAATAAAATCCGGAATGATCATAGGTTTGTTCCTCAGAGCTCTTAGAATTTGCAGTCCCTCTTACCTCCGTGATGAAGAAACCTATATCGCGAACACTTACAAAGCTTTTAAATATCCTCAATTTTCCACCAAAAACGTTAAACGCTTAACCTTTAATATAAACAACGGGAAAAAACAGACTAACACTGCAAAAGTGTCTCTTCATAACAACATCACCGGCACAACATGATTCATGAAAATAAATCTTGCATAGTTCTCTCTAATAATCCGATGTCTATTTCCTTACAAAAACAATTCAAATCTGACATAAAAATAGTAACACCAACCTCTAAAACAATAACAAATTAATTAAACACCAAACTCCATCCCCACCTACCCCCTAAGGACACTTTTTCTCCTAGCCGGTATTTACGGAATACAATGTGCCTCATGTCCAATGTTTTATATGGGTGAAACGGCCAGAAATATGAAATATAGATGGATGTTTGACCACTAACGAATCAAGTTTTATGTGTGTCTGTGTTTAAAAGTGTAATACCGTCAATGTTTGTTACCTCTATAAAGATACTAGAATAATACGTTTCTTAGGACAGGCAAAATAAATTCTTCGGGCAGAACAGTTTTTCACCAGTTTCATGTCCCCTTACAAAGATTAAAATCAAGTTATAATGATAATAAATCTTATATTTATAACGTTTACTCTAAGTTTGATCAACATTCTTTACATGATGCTGATTCTAGAAAATATCATGAATATTAAATTAAAGCTTAAGGAGTTTTAAGAAGAAACTAAAATTCAGGGAATTTTGCTTCATTAATGTCTGATGACTATGGATCCAATTAAATGAAATCTGATATATTTGAATGTTCACATGTGTTTATATTATGGCCACTAAAACCTCTTTAAATACCATAAATAAACTTACATTTAGGGAATATTTATTAATTGAAGTATGATACTTATAGTAAAAATTTCAAAAAGAGTTACAGGTATCTGAATTTTAAGAATGGGCTACCAACCCCTTTTTACGCCCATGCAAAATATAGCCTACATTACTACCCCTTACGACAAGCAGCTGTTCACAAATTTTTAATGATCGCTTACTGAGTGTTAATATGAATCGTGCATGTACAAATATATAAATATATAAACATACCAACTTTATAAAAATAAAGATATATAATTTTTCCAACGTACAATTTTTAAAAAAGTACTTTATACAATACAATTCCCTTAGGCTAATTTTAGTTGGTGTGAAAACACGATAAAACAAGCATTACTTTGTAGTTTGTTCGTTAATTATGAAACAGTTTGAAATTTTCTAGTATAACTCAATTATGAAACATAGTAACAGTCTCAACATGAGTTATATTGATAAAAAATATATCATATTTAAAAGCACTGAGAAATATTTAAGTGCAGAATATACTTTTAAGCATAACAGGACGGTTTTATATGTATTTTTATACATAAACAAGTTGTAGCAATAACTGAAAGATGCGTCCATTCAATTTACGCGTTTAGTGATTAGGATTATTTTTCAAACCAAAGCGCACAAACCAAATTATTAAATTCTTAATCGTGACATAAGGACATATCGATCAACAGAAAAACGCACACAACACTCATTTACATGCATCAATAATAATAATAATAATTTTTAAAAAACTATTGCACACCTTAGCGTGAGATTCTAGGGAAACTTCTCTTCAAACTTAAGTGGAGCAGACAAAAACGTTATTTCAAACGTAAACGAATAGTCAAATGAACATGCAATTGTAAAATGTCGATTCACAGACCAAAGAGATTGCTAATTAAAGTATTAGCATGACATTTAAAAAAAAGTATGAGGGACTAAAAACTAATACAATTTTAAATTACTATATCGTAGATCAAAAATGAGTATAAATTACCGTTTGGCACGAGTGATAATAAAGAAAAGCAAATAACAGATACATCAATTAAATGAATACTGTTGCATCTGAATTTTTTCTTCGGTCTGATGGCGGCGAATGTACAATAATAAAGTGATTTTGTAAATGTATTTGACAATTTGTATATCATAAAAATATTTATTTTCGGAATAAGTCTAAAAACCTGTCTGATATTAAAGTAATTTTTTTTACAAAATATCAAATATTTTATTAATAATTATATATATATATATTGAGCTTAAATCATTTCACTATAGGTTCTATCTATTAAAAGTATACTTTTAGTTTCATATTTTATTTTATATATAAATATATATATATATATATATATATATATATATATATATATATATATATATATATATTGCAGGTAAGTGTTCCAAAGGATATCTAGACATGAGTTGTCACTTATAGACAACTCATGTCTAGATATCCTTTGGAAGATCCTTTCAATAGTCCGGAGGGGAATTGGCTGATGAATTTGCCATAGTTTGGATGTGTCTCCCAAGTACTTTCACACCCATCCAGGTCCATATATATATATATATATATATATATATATATATATATATATATATATATATATATATATAGAGAGAGAGAGAGAGAGAGAGAGAGAGAGAGAGAGAGAGAGGGGGAGAGAGTTTCGTCACATTGGATCATTGAAAACTGTTATGGCAGCTTACTAAGATATTAAAATAAGCATTAAATCAAAATATTCATGATGAATATTTTTACAGCATTATTTAACAAAAGATGGGCACTGAGAGAATTCATCAAGGACTGATAATTAAATGCGTAAGGCAAAGTACCTCCCAATTTGCTCGTTGAACACTGTGATCACAACTTACTAAAGTATGGCCGCTTTTATAGACATAAATACAGTTTGATTATACCCTTTTCCACATGACTGTTGGGTTGGCAGTGTGATAAAAGTACTGACTAGAAGGTTAAATCAGACTTTTATCTGGGTTTCAGAACGTGCTACTGATGAGTCCATAAAAAGATGAAACACATATCAAAGTGGATCAGAATTAAATACAAGTATTTAAAAACAAGGGGTAAGGTAAAAAAATACCTTTTAAAGCATGTTAAGATGCGATAAATTGTATTAAAAAAGTTAAAATCGAAACCGATTTTATTTTTCTTATAAACTTTCATTTTTTTTTTAGTTTATATTACAGATATATTTCGCCGAGTAAAATCGACTTCATCAGTGTAGTTAGTAGATCCGATGTTAATCGTCTGCTGGTCTCCGATGGTGTAACCGGCTCATGAGGTGTTTTTTTTTTTACTTTCGGTACGAGAATTACACCAGCACGTGAATATGGATATATATTAAAAGTTCATACCTTTTTTAAAGCATCGAAATAAATTGTTAAAACAAGGGTTAAGGTAAAACAAAATACCTTTTAAAGCATGTTAAGATGCGATTAATTTTATTAAAAAAGAAAATCGAAACCGATTTTTTTTTTTCTCATAAACTTTCATTTTTTTTTAGTTTATATTACAGATATATTTCGCCGAGTACAATCGACTTCATCAGTGTAGCTTGTAGATCCGATGTTAATCGTCTGCCGGTCTCCGATGATATAATAGTATAGAATTTTAATAAAAATAGTTATTATAATAGTATACGTATATATATATATATATATATATATATATATATATATATAAATATATATTTATATGTTGCCGGTAATGATTTCAGTTACATTACCGGTTTTTATCCTCTGATGAAAACAGTTTTTCGTTGAAAATCTATGGATCAAGGATATTAACCTTCTGGCTGTGAATTTATGATGTTTTAATAAATATTGTGTCTATACCATTTTTCATTGTCATCTTTCATCTCTTTAATTGATTGCGTCATTCAATATATTGAGCTTTATACTATCATGATAGATTATTATCAGACGATACATCGCTTATCTATAATTTGATATCAATATATATATATATATATATATATATATATATATATATATATATATATATATATATATATATATATATATATATATATATACAGGGTGGGCCAAAATAAGGGTCCTATCTTTAAATTTGAATAACTTGAATTTGAATAACTTCCATAAAATAAAAGTTAAACTCACCAACTTTATATGTGTGTAGACTGACCCTTCCGAGATTTTTTGAAATAAACAAAACAAATTTTAGCCGAAAAACACTTCTTAAAACTTACAAAAACTAAAGTATTGTTTTTTACACTGTTTTGAGTTTTTTAAGCAAAAATAATGTTTTCTAAATGAGGGTACGTTCCTTAGGGCTAATACGGCTCATGCTTGCTTCGGAAGGGGTCCTTTACTTATTCTAAAAAAAAAAATTTTTTTAATCAATAAATAAAAAAGTTATGAATTTTTAAAAATAGGACCCTTATTTTTGCCCACCCTATATAATATAAGTAAAGTCAAATGCTTATAGTTTGGTAGTATTCCGAATTGACGAAAAAAACGAGACCTTAAATCAAGGCCATACAATACTCAGAACGAATGTATGCACTAAATCAGATCTGTGGTTTCGATTTTGGGTCAACTGGAGCTATTTAATGACAATTTAGAAATAAATACAAATTAGTACATATTAATTCTTGAGTAAATTAGTTCTATGTATACAACATTAATAACAGTTTCTGCCAGAAACTATTGTTTATGTTGAAATCATTGTACTGATGTACTTAAATATCAACGTCTTATTACCTGTGGTTATTTCTAAATGGTTATATATATATAATTTTCTTTTTAATATATATATATATATGTATATATATATATATATGTGTGTGTGTGTATATATATATATATATATATATATATATATATATATATATATATATATATATATTTTGATTTTATTCCATTAGTTGCGACAAAACAAGTTTTGTTTCATTGGTGCAAATAGCGACCAACTCATCGGGCGGGCGAAGGAATTCAAATGGCATAAATTTTAACTTCAACTTTAACGGGAGATTGAAAATTGAAAATACATTGGAGGGGGAGGGGGACAGAGTTGGGGCTTTGTTTATAACGGTGACATGGGACATGCGAGGGGAGGGGGGAGGACCCCAACAAGTCGTGTTTCAAATTATTACGTGGGAGGTTTTTCACGTGTCTGTGCTGTGATGATCTCAATTTCGGCCGTTAAAGTTGAAGTTAAAATTTATGCCATTTGAATTCCTTCGCCCGCCCGATGAGTTGGTCGCTATTTGCACCAATTAAACAAAACTTGTTTTGTCGCAACTAATGGAATAAAATCAAAAAATATATATGTTGCTCTGAATTTTCATTGAGCACTCTCATAAACCCGGTTTCAACTTCCTTCGGATTCATATCCCCTGGATATTTGTAACAAGTTAATTATATATATATATATATATATATATATATATATATATATATATATATATATATATAACGTATGTGTGCCTATATATAATTACGTTTCATATGTGTGTGTTCATGTGCATTTTATTGTTTGCATGTCTTGCCTATATAAAGTTACATTTTTTGGCGAACTTTTATAAGATATATTTTCTGAAATAACAATTCCCATAGGCAAATTTAAGTTGCTGTTAAAATAAAAAATAAACCATTTTTGCCAGCATGTGTTGTATATTGGTCGTTAATTCCAGCACAAAAATTGACTTCTTTCAATCTAATTCAATAATAGAACATGTTACAGTTTTAACATTTGTCATATTGAGAGAACTGAACTCGATATCATGTGAAAAACGCGAGGAAACATTTAAATACCGAACCTACTTCTACGCAGACCGATAATCTTTTGTATATATTTTTTTTATTAATGAATACGTTTCAAACTTACAAAAGCAATCATTTTTATTGTATTATTTTTATTATTTTGGACTACTGTTCTTACCTTGTATGTTATTCTCACAAGGTTTCGCACGATGCAACTTTCAAACTTTTTGAGATGCGGCTTGAAAATGTCGGGAATCTTTATCTCGATCGCTGGAATGTGTACGGGATTTTATTCTGTTGCATTTTATCTTTAGCGATTGTACGATCTATTAGTTTTAGATAAGAGTGTAAGTTTATAACGTACTTATAAACAAATGTATGAGCTATGATTATACAGATAATTGTAAAATATTGCTTTAACAAATATGGCGTTAAGAAAAATAAAACGTAATATACTCATTTCGGAATTGTAGAGGTTAAAGTTCATAATTTCTACTTTTCGATTATTCACACTTCTGTTCTCATATAATATGTTATTCTCACAACGTTGCGGCCAATGTAACTACCGACCTATTTCAGGTGCGTCTTGTCGAACACGGGAATCCTTATGTCGAACTCGGGAATGCGCTTTCAATTTTGAACGAACCCCTTTATTTAATGTACGGGTTTACCTCCGATTGATTTAAATCGTTCACCTTATCAATCCTCATCTCGAAGATTCCCAAGCATGACTTTTTTGTTCATAAAAATCACCCGAATGAAAATAATTATTTTTAGAACATCCGTCTATTCTTTCTACACGTTTAACGATGAATTTCTTCTTAAAACGTAAAGGCAACAAATCCATAAAAATGTTATTTCTGTCTTAAGCGTGACAAAATAACAGAACGATTGACAAACGCACATATACTTCTGAAGTAAACAAAACAGACTTTATTCATTTAAAGAATGTTCTAAAATTAAATTATGTCGTCCAGGTGAGAAAACAATACAATTGTAAATGAACACTTTGCAAAGAGTGAGGTGTGTTTTATTGATTTGTACGAATATTCAGCTGACAAGTTTTTATACCGGTAAGAAGACAGAATATGTATTGTTCTAAAAATAATTTAACTGCTACAATGTTTACTAACTTAATAAGTGGAATATATACTCGCTTTATTTTTTTAATCAATATTCAACTGACAATCGAAATTATTTTCATGGAAGAAGAAACAGTTTTATTTCTCTCAATAGTATACATTCTGACAGATATTCATTATTACTAAAAGAAATATTATTATGAACATATATTATATAGATTCTTATACGAAGCACGATTGAATCTCTCGGGGATCCTACTGGTTTAGAATATGAAGCGAGAAAGAGTAAATAAACTATTATATATATATATATATATATATATATATATATATATATATATATAAAGAGAGAGAGAGGAGAGAGAGAGTGTGTGTGTGAGGGATACAAATATATGTGTGTATATATATATATATATATATATATATATATATATATATATATATATACATACATATATATATACATTCTAATTGAGGTCAAATAGAACACTGTCTCTGAGTTAACCACTCTGAGAGAAATCATGAACTTGCAAACACAGGCAGCTCAATATCCAGTGAGATAGAGTTTAGTATATGCGTGCTTTCGACTATTAATATCATTTTCAAAGCATAGTCATCTAAAGAGTACACGCTACCATATAATAGTTAGTTACAGTTGTTTGAAAACATAGTTTAATTAATGTTATACAATGAAAAACATGTAAACATGATTTCAGGGTATATATATATAAATACTCTTTATAAGTAATATATATATATATATATATATATATATATTGTTAGACACAAATTAGAAACTTTTTTGAAAAGAAAGAAATTGCTAGTATAAGCCAATAATTCAAAAGGCATCACATAGACGATCCCAAACTCGCTCAGAAAAATCCTGGAACAAGCGACTTTATCGGTGCCATTTGAGAGATTATTTTACACTAGTGTAATCTTGGCAATCAGCTCGTCACTGGTGTTGCAATCAGAAAATTTGGAGGAGGACAGATGTTAGGACTAGTGAAGCAGTGGAACTGCTTAGCCAGCGACTGTTAGGATTTCCGGAGGTGTGACGTGGGGCTGAGAAAGAGTTATATTCTTCTCAATAGTATACCTACTGACAGATAATCATTATTACTAAAAGAAATATTATTATGAACAGTATATTATATAGATTCTTATACGAAGCACGATTGAATCTCTCGAGGATCCAACTGGTTTAAAATACGAAGCGAGAAAGAGTAAATAAACTATTACGTAAATTGCAAGTGTTACAGAACACAACTGATATGCTAATCTGATGCAAAAGAAAACACAATTTAAAACGTAAGCAACACAGATTAAACATATTTCTATTTCAAACATAAGAATAGTAACTATGTTATTTACAACTAAACGGTTATAGAACAAAGTAATTATGTTTAAAACTAAGGGGTAACAGACAAAATATACTACAGTTTAAAATGTACGTGTGACAGACAAAAAAATTAGATTTACATGTTCACAGACTGAGGAAATTGATATTTGAAAAATAAACATGGCAGACATAAAATTAATATTCAACTTTAAGGGTGAACAATGGAGAAAAATCTGTTTAAATCTTACGTAGTCCAAACAAATTGCTGTTTAAAACATGAACATGGCAGAGATAAAAATAATATACCATACTAAAGTGTGACATTCTAAAAGAAAATGCAATTTTAAACTTAAGCTTGGCAGACCGAAAATGTTAGTGTATGCTTAAACATGACAGGCTAACGAAAATGCTATTTGTAACTGAAACGTGACTTACTGAGGAAGATAATATTTCACCTTTACCGTGACAGATAAAATGAAATGTTTTCTCAAATCTAAGCGTGACAGACAAACACATACTATTTCAACGTTTGCCGTTACGGAAAAACTGGATGCTATTTACAACATAAAAGTAGCTGACCAAAGATAACGCTTTTTAAACCGTAAACGTGACAGACACATGAAAATGTAAATTTAAGTCCAAGCGTCGCTGAAAAAATCAAAATTATTTCACAAAGTATATGTGACAGACCAGAAATACTATTACAAACTTTACCCTGACATACCAAGCGACAACAAATAATACTACAGCGAATCTAAATATAGTAAACAATAAATAAATATAAAAGCGAACTTAACAACGATAATATATATTATTCAAATAGGTGGCTGAATTCTTAAAACTTTAAAAAATATATACAAATGATTCAAAACAATAAATGCAAAGCAAAGTCTGTGCATATATTTCTGAAAGAAATTGCACATATATTTTAAGTATTCCCTGCAGCAATGACTTATATTGTTTGTATTTAGACACACGGCTCTTAGAAAACTATTGATTTGCAAATTTATCAGTGTTTTTTACTATATAACTTGAAACTTGAAGAATGAATTTAAAAACGTACTCTTAAAATAAATGTTTATTGGCGAGCTTCTATAATAATTCGGCTTGTTTTATTTTGAGTTAAATAATTCGATATTTGTATTTCGGAAGTAATGTAAAATATATGTAGTGACGTAAAGATAACCGGATGTTCGTCCCGCGACGTCTAAATAAAAACTGTTTTGAAATTAACCGAGCGCATTTTATATCGTAGATAATCATCCTTCTTTTATATCATATCTGTTGCAGTTTCGTCCTACTATACTTGTTTTAAAACAATTTCGTATTGTCACCTATTTTAATGCAAGAGAATATAAGAAAGAAGTTGTGTGAAAATTATATATATATATATATATATATATATATATATATATATATATGTATATATATATATCACGCCGCCTTAAATGTGTTAAAATTATCATTGTTCATAAGCTGTTCAGAATTGGCCTATCGGTTAGCGACGTTGGATTGGGGTTGAAAAATACTTGTAATCCAGGGTTTCGAATCGGGTGACCGGTAGTGAATAGTTATACTTCTATGCTGATGAGGTTTGCTTGAAAAGAAACGAAACGTATACGTCCATAGATAAATAAACAATAACAAATATGTATATATATATATATCTATTCTAGAGATGAAAAACGAGAATAAAACATGGATTAAAGATATGAAGCTCCTTGCTCTGAACTTTTGATGCTAAAAATTGTATCTTTACAATTTTTTATTCTCATCTTTCATCTCTACAATATATATATATATATATATATATATATATATATATTATAATATGAAATGAAGTAATAAAATAAGGTGTCAATCAAATTATATTAGAACTCAAATAAAGTATCTTAAAGTCCTTAGCTCATGAGTTTTCAAAGATAATTCTTCTCTTCAGAGGACCATTACCGCAGTTATACTACTACAGGTAATAAAATCAAACTTTGAAAATATATAAAAATATATACAAAAATACATAAATATATATAACATCAAATATATCAACCAAAAAACACACTGTTTTGTTAAATCTATATTGCTAATTTCAGTATATTGAGCTTTATACTATCACGATAGATTCTTATTAAACAATAATTAAATTATCTTTAATTTAATTCAACATTTAAATAAATAAATATATATATATATATATATATATATATATATATATATATATATATATATATATCGAATTATTTTCTTTTAAATCCGCAACATTAGCATGAATTAAAAAGGGAAAACGTGAAACTAAAGAATCAATCTAAACGTTTCGGCCAAATGTTTCTTCAGTTTTTTCAAGAGTGAAGCTAAAAATTACCAACTTTAGCTTTATTCTTGAAAAGGTCCACGCAACCTTTGAGCGAAACGTCGATATGGATTATTAAGTTTAAAATCTTAATTTTTTAAATATGAGCTTATAACGTCGGGATGAATTATTGAGTGTCAGGGTTTTTTTTCAATATGTGCCTATATATATATATATATATATATTTTTTAACGGCTTTAATTTTTGAAATGTTAAATTTCTCTCCTTCTTCTTCTCTTTCTCTATCCCTCCACTTCATTCTCTCCAAATATGATCTGAGGTTAAGATCGGATTCTAACTCTGCCTGATGAGATCTCAGTTTATAGTAACTGTTGATCGATAACATCGACATGCCAGTGTCGCAGATTTTGTACATGTCTGTGTAAATAAAATTATCATATATAAAGCTCTATTTTGATATTGAGCACTTTTTATAAACCCGGTTAAAATTCTCTGGATTACCACCCTGTGGATATTTTTCACCTGGATTATTACCATTATTATATATATATATATATATATATATATATATATATATATATATATATATATATATAAATTCCCGAAACAGATTTTCATGGTAAACAACTGATGATCCCTTAAATAATGTTAGAAGCAAACAAATATAATAACTGTACAAATTAAATTGACTTACATGAGTGATTTTCAACTGAACGACTTGAGACTTAAGGTTGTTTTTTTATATAGTTTTAATGGTTGAGAAACTTCCGAGACTATATATATATATATATATATATATATATATATTATATTTCACCCCAAAGTAGTATCATATATGATACATATATTGTTGTGAAAATATATGTATTAGCATATACTCTACAAACGTCTTCCAATTCAAGCTCGATGAATGTTAACCAGTTATAACAGAGCCGATATATGTAAGAGAACTTGATATAAATTCTAAGAACAAAGATGTTTTTATTTATTCTAACAAAACATTTTCAAAACAGATACATTTATGTGCAAATTATTTTACGAATCGTTTCGCTTAAAGTAAACAAAACAGAGAGTATGCACTATTCTTCGTTAACTCTTGCAATAGAAACTATTCCATATAACTATTGACATACACCATAAGAGTGTGAACTTTCTAGATATCATACTTGGCCTAAACAATAAAACATATGAACCGTACCACAAACCCACTCGTACACTTTACTATCTAGACTATAATTCGTTCTATTAAGAAATTATGTAACCACAGAATCTGTAAGAGAGTCTCAGTTTTGTCAGGAAATGTTTTATTATTTAATAAAAATAACACATATTACAATGGAGCAATAGCTAAGTCTGGGTATGGTTGTCAGATAAGCTATATGAAAGGAAGCTCGGGGGAACATAATGCGGAGTGTACTAGAAATAGGAAGATATCCCACATACAATATGTCTATGGGAAATTCTAAACCATGCAATATTAGTAGAAATAAAAATAATACGGGGGTTCCATACCAAGCAAGTGTAGGAACAATACACCTACCTACAGAAAGACATAATACTAGGTAGAAAAACAGACGTGGAAATTAAATTTCACCTAGATGTTACCACGAAAATAGGCCAAATCATTTCCCTTAATAGTGTAATATGCAACAATTGTAGACTTTTTTACTTAGATCATCTACCATTAAAAAATATAATAAGACTACAAAATAAAAATAAAAATAATGTGAGGCGCTGATTATGAATACAGAAAATAAGACTAATGCACACGTAATATTGATTATAGTATAATTTCAAAGAGAAGCCGAGATGGTCAGAATAACCTGGGGCGCCAAAATGTAATCGTTTATGAAGTCTTTAGAAGTAATAAAATAACTATGCTTTATTGAAAAATATTGATTTTATGCCTATTAGTAGGTAACGGCATCTGGCAGGTAAAATATCTAAAATAGATTTGTTTCGTCGTAAATATCATATATACCATAACAACTTTTACTGATATTCGTAAATTTATAATCTTGATATTCAAAAAGTATACCCAATTGTAGAGAGCGCAGAATTACTAATACATTTTTACATTAAAGTTCGAAAATGTACCTTATTTTAAATAAAAACCAATATGATATTATAACAAACGTAAATATAATTAAATGGAATACATGATGTGTTTTAACTCCACACTGAATTTCGTATTCAAATAACATAAATATATACCCACAATATTAATGAAGTGAATTATGCAATGACACTTTTCTTTAATTAATTAAAGTATTTTATAGACCAAATAATAAGCATCACTGGCTCAAATAGAAGAATTAAACTAAATTAAAATTTCTGGAAGTAGTTGCATTATTTATGTTACTAACTGTGATTTGTCGATTCAAGATGACGGTACTCTGAGGGTTGAAGATGGGTTCAAAGTTTTCTTTTCTGAACTTCCGTCTATCATGTCACACTACATTGTATATTTTTTGTATTAAGAACATTCATGAACATTTATGACGAGTTTGAAGTGAACAGATCCAATATTGACATAATAATATTGTTTTGTTTGCTTTATACGAAACGATTCGTAAAATAATTTGCACTGCAATGTATCTGTTTTAAACATGTTTTGTGAGAGAAATAAAACAATCTTAACTTTTGAAATATGAATAAACAAAGCTTACTTACTCATATATATATATATATATATATATATATATATATATATATATATATATATATATTTATATATATTAGTCAGGTTAATTTTTTATTTCAATATCTATGTATTTTTTATTTAATTTTTTTTCTAATTTTTATTTTTACTTTTACACATACTTAAAACACATAACACTTCTGTAAGATGTACTTTTTACGGTTCGTTTCTTATGCCGTGAGCCAAATAACATTTGTATGTCAATATCGTGTCTGCAACACTCAAAAATAATCAGTAAAATAAACAAAGAATAAAAAGTTATTGGATTAAAATGTGTTTAAAAAACTACACAATACGGTGTGTCATCTTTTGGGTATAACAAATAAAAAACAAAGAAAAGAGCAAACGCACATGTGGAGAATAACTCACTAGTACACAATTTTTACTTTTTCAGTTCAGAGCAAGAACATCCTAACAGGTGTGCGGACATTTATAAATACCGTGTAGTCTCATATGTGACACACACATACACACCCATATACACACCCATATATATACATATATATATATATATATATATATATATATATATATATATATATATATATATATATATATATATATATATATATATATATATTCTCTTAGCCATGGATACTTGCGCTGTAAAAGGGGTTGGTAATGTTTGCCCGTTGTGCAAACGAATTGCACATTCGCTCCGTTCATCAGTTGCTGATAAAATGGTTACTATTAAAAACTGTAAAATTCTTCACTGCCTTGAATTACACAGTGTGTTTTATTTATATTTTTTAATTGTCTTTAATTATTAATTTTATATTTTTATTACTTTGATTTTATTAAAATATATTTTATTCATCGAGTTAATACTTTTTCAGAGATTACGACCTTTTCACTTCAAACATCATTGTCACAGGTCGAGTCGATCTGGTTTTTAAGTTTAAAAGCTCGGTTTTGATACGCTGTCTACATTTAGCCACACAGCTGGATTGTGAAACTACGAAGCTGCAGTATGTAGATGACCATATATATATATATATATATATATATATATATATATATATATATATATGAGCTAAAGGATCAGGCTATGCCGGATTAATCAGTCTCTCTTACATTTTACAGCCAATATCAGCAGTTAAGTAAAGATAATAAATATTTTTCTATTATTTTTTTTATTTCACAACATTAAGTCGATGATGATTACTGATATCAGTCAAGAAGTAACTGCAAATTTATAGCAAACATGAAACAATTGTCTAGTGTGAGATTTGAACACACGATGTAATTCTAAATCACAATTGAAGGCAAACTATTAATCTTCGAAGCAATCGATATAACAAAGATAGTTTGCCTTTTTTACGTACTTAAATAAGTTAAGCGTTTTTTTTCCTCTCCGCGTAGAACTGAAATAGTTCGATTTTCTGAAAATAATAATGAAACATCAAGAAACTTAAACATAGAATAAAAAAGGCTGATCATCTGCTGGTGCCAAATCTATAGTTAGACTGGCTCTTATATCACCGGCTGATCATTAATGCTTCGACACTCATACACACAACTTAGTCTTGTATATATACTAGAAGTATATCCATCCTATATTAGATTAAATTAATTTCCTGAACAGAACAGTTTTAACTGATTTTATGTCCCCCTTAGGAAAAATAAAATCAATATATTATGATACTAGATACTTATGTCTAACATCTATAGTTTGCAATGTCTATCAACATCCATTACATGATTTTGCTCTTAGAAAATGTCTAAAATTAAAACCTTAAGTTAAAGGGTATTAATAAGAAACTAATGTTCACGGAATCTTCTTTAGTAGGATACTACTGAATATGGATAAAATTGTATGCCAATCTCTAATAAATTGAAGTTTCAAATGAGAGTTCATGCTAGGTTAGTCTAGAAAAACACTGTAAAATGTTCTAAAGAAATTTAAATGTTATAAATATTTATTAATTTATGCCTGATACATACGAAAATTTAACACGGATCGGAAGTATCTGAATTTTCAGAAAAGATCCCGCACATTTTGCTGCCTTTTATAAGACTAACTTAAACTAAATATAGTCCATATTACCTATGTTTCCCCCTAGCAGTTGTGTTATGTTAATATATATATATAGTCTCGGAAGTTTCTCAACCATTAAAACTATATATTAAAAAAAAAACCCAAAAAAAAACTTATAATCTCAAGTCTTCCAGTGGAAAATCACTCATGTTAGTCAATTTATTTTTTACAGTTATTATATTAGTTAGTTTCTAACACTATTTTAAGGGATCATCAGTTGTTTACCATGAAAAACTGTTTCGGGAATATATATATATATATATATAGGATGTACATGTATATATATATATATATATATATATATATACATATATATTTAAATTAATATATATATACACATAACTAACTGATATACATTGACCCCCTAAATGTTACATTTTCAATGTTACTCACCGTGTTGCCTAGACCGTATATTCTAAAAATAATAATGACCTGCTCTTTAGTTTAGGAAATATGCCTGTATATATATATATAGTAAGTTATGAAAATATATTTATGGCAAAGGCTCCCGCGTTTAATACCCGGGGAGGAGATCTTCAGGCTAAAATGCATGGAGTTTGTTTTCCCGCGTGTTTTTATATACACGACTAGCTAGTTAACTAACCAGAGGTTTTGTTGTTCTCTTAGCCAATCGTTGGACTTCTCACGAACAAAGGTCCGGTTTGTTTTACTTCTTACTTCCTGTTATATTGTCTATTTTCTATAGAGTGGTCTATATCCTGTAATTTTCTGTGTCAAGATAATGGATTAACTTATTTTAAAACGTGGTTTCTTGTATTTCTATTTTAGGTTTATGTTTTTAAGTTGTTAGGTTTTAGTTATGTTTAGTTCTTTTTAGTTATCTGTTTGTTCATTTTTTTATTTATATATTTATTTATGCATTGTTAGCCTAAGGTAACTTTTATTATGTACAGGCAGCTGTTTGCTATCTCATTTCTACAGTTTAGTAGATTTGGGGGGTCTTTAAAGTTTAGGATTTAAAATTTCTCATTCAGACATAATCTACACAGGTCGTCTAAATGTCTACATGTACTAGCCTGTCGGATTTTTTCTATTCAGTTATTGGTGAGTGTCCATTTTCTTTGAGCTCCCAATAGTGGTTTGCTAGTGCTGTTTTAATTCGACGTTCTTAGTATTTAATTGTGCTTTTGTTGTCATAATATCTTGTTTTAAAATCTAGGGAGGTCATACCCACGTAGAACGTCTTGCTATTCGGTCTTTCTTTGGCAAATATTGTGGCTTGGAGAACAATACCTTTGGTGAGGAATTTATTTTATAGTGGAAAATGTACGATTCATGCAGTTACATCTTTTCTCTTCATTGCTAACTTTTTTTCATTTCTATCCGAGTGATTACTAAGAAGGTGTTGTTTAAAATCCGTCTATATCAGAAGAACTTTCAACATCGCTATAGAATCTGCTAAGATGTATACCGAGATATTCAAGGCTGAAATCCACACTATTAAAATATGTAGGAGATCAGTTGTAATGATGACCAATGGATTAAAACAAATATGACAAATTCCTTTAATTTAGCCATGCGTGCCCTTGTCTCTGCGGAGGCATCAGCTCTTGTGCGGTTATTTATTTTATATACACTCACAAATATAGTTGATAATACAGATATCGGCCTATATAGAAATTATGGATAAGCAATAATAAAAGATTTCAACAAAGTCAAGGGAGAACACTTCAAGAAAATTATGCATATGGAAATGAAAAAAAAACTAGGCCTAAAAGTATAAGTATTGGCTAACATAAAAACAACTCAGTTTCTAGATGCCACGTTAAACTTAAATAAAAATACTTACGTACCATACCTAAAAGATAACCCTAATATAATACATGTAATGCCAAAGTCTAGTCACCCCCATCAATCATAAAACATATTCTGAATTCTATCGAACGTTGGCATATCAATAATTATGGCAACCAAAATGTTTGTAAAAACTCAAACAACATTTAAAATACAGCTCTAAAAAATAGTGGTTACCATAATACCGAAATTAAATATAAGAAACAGGACACCAATAATTATAATAAAATGAAAAAGAAAAGAAATATAATATATTATACACCGCTCTATAACCAGATGCTAAAAACTGAACTGGTCAAAAAATTCCTAAATCTGATTGAAAAATACTTCTCCGTAAAAAATCACCTGCATAAAATATTAAATTAAAATAACCTAGAACTGTCTTACAGTTGCTGCGAAACCCTGGAAATGATAATTAAGGCACACGATAACAAAATACTAAAAGATAACAGTAGAGAGGAAGAATGAAATTAACGTTAGACTAACAATACATAAATAAATAATTAAGTAAATAATTAAACTAAACTAAAACCTAACAACTTAAAAACTAAAATACAAAATTGAAATACAAATACAAAGACGTGTAAAAATACGTTCACCCATCATATTGACACAACAAAATTACAGGATAGAGGCCACTCTATAGAAAACATAGCCATGTAACAGGAAGTAGGAAGTAAAACTGACCGGACTTTGTTCGTGAGACGCCGAACGATTGGATAAGAGAACAACAAAGAATCTGATTGGTTAACTAGCAAGCCGTGTATATAAAAACACCCGGCAAAACTAACTCCATGCATTTTAGACTGAAGATTGCCCCGGGGATGAAACGCGGGAGCCTCTGTGTAGCTTAATTGCCATAAATATATTTTCCTAACTTACTACCTAGCTCTACTTACATATCGAACACTGTTGAAGTAAATACTGAAAATGGATACATAAAACATTATATCTTTATAACTTTTCTTTTTTTTAGAGTAGAGTGTATATGTTCTGTTTCCATGGTACCATACTCACAGGCATTACCGTTTCGTATTATGTCAGCGATCCTCCCAGGTATTACCCCATTTTATTGAGGGCAGTATAGTATATTTTTCGTCCTCATTATACTATTCTTCAACGGTTATGTTGTCTGTTGGGAGATCTGAACTGTTGTTATATCATCATCCTAAGCATTAACTTCTCCTAATGGGGGGAGTCGTCATACTATGATCTAGGTCATTACCTTCTTCTTTGGGGGTCAGTGTAGAATATGTGGGTGTAGCATGATATGATCCTCTCAAACTATCAAAAATACGCGACCGGATGGAGCATATTTTTCATACATATATATATATATATATATATATATATATATATATATATATATATAATTAGGTGTATATATTTATATATATATATATATATATATATATATATATATATACACACATACCTAACGTTATATATATATATATATATATATATATATATATATATAATTATATATGATGTGCTTGTGCATATTTGTCTGATTTTATGGGTGTTCTTATTGTTGTAGTGTGTACATTTGCCCTCTTCTACCTCTATATGGGAAACATCTCAGTTGAGTTTTATATATGTGTATAAATATCACGAAAAAATGAGTGATATAAATAATAACTCCCGAACGAGAATATTTCCATCGATACCCTTTACAGAGAATATTTACAAT
>OY744540.1:27230023-27245023 GCA_963556195.1 Sepiola atlantica | reverse complement strand
ACCTGCTTTTTACTATAGCAAGAAGAAACACAAGGTCGGTAAGTAAATAAACTGAGCTCCCTGAGGAGGAGCTCTATTCAGGTACAAATTTAGTCAAAAACAGATTCGTCGTTATGGGCACTTAATCGACAATAACCCAACTCCTTTCAGAAAGAGATAGTAATGCCTAGAGCCTAACTGGACCATATATCATCTGGAAAAAGAAGGGCCCGATGATTTCCGACAGTCACTTGTTGAGCAGAATAATTGTAAAGCGTACCACGGGTAAACAACCCGACCGAGCAAGGACTTTGCAATGGTAAATGCATAGCATTGAAAATAAAAATAGTTTATAAATATCGGTTACATACAAATTTAATGATAACGTCATCAATTACATACTCACTATTAAGGCCTTCGCATGAGATCCCGATGTGTCGCAAGGTCGGTTAAATATAGGGAATCTTTGAGTATCTTAAAAAGGGCAATGCTAAACAAATAATCAAAATTTCCCTAAGAAAGATTGAGATCTCTTTCTCCATCTCAGAAAAGAATATATATCATATTCCAACATTCCCAATCATATTTCTGAGCCAACAAAAATGCCTCGGAAACGCTTAAATTCCGAGTTGTAGGCAATTAGAATAAATACGGACACACATTTTTTATTGCAAACATCTAAGACGTACAATGAGTGTGATAGTGAACTGTTATTTGTACTTATGTCATAGACAAACGCTATACCTGTGACAGGATCAAAGTAAAAACAAGCCCCTGCCTGGTTTCTATATACACAAACAAAACAATGCAAAATTACACCAAACACATATAAAAGACGATTGGCCCTATAAGAAATATCTGAATTGATCAGCAGGAGCTATTTTGATTGAAAATATGATGGACTCTGTCGGCATCCTGTGAATGTTTTATCATTCCACGTAACAGAAAAAATGCAAATAAATAAATGTTCAGTAAAAAAAAGAGGTAAAGAGGGATAAATTGGTCATAAAGGAAATTAGACTGGTAACTAAGTGTCATAACAAAAGCAACCCGACACCAAAGGTCTTCTTTGGATGACTTAGAACATATTCCCGAAGTTTTGCAATATATTTCTTAAACAATCTGTGCATATAATATACTTTTGTAATATTGAAGAATGCAAAATAGGAGAATTAATTGTTTCTCAAATTATAATATGTTTATCACATTTGTTACTATGCAGTATTATTTCAGTTAGCTATTGATATCTACGTTTTCAGGAGGTATGGGAAACCTTTTCGGTTTTGCTGAACGTTAACACTTGAAGATTTGAAGGTGTTTAACGAAAACTTGCCCTATTTTAAAAACTTCCGAAACAGAACAAGGGTTATTTGAAAGAAACTTAAATAACATTTATTTTGTAATCAATAAACATGGTCCAATCGAAACAAATATGTAAGTTAGAATAAAATATTGACAACCTTCGAAAATTCGCCAAAATAACTTAATATATTAGATATTTCTTACGAACTCATTCTATATTTTTAGTGCATTCGTAATCAAGAGAGGCGCGAGAGCGCTCTATCCCTTAATAGACTACACGAATGACCTATGCTGGAAATCTCATTTCTTTGATCAATCATAACTCAAAAACCGATAAACCAAATTAATTTAAACTTAGCACAAAATGTTTATATGATAGGTACTATAAGTGTGTAGAATTTCAGCATCATTAGTCAATGCAACCCAGAGATCCAGAAGGTTCGATCGTGAAATAATGTTATCTGTGTGTACGTACGTACGTACGTATGTGCCACCCTGTATCTAATCAACTATTTGATGAATTCGGCTGATTTTTGGCAGAGATAGAGGTCATAGGGTCTAGTTGATGGCATTTTAATCTAACTTTACCATATACCTTAGTCTTCCAGAAAATTCCAAAAAACATTGAAAATTGTATTGAGGCATAGCCTTTACAAAAGTAGTGACAGTCCCTGATAAATGCCAGTATACTGAAATCATATGCCCTTAATAGGGTTAAGATGAAAATCCATATGCACTTAATGTACAAAAGCAAGGAAATTCCAAAATGTTTACACTTTTATTGACATTAAGGGTATGCGAGCACAACAGGGGTATCTATTTTACTGGTAGGAATTTTTCTTCGGCGCACCTCACACATTTCATCCACTCATGCATAGAGATTTATACTGTAGTGATGTGATAATGAAATAGTTTGGTTGATATGTAGTCAGATGATTTCAGTATACTGGTATTTATCATGCACTATTAATTAGATGTTGGTTTAATTAAGCTTATGTATATACGTTTCTTTCAGATATGATTCTGCTTTTTTACTATGACTACATATTTTTATTGTACAAATCGCATAGGTTTTACATATTAATGAAGTTGAATATGTATTTATTTTTGCATTTTGTGCAATGTTTCTTTGATGAGGCCGATAAAATTTAAATACTTGTCGATATGTTTCTCTCTTTGCGTTATCTGAACACTCAAAATGGGAAATTATTATTTATTGGTGAAACCACAAAAGACCAGCGCCATTCTTCTTCTTCTTCTTCTTCTTCTTCTTCTTCTTCTGAGGTAACCATATCGTATTTTTATTTCTAAAATTATATGACCAATTTACATACGCGTATCTGTGTTTCCTGTTTTCGTTTTGATTTTTTGTTTGCATGTGCCTAGATTTATGCGAACCGAACAGCGTGTTCATCTCTTTCTTTGTCATCTTCTTTATTTCTCAGTTCAAATGCTTATCGGCCGTAAAAATATCTTCATCGTATGTATTCCTTTCTTAAAATAAATGCGATGTTACGAATTTAATTGAAACCAGATCAAGCAAACTTAGATAGATGCCGCCACAGATCAGATCTAAACTATAATCTATATAATAATACTACTCTAGGGAATTTCATGTTCGTACGTACGTAACAACATTTTATACACATCAAAAATAACATCGCCCGATCAGCACAGTGATTTGTTACTATTCTGAATTCGCTAAGGCAAACAGTTCACATGAATATTTAAAATATAGTATACATTAGCAGGGTTATCCAGCGTTTGTCGGGAGAGTAGTAATAATTGATTTTATCAGTAACACTTGATTTATATTGGTAGTACACGCGACGTAAATCTTACTGTAAAACCGAAACAATTTCGCTTGGTGAAGCTTAACAAAAACTACAACTACGCGAGTTAAATAATACTTAAATATCACATAGTAAAGTTTTTAAAAAAATAATTGGACGATATATATTTTACTTGTAAAAAATAAACTAATCCGCTCTTTCTCTCTCTCTCTCTCTCTTTCTCTCTCTCTATCTCTTATACAGACACACACCCACACACTCCGGAATCTATAAATAAAACATATGTCTGCCCGTAGATTACTTCATATTTTAATCACACAAATATTAAGAACAAGGTAATATTTTATGTCTCTATTGACAGTTAAAAATAAAACATTAGTATAAGTTATTAAGATTAATGTCATTCTTCGCTTATAAAAATAGTTTTGCACGCGTTCATATTGAATATGTCTTTATTATTATAAGTTATTATTAAGATTAAGATTAAGCAACCGTTATTTTAATCATTATATAAAGTGTACATACGTGATAATTGAAACGAGCCGGACATACTAATTTATTTTCATATAGATTCTAAAAATTGTTCTATCTTTTATTAAGAAGTCATTAAGTTGTGACATTTGTTTATCTACGTGAGATATAGGTAATTTTTTAAAGTTTTAGATATAGTTACAAAGGTAAATTCGCAAAGTGATTTCAGATAGCTAATTTCAATAGATTAAAAATAACCCAGGAAAAACAATCTGAGATTATTGAAATTGATATCAACAGCGCTAATGCTATATTGGATTGTTATACTTAAATTTCAATCGACTAAATGTTTTGTTTTTTTAAAATTGCGGAACTAAAAATATTGCATCAATACAATTTGCTGACGTTTATATTTTGATGACATCAGTTGTCCTAAAATCGGTACATTTTTTAAAACTATTCATAGCCCACCTCACACAAGGTATATTATCACTAATATGTAAAGGGCCACTGAAAGTAAAAACTTTTATACATTTTTAGAGATAAAAAATGTGCATACTCGTATTTGTGTTTCCTGTTTTCGTTTTACTTTTCCATTGATATTCATCTGGATTATTCCGGATTTTATACAAACCGGATAGTGTGTTCCTCCCTTCATGTTTTCGTTTCCTGTTTTCGTTTTCATTTCATTTTTTGCATGTACCTAGTGTATTCCGGATTTTATACGAAGCAAACAACGTGTTCATCTCTTCCTCTGTCATTTTCTTTATTCCTCACTTCAAATGCTTATCGGCGGTAAAATATCTTTTTTGTATGTATTCCTCCTTACATCGAATCTTTGGGAATTATCGGCGCCTATCACCCTTCCTTCTCAACGGTATGCAATAGGTTATATTTCAATGTCTACTCCATAAGCAGTTTGCTAATAAGAATTCCGTAAGATATAGATTTTCTCTTGATTACATTCTTGGACAACGCGGAATCCATGTTCTCTCCAAATAATAAGAGAAAGCGAAAACTGTATACGTATATAAAGTATCGGACAATGACCCAGAAGCACAACAGTATTTCTTTTTTGATCATATACGTGTAGCATGGGATGTTTTAAATCCCCACACCACGTTCACTTCGTCGGCGGAATACGCTGGTCAAATTTCTGTAGTGACAGTGGTTAGGTGGTAGCCAACTTTTCCATCTATAATCGATCGTTGCAGGCGTATTCTTATTCTTTGTTTACCTATATCTCACGTAAACGTTATTTAAAAAGATGCACATATTCTTGTGGCTTCTTTTTCATTATAGTATACATGTATACATATAGAACCACGCACACCTCCTCCCTCGTTGAGGGACAGGAAGCAGCTATGCAAACGAGACTGCTCTCTGGTGGGGTGGCAAGTGAATATATACTCTACTCATTCACCATATGAGTGTCTGTTTCTTACATATGTAACGGCACCTCCGGTATACGTTGCCTTACTTGAATTCTATATACTTAGTTTTAACATAGTTCACCCCAAACAAGGCAGATCGCAATAGTAGACGTAAGGGGCTACTGAGAAATAAAAAAGTGAGATGGTTTGGGGGGATCAACCTAAATTGGGGTCTGCGCAGCAAGATGTATGTTTACATTAGTTTAAAATTTCTACATGTCAGTACCGTCCGGGAAACAGGGGGCAGGAAGTGGGTTCCAGAGGCCAGCAGCACGAGGAAAGAAGCTATTTGAGTAGAAAGCTCTCCAGCATCTGGGGACCTCCACAATGAATAGATGATATTTAATTGATTGTCGAGTTGGTTTAGTGAATTTACGTCAAGGGGGCACCAGAGTAGCCAATTCATCGGAGCATAATACATTGAAGTATGTGTAAAACGAGCACAAAGATGCTACATTGCGGCGATGGGACAGGGACCGGAGCCTGGTTGATAGTAAACTTATGTAGAAATTTACTATAGTAACCCTATCTTCATACCGCATCTAAACATTATTACATACAGCTATAATCACGCTGCCAGATGTGTTCTGTAAGATTAATATAGTTAAGGCACGTAGAGTCAGGTCAGTTCTTTATGAGTGAAATTTGGAAATAACAAATGTTGTATGTAAGCATTGGGGCTGCTGGCCATGCAAGCCGAGAGCCGGTTACCGCAACTACAAAGAACAATCCTGA
Source organism: Sepiola atlantica (assembly GCA_963556195.1). NCBI lineage: Eukaryota > Metazoa > Mollusca > Cephalopoda > Sepiida > Sepiolidae > Sepiola > Sepiola atlantica. The sequence goes on along the minus strand of OY744540.1, from coordinate 27,239,310 downwards.
GCTATTCCTTGTGATATGTGCCGAGCTGACACTCTCCGACGATTAGAGATCGATTCCAGATTCTCGATTGAAGATTGTACATGAAATCCTACTGCTGCTAATATTCACTTGTATTCTTCTAATATACTAAACATACCCGTGACCCACTGGGTCACAACAACTACGCCTATTTAGTCTACTTTTTATACTTATGAGTCATTACTTAATAAGGCTAAAATCCACTCAGGGATAAGGGATAATAATATTGTCAGCTCGATGATGAACAATACTATACAGGATTGAGAACGACGGATGGAATGGACAGAATCTTGTTAGATAAAACGGCGGCTCGACAGGTATTTGTTTACATTGAGCTTTAAATCGACCATGTTCTAGTCAGCTAGGAAGCAACCCCTTCGGTATTGTTGGACTTTGCTATTATCGTTACCAATTCGATTTCATCGGAAAATTCAGTAACTGTGACATATCTGTTGAGTCATTCCTTTTGCATAACTAAAGAAAAGAAGTCACTCCACTTATATATTTTCCATAGGGATAGTATAGAATTACATTGACTTATTATGTTTCTATCGAATTAACTGATTACGGTGTGTGCATACACTATGTAAATTAGATAGTAACGATGAAATAAAATAGAATCACTCGTTTTATAAGTGCTCACATGGGCATTCAAATATATTAGAGCATTGTTTAATCGATATAGAGCACGAATGGACAGAAAAAGATAGATGCTTAAGTGAGAGATGTGTAACTTTTTTCAATTGATTACAAGTTATTTATCTTCCTCCCACAGGGTAAGATGTGACACAAGGTTGGGAAAGTGGGATTTAAAAAGCCAGCGCCCAGGAAGTTGAGCACTCTAGACTACAAAAAAATGCATGTGCAGCCCCGTCGGCATTCCCCGGTAGGAGCGCCTCAGGCAGTAAGCAATAAAGTTACTCCTCCCAAAGAGGGGAGGCAAAGCCTGGGAGGGTTTACCTCCTAGAACTGCACAGGACAAACCCATAGATAGGCGTAAATCAAGCCCCGCAGGCCAGGACAATACCAGTCTACCGGGTGCAGTATCCATCGGAACAGATACTACACTTTTACCCGGCCAAAAGGCCTACGAAATTACGGCTAATGTTAGAAATCAAATATTTGTTTTGAAATATAATTCTAACCCTAGAACTAAGATATATTTAGTATGCCTTTTGTGTTTGTTAGTATATAGGAAAATGCCGTAAAAATATCCGCTGATTCACATTTAGGCTACTAATATATACACAAAATGTGGCCTAACGCTGGATTTGTAGTAATGGGAATGCTTGTAATTAGTATATTAACATAAATTATTCTAGTAGCATTTGTGACCCAATGTGTATATAAATCTCAGATTAAGACGAAAAACTACAATATTCTTCTATACGCCATCTCATTTTTTCCCACGGAAAACTTAACCGAATGCGTATATCCATTATGATCTGGGAAGTAGAAGTATTCTCTTGGAAAGGGCTGTTATTGCTTCATCCGTCTGCCCAAGATCAAATTCAATTTCTATTAACAATATTTTGTTCCAAGAACATACTATCTGTGGAACACATTGCCTCAAAGTGTTTTTCCTTAGTGTCTCAACATGGTCATCTTCAAATGCAATGACAACAGACACTTGTTATCAACTGCCATCTTAGGTCATCAAATTGTATTCATTTTGTTCATTCTTCTCAATACTTTCATAATATTCATGATAATTCAGATCGTATTATATACATCCCATTAACCTTATGCTTTAGTGGTAACTTATTTGTACATAATTATAAAGAAAATGTTTGTATTTAGATTTTTTTCACAACGTTTCGGCCGATATAACCTCTGACCGTCATGTGTACTTAAACAATGTATGTTATATGTTAATAGTGGAAAAACGTGTTTGTTTTTTTTTCATTAAATTTTCAAAATCTGAAACGGAAAAGAACGTTGCGTAGGTTCTATTTCTGTATTAATTCAGGTTCGTACTGAGTTGGTATTACATTTTTTTGAATTTTCGTTTCTGAGGATAGGATTGATAATATGTATTTGGATAGTTCAGACTATTGCTCTCATCTTGAATGTTGTTCTCACAACGTTTCAGCCGATATAACCACCTACATTTTTCAATGACATTGTCAGAATAAAAAAAATAAATAAAAAAATAAAATAAAATGTAATTTACTAATACAAACCTCAATAAAGTATCCAGTAGATATTTACAATTATTCAACATAGATACTAACTAATTCAAACAACTGTATGATAATAAATAAGTTATCTCACTAAAAGTAATTTAACCTAAACTAATTTTACTAAACTAATTTGACAGGTAAAATAGGTGATTGTTTTATAATCCAATCAATAATACAACTACAATCGCATATAGGTCTACTAACTATGTGTGCTCTATCTTGCGCGGAAAACGCGTAGGATAATAGCAAGCGTATGACTGTCTTCGCGTGGAAGTGGACGTAATACATCGCATGGCGAATGCGGTAACAGAAGGCTGGGGCGATCAAACAAGTGATACTTCCTTCGCTCGAATAATTGGGAAAACTGTTTGAAAAGAGTGTCGTTCCAATGGAAAAGAAATCAACTCATAGGTCGACGTCAGTTCACTAGTGCTGGACGGGAGGGGGCTGTTAGAGAAAGATGGCGCCGTTTTAGAAGACGCCTGTTGGTTGTGGCCTGCGAACAATACAAAGCACATCGAGCATACTGTGATAAAAGGCATTCACCTAGCACTACATGAAGAGGTTTCACATGTATACCTCCTCCCTTTGCGTCTATCACTGGATTTCCGACACACTGAGCGGGAAAGCAGGAGTACCCACTAAAGCAGAAAGCGAATTGCTGCTAATACGAAAGTCAAACCTTTTAAAGAGTCTAGTTTCCAAGTATGACCTGGTAGTCAGTGTCACATCAGCGTCGTCACACTACAGTGTGACGACGCTGATGTGACACTGACTACCAGGTCATACTTGCTGAACAACTGATACGAGTGCCTCACACACGGTATAATCCCATAAAGGTGGGTGCCGAGCACGTTGGTTAAGCATTTTTTCATGCATTTCTTTCGTGCATTTGTTTATTCATATTTTCATTCATGTTTTGTCAACTAATTTTTCTTTCAATTTTTCATTCATTATAATTCAGAAAATAATTTAATTTATTTTTCTGCATTTTTCTCATGTATTTTATATTCTTTCTTTGGTATTTATTTTATCATTCATGTTTTCATTCATTTTTTTTCAATCAATCTTTTCACTCATTTCTTTTAAATTATTTTTTTACATTCATTCTTCATTTAGTTTTGTTCATAATTTTTGTATTCATTTTTCATTCATTTTAATTGCAATAATACTACTAATATAGTATTGCATTTGCAAAGTGGTATATGGTAAGCTAAATGTGCTCGATATCCTAGGTAGAGCAAGTGGGATTTCTGGGATTTGGTCATCAAATGTCTTCCAGTGGAAGTCTAGTTTGTTCTCTCCGTTCTCGGTATTTCCACCCTCCTTGACCATTCACGACTATGTTGTGTAGTGTCAGCCGAGGTCGATGCTATCTTTTTCCTGTTCTTTAAGTGGGGATAGGGTAGAGTTTATACGATGTGTTACAGTTTTATTCCCTCAAGTGCACGTAGTGTTTCTTCCATGTTTTTGTTTTATTTATGTTTCAATTTCCACGTGGCTCGTTTGTGTGCATAGTTTATGCGGGCTGCTTTTCGCATTCAAAAATTTCCTTTAACATTTCCGCTGTTTTGAATCATTTTCGTCAATTGTACAGTCTTAGTCTTTCATTTAATTCCAAGTTCCTGGTGATACCAGATCAGGCTGCCCTGTGGCTCCCTGAGACGAAATTCACCTACATTGATGTTTTTTTTTTTTTTTTTTTTTTTTTGTAAAACTTAATTATGTTCTACAAAACCAAAAACAAAAACAACAGCCCCTCTCCCCTTCTCCCTCCCCTTTTTTATTTTTATTTTTCCTACCCTACTCCCGGTCCTGGATATGACCTTAAACTACATCCGATGGTGAGATCCGGCTTACGGACTTTGGGGAATGTGGAGCCTCCTCTTAATTACCATTGCTCCCAGGTCCACCCTGACCCGGAGTGGTAGTACCTGTTAGGGTCCCAACTATGGGTTAAATAGAAACAGATATTAAAAGGGGAAAGAAACAAGAAAGAGAAGAAAACAAGACCAGATTCGGCATTAAATAACCCAAAAAGGGTTGATATGCCGTAAAACAAAACTACCAAACCAAACCTAATTCCAAGTTCTCTTAGTATTTTTACAGGTTTTTCAGGACTGTCTTTAGTGCTCATTCGATTATTGGTATTATGTTGACTGTCTTCATGTGTCATGCTCTTTTCACAGCTCTGGCAAGTTATGTGCATATGCGGCGTTTTTCATAATCTGTGATCTTTACTTTGTAGTCTGTGTAAGTTTTTTCTTTCTTGTCAACTATTATGATGTCCGGTCTCCTTTCTTCGATGACTCTATCTGTGTGTACTTCAATGTCCTAGAGGATTTGGTGGTTTTAGTTTCCTAGTACTGTCTCTGGTGTGTGTATGTACCATTTGATTGCGTGTACAAAGTCTAGTCGTTTGTATCGATCTCAGTGTACTGTTTTTCCCACGCAGACGTGTCTCTTCTGGTATTATTTTAGCTTAGTTGGATGCATTCACTTATAATGTGATGTACCGTTTTGTCTCTTTATCCACATAATCTACATTTAATGTTTTACTGGAATTGATTTCTTTTAGCTTTAATGTAGCTAGTTTCTTATTATAGTGTGCTGTCCAGGTGTACATACAGATTCTGTTTCTCTATTCAAGTGTCGTATTATTATCCATGTCAATGTGTTTTCGTAGGTCTCTCCTCTTGCCCTTCTTATGAATCATCCATTTAGCTGTTGCTCTGTCCACTTTTCTTTCCATTGTCTATTCGTTTCCGATGTCACTGCTTCCTGTATTGTTCATTTTGATGGTGTATATCACTGTGATGATCAGTCCTCCTGTGTTCTGGGTTATATACTTTTGCAAATCTTTATTTGTGTCCTTCACACAGTCTTCTCTACTTATCAGTCCCCTCTACTCTTCTTTTCTTTCTTTTTTCACGTAGAGTTAGTCAGTATACTCCTTTGGGTGCAATGCATTGTCCATGGTCATTAGTTTCCTAGTCAATGGCCAAGATGATTTAGTCATTCTTTTGTCCACCCTATGGATGGTTCACGGTATCCTATTAGCAACTCGTCCCAGGTGTTTATCTCTGTAACTAGATTCTAACTATATAATTTCGTTCATAAGTTTTCTTGTTCTTCTCCAGTACTTCTTTCGAATCTTCTCTTTTATGTCTGGTGTTTTTGGAGGTGTCTGCTTCCAGGACTCCCAGAACTAACTATCATGTTCGCCAACTAAACCCATCTCATCTTAGTTTGGTAGTTTTCTGTCCTCAGATGTCTCCAGTTTTCTTTTGTTTTCATATCTAGAAATTAAAAAACTTTTTTCATTCCGAATTCTATTTGAATGTCCTAGCTGATCAATCTGGTCGTGTTATCAGCTTTTCCGTTTCATTTTTGCTTTTGAAAATATGTTCCCTTCGTCGATATACATGAGGTTGTTTATTATTTGTTCTTTGTCTGCGTACTTGTATTTGCAATCATTTCCTGATTATGTAGTTGAGTAGCATCATGCCTATGATAAACAGTAGTTGTGATAGTATCCTTAGAAGATGCGTCTCTGTATTCTCATTTTAGTAAGGGGTGGTCTTCCAGCTGCCAGTGTCAGTCTTCATGTTCCCATTGCTTTCGTAATAATATTAATCATCTTGTCGATATAGTGTACATTCGTAAGCATGTTATTATTCATACTTGTGGGATTCTCTCGTACGTTTTCTTGTAGTCAGTCAATGCAATTGCTATGTTCTTTTTTCTGCTTTTGCCTAATTCAGGATCTCTTGGTGTATGTATAACATGTCATGCGTCCATCATTTCTCTTTTGGACATCCTTTTTGTTCACTGATTGTTAATGGAGTAGTAGATCTGTTCTCTTAGTTGTGCCGTTAGAGATTTCCAGGTTATTGGTCTCTAGTTTATTGGGATCGTTCCTATTTCTGCTTCTTTGTGTATTTACGTAGTCCGTCTTTGGTCGTTTATTCTGGTACGTACGTTTTGGGAATACGTTTTCTTCTTCTTCTTCTTCTCATTATTATTATTATTATTATTATTATTATTATTATTATTATTATTATTATTATTATTATAAATGTGTGTACTAATCGTCACTACTCACCAAGGCTAAAACTAATCAAGGATTAGAATTAATGAGATTATAAGTTGAATAATTAACAACATTGTTGCAGGATTTGAAAAAATAAATGGAAAGGCCTAAATTTGAGGATAGAGGCTCTTTTATTATTTACTGTCATTGGACTTAAAGAAAACTATGTTTTAGTCAGAAGGGAACCAGTCCCGTTGTATTCAGTTTCACACATGAGAAGTTTTTGAGAAGAAGCTTGTTGATGGATGTGCCCGTTTGGTTATAGGTAAACAGACGATGAAAGGAAAATTATTTGCAGTGTTGGTAGGAAGGCTCGTTCTTTCTATGAATGTTTTACGGGTTAAGAAACAAGAAATGTAAGCTCATCGAGAACCTATATGACGTAACGATAAAGTAGAAAAAGTGTAGCTGCATAGCTTATAGTAAACAGATGAATAAAATAATTTATTCCAACTTGATTGCGAATCGATTTTCTACTCTGTCAATACAATATTTTACAAGAAATGTGTTTGTACCGCATACGCTCCCAAGATGAGTGTGACTTAATTTTTAATATCGACATATGGACAATATTTTAGATCTATACTTTATTAATTATGCAAATTTAATATTATTATTGTTTTTTACATAATTTTATTATCAACTTTATTTTTCTGGTCGTCTCCCGCGGATTCAATCAGTTTTAATCTTCTGAATCTGCTCACATAAAACGTTCATGTCCAAAATTTCCGGTTTCTTTTACTGGTTGACAGGGAATTAGATTTTCGTCATTTTATTTCTATCCGATGCTAAAAATGAATAAAGAAATTAACATACAAAGAAAAAATAAAGAAAAATAGAAAAAAGATGAAATAAATGATTAATATTAAACATCCGAGTTAATTACATTTTCGCATCATCTATCATCTTCATACGAAAAAAAAGTCACTTTTTTCGTTTTTACATTACTATTTTTTAAAACACTCTTTTACTAGTTTTTATTTGCGAAGTTTTTGACAGGAAAACATGTTAGGATTATCTCCCTTTATTTCCGCCATCTTTTGACTATCTTTTTTGCCTTATTTGGCAAAGTCAAAGAGTAATTTCATCTGTCTGATAAAAATTGCTAATTTTGTTTGTTAATCTATGCAACGGAATAATTTGCATTCCTTTTCAAGTTTCATGTTTTGAAAGACCTTATGTTTTTGTTTTTTCATTATTTTTGTGAATAACTTAAAACCACAACGCATTTAGAAGTGTTAAGTCTTTTCAATGATGAGGCATACAAACAAGCGTTAAGTCTTTTCAATGATGAGGCATACAAACAAGCGTTAAGTCTTTTCAATGATGACGCATACAAACAAGCGTTAAGTCTTTTCAATGATGACGCATAAAAACAAGCGTTAAGTCTTTTCAATGATGACGTATACAAACAAGCAAACTAATGTATATAATAATACACTAAAGCATTTCATGCTCGTATGTACATTGTCATATTTAACAGCCATTACAAAATGTGATCGTTCCATTAGCAAAGATGATTATTGGTGATTGATGTCATGTCGCTAAGGTAAAAATTTCCTACTTTACTCATTTTCAAATGAATTGTTAAAAAAATGTAAGCACGTCGTCATGTCGACTAAAAGAGAAAGATGTTAAACAAATACATTTCAAAAAGTGTGATTTGTTTCATTGATTTAAACAAAACTATTTTGTTGACAATTATACTTACGGTAACATTACAGAGATAATATATTATTTTATAAAGAATTAAATTACTAAACTTTTAAATAAATAAATGAAAGGTGAATTCCTATTATTTATTTAACGGATATTCATTACTAAAAATCATGGAAATTAAGCTAATTTTTTTTTTTTTACTAATACTACTACTTTTTTTTTGTCGATAAGAAAAAAAGACAAAACACATCGATAAGAAGATAAAATTAATCGATATGAAAGAAAACTATCGATCCATGATAGGCTTGCACAGTCACAGCAGGCGCTGCAATTTGGCAACAAACAAATCTGAGGCGCAGAACTCCATAGTCTCCTAAGACAGAGGGATACAAACAATATGTATGTATGTATATATAAAGGTTTTTTTTAAGAACAATGAAACAGACTGACCAGAATAACCAGACTGCTGAATTATGGGCTATGTGCCGATTCACATATTGTATTATGTCATACCAATGGTGTTGTGCTGATGATTCATTATTTATCAATAACAGTGAAGAAGCAACATTTTGAAGGCAAAGTTTGTACGTCATTGATAAATGCTGATTCATCGTGATATATATATATATATATATATATATATATATATATATATATATATATATATATATATATATATATATATATATATATTTTGTCTCACTTCTCCCCACTTTACTAGTAAATAAGGGAATATACAAATATAGCCTACCCATGACCTGTCGGAGATCTACGCTCTCTGAGTAATCTGGTCATAATAATGTCCAAATGTGAACCCAGCATTCACATGTACAGCAACCGTTGATTGCACGATATTTTTTTTTATTTCCCGTAGAATAAATATTTTCGCGCTTTCATTTGTTTTCTGTCAGGTGATGAAGTCCGATTTAGAAAAAAGAACAACTTTGTCAAAAGAAATTACGCGTATCTCATCAACCCTCGTCTCGTCCACTCGGCCAATAATTCCTACTCAGGAGGTAATTGGATTTATTAAAATAAAACTAATGAATTCAAACCTGCATCAAAATGAGTGATTTAGACAAATATAAAAATAATGGCGAATGAAACCTGGACGGAAATAGCGTTGGAAAAAAACAAGATAGCAAATCCGTTAATGGAATCGGTTGTTTTTTTATTTAGCTGTTTTCTTTTCATTTCTTTAATTGTTTGAAGTCACAATTAGAATCCCGCATTCACACGGGCTTTAAAGTACTGGCGTCCTTATGTTAATACCGCTTTAGTTAAGCACACCCAAAGGAAAGTTTTTTTGTTTTTTTTAAATAGACCATCCAAAT
>OY744540.1:27205023-27227523 GCA_963556195.1 Sepiola atlantica | reverse complement strand
AGGGAAATTTGATTTATTAAAATTAAATTCATGAATTCAAACTAAATTTAGTAGTTTAGAAAAAATATAAAAAATAAAGTTGAATAAAACCTGGATGAAAATCGCGAGCGGCGAGAGAATTAATGAAATTAAATTTGCAAATCTGTTAATAGCTGCACAACTAAGGAAATTCCGACATGTTTTTTTTTCATTTTAGTTTTGCTTTTAAATTGTTTCCGGTTATGATTAGAAAGCCCATGTTTACACGGGTCTTAAAATACTGATGTCGTTATAGCAATATTGTTATAGTTAAGCACACATTAAAGGATATATCAAATAGTGACCAAACGTGACTTTGTGTACGGTAATTCTTAATGCAATTTTATTCGGCATCTCAATGGCTCTTTATGCCAAATGTTATAAATACTGCCAAGTTATGTTATAGACAATGAGTGTTTATAATCTTATACATAATGTAAAGTCGTTTTTTCCCACCTATATTTGCTCCGAATATCTATTTTTACGACAAGCTACATGAACACTTCTCAAAAAGTGTCATCAGTGATTTTGTTTTGTATGGAAATCGCTACATGCAAGGCATGAAGCCACCTGATGTAAGGAGTTTAAAATAAACTACTTCAAATTAAATAAAAAATATCCAACGTTAAGTGTTAGAGGGATACAGTCCGACACTGAAAACAGCAATGCATCCCCCTTTGTAAGAAACATCGCTAATGGAATGTGAATACTAAAGAACAACATTGGGAAAGCGAGAGTTATGCGAGGTAGCCGAAAATAACCCCAATATTGCGCTGTGTAGTTAATAACTAAATAAAAACATTTCAAATCGGTTTAATGTATTTTCATATTCAATCCTTATCGATAATTTAAAATTAAAATCGCAGGAGAAATTCTTACTCTCACAGCTTATAAGCTTTTATATAAGTAACGTCGACATTTCCCTGTATTTTGTGATAAATCGTTTTTCACTACAAGCAATATAAAAATGTTTCATCAAAGATATTTGGCCAATCAATGTGTTAAAAACAACAATTTTATTTCCAAACTATTTCATCGATTTTCATGTATAATGATTATCTACATTTTTGTTTTGGTCATGAATAAATGAAAGGGGAGGAAGTCTGACCCTCACAGTCAGAAGGTCTGATACTGCTAATCGAATCCGTCAGTATTAATTTGATTACAGAAAATTCGTTAGATAGTAACCGGTAGAAAAGAGAGAAAATTCAGTTTTTATTTGTCGTTTTCCCTTTTTATTCTCTTTACTTGTTATTGCTTATACTTGAACTACATACGACCATCAAGAGTGAGAAGAGGAGAGAGAGAGAAAAGCAGGAGGAAGTAAATGCAGTCTGGTTCATGTATTAAGTCGCATAAATAGTTCTTACATAATCCCGTTAGTTAGTCGATTGTTCCGTAGTATTTAGAGACGGTGTTTCTGAGTTAGAACTTATTTTAGTCTGACTTGCTCTAACATAAACTTAGACATAAAAATTACAATATAAAGAAAATTGTTTATTATTTTATTTCATTTCATTTACTGTAAACTATGTAGTTCACGAAAAGTATGATCCTGGACGACGATGGGTAGCCCCGATCGTTATTAATACTATTATGTATGTTCCCTCATAACCATTAAACGGCTTATTTTTATTCGTTCGTTCTGAAGTTACGTACAACTCATATATAAAAATTATTCCGGAAAGAAAATGTTCCTGTTTAAAAAGAAGTCTTATACTTCAAGTTAGTTATTGCTGTTGTATTCTATGATGTCGCTTGGCCGACAGATATATACGCATACCAACATGAAATAAATATTTCCCGTACGACACATACATATTTAAATAGAGAATTTACTTATCCACGGAAGGTTAAATAGACCACATAGCACAAATCAGAATATAACGCTAATAATTATCGAAACTGATTTGACCCGTGTAAATTGTATAATATTAGAGATTATTAAAATTATTAAAATCTGAAAACCCTCATAAAAATTAACTTTAAATCGCGGAAAGTAAAGTAGTTTTTGTAATAATAATAAAAACAGCTGAAAAATATTATTATTATCATCATGATTATTGTATACAGCTTTTAAAAATAATTTCATTTTATAAAACATGTTCTCACGCTGAGAAAATAAAAATGACCCAGGTGTTAATTAAAAATAATTCCTTTATTCCAGTAATTTCCTATGGGCGTATATCTGAACCATTTATGAAGTATGAACAAAAAATATATTTACAATCTTCATATATTAATCTGCGTAAAACATTGTAAATAAAAAAGCGGAAGTTATATTTTCTAATCTACGCTAAGATAATGCAATCTAGAATAGCAATTGATTTTTTTTCCAAATGTATGTAATTAGTTTATAACTATGATTGCATTGAGAGAAAAATAGGAAAAGCTACTAAATTATTGCATTTTTTTTAAAATTAAATATATATATATATACATTTTTTATACTTGTTATTTCACAAATATGAGTAATTGTTCTAATATTATCGATATTCTATGACAACAGAAAGTCTGGAATATTCTGTAGTTTTGTTTTACGACGTAGCAAGAGTGTTCGTGTGATTTAATGCCGAAGCCGACATTTTTGTAGAAGTTTTTAAGCATAAAGTTCTGAATATTTAACATATTGATTACTGCTGTTAATGTCTTTTTACAAAAAATGGCGATGAACTTTTAAAAATATTTTTTAAAAGTAAAACAACTCGTGTCTCAGATGGATTTATTCTATCTACAATTAATTAATTTTATCTTATTCAACACGTTAAGATCTCTGCTTTAGGTTAAATATATAAATGTAAATAAGTATTAATTTCTAATGTAAGGTTAACCATCAGGTGTATCTGTTTTCAGCATAAATGTTCGTAATACCTACGAGGGTATAATTAATTACATTTAATCTGTGTCTGCGTTTACTTGTTGTTGTTAATTATCGACAACTAATATATTTGTGGCTGCACTTTGCGAAAAGGAGATTGATATAAATTTTCTATTAACATTTAAAGTTTTCCCGTGGTATGTTTTAGCGTATTTCCGGCCTGATCATAACGAATACAAATTATGTTTTTGAATTAAACGAATATTGATACTCTATTATAATCTTCGAAAATAAAGTTATAAGACACATATACGATTAATTGTATATTATTTTTGCATCTGGACTAGTGTTTTATTACATATAGATCAAGACAGGTGATAACGGTAACACTAACGTATACATAGTGTCATTACGCTAGCTTTACACTGTCTAATAAATAACATTGATTTTATGCCGGTTTTCGGAACAACATCCGATATTGATCCATCAAAGTGTAGTATCTGTTCCGATGGATACTGCGCCCCATAGACTGGTATTGTCTTAGCCTTCGGGTCTTGATTTACGCCGGTCAATGGGTCTGTCCTGTGCAGTTCTGGGAGGTCCACCTTCCCAGGCTTTGCCTCCCCTCTTTGGGGGAGGAGTAAGTTTATTGCTTACTGCCTGAGGCGCCCCTACCGGGGAATGCCGACGGGGCTGCCCAGGCAATTTTTAAACCCCACTTTCCCGAACCGCCATTGGGTCACATCTTACTTGTGGGAGTAAGATAAAAACTGGCCTTGTGCCTAACTCCTGGAGAGGAGTAAATCAATACTCAGTGAAAACTAGTGTTTTAAAATATACTCCCATATAATAATTACTATATTCCGTTTGGTGAACTAAACTCATAACAGCAAAGTGTGTACTGATTTGGTAACAAGACGTTGGTAGAAGGCTTATATGATAATAAGACGAGTATAACACACTAAAGAAGCTGTATCAAAATTCGTACAAATATGACATAAATTATATTAATCTTTGCAACATGATCAAATGGAAATCTAAATTCTGTTGTCTCGGTTCTTTTTCACCTGGGTCTCCGGTCGAATTTTACTCACTCTTATTCCCTTAACAATTTAGAAAAATATGACATTTGAACAAAACATCTGTAACCTAGGCAACTCTATCACTGACCAATTGTGGTGTGAGTTATGTATACTTAACGTAGATGCATTTACAAATTGCTTCAAATTCACACTATCAATTGTTTTAATTTCTGCTTGATAAGATTAACAAACGGTTATTGTTGTATTGAATCCAGCCAGAAAATGGCTGTCCTCTCTTTTTAGTTAGTTTCTTAAATTGTTGTTTGTTATTTTTATTTCGTCTTTTGTTGATCAGGGAACTACCCGATAAAATTCTGAATGAGTTAAATATAAGCGCGTCAGTTTGCTTTAAATATTACAATTATATTTACACGTTACTGTGTTTTATTTAGCTGGAAATGATACTTAACATATTTAGTATTGTTAATTAAAATAATTCATTAATTGTTAAACGTTGAAAATGTCAAAATAATTTCCTATACATAAAACTAAACAGAAAGTTCAAATCTCGATAATAAATTTTAGTAATTACTTAATTGGATCTTTTAAACATTTAACGATAGATGTTAAATTAAATTAATTTCATGTTTAGTTTAGTGTAAGTAAACAGTACACTTGTTGTGTATACGCTAAAAGTACTACACTTATAGTGTGCATACAGATATAAAAATAATAATTATAATAATTAAATTAATAATGATAATATTAATAATAATAATTATAATTATAATAATAATTATACTAATCATCATCATCATCATCATCATCACCGGAGCACTACAAAAAGTTGCAGATAATTTTGAAAAAAGAATATGAGAAATTGGAATCGAATAGAAGACTGAGACTATACAACGAACAACAATGATAAAAACAGCTTAAATCTTAAAGAAAATGCTCGAATGGGGAAACCAGCACACTACACTGCGAACGCCCACCTATCAGATGGAAGTTGCAATAAGAATTAAAAAAAAACTAAAAACATAAAACGAACACTATCTTATGTACACAAGAGAGCTGAAATTTCAAGAACTTTCATGAACTGCTCTTTTCACCCCGAAACAAAATGATGGCACCAGACTTGCTAATACTGCACCAGTCGTGAAGGGTCAAGCAGGATAAAAACAGCGTGAAGGGAGTGAACAAACACGGCCTTCATTAAAAGAGTGCAGAGAGGATTTGGACCTTGGAGAGGCTTATTGCCACGCACATACTAAAGAAAGACCAATCTGAGAAGACTTGTTGTCACTCTTACTCCAGGGACCACAATTAGTTATTATCAGTAAGAAATCACTGATGATGACTTGTGTTCGAACTACATATGACTTGATGATGATGATGATGATGATCATCATCATCATCATCATCATGACGACGACGACGACGACGACGACGACGACGACTTATATGGATTATTTCAACTACTGTTCTTATCTTAGATGCTATTTTTACAATATTACGGCCGATGTAAACTCCGACCTTTTTCAAATGCGCCGTGTCGAAACTTGTAAATATGTACTGAATTTCGAACGGAACCATTTATATAATCGACAGGGATAGTTTGCTCTACTTTCGTCAATCATAACCGGGAAAAATGTTAAAAATACTAAACGTAGACAATAACAACATATTAGAAATGCTCACAGAAAATACAGCATGAGTTTATTCATTAGTCTGTATTTTCTTTATTATCAAATAACCGCTTATCAAGGCCAAAATCACTCGATTATGAAGGTTAATGGGACTGAAATGATGATCAGATGAAAGATGCGGAGAATTATGGGAGCACTGATATTGATTAATGGTATTAACGTATTACCTATAAGCGATTCTCACAAGTATCTGTTTGCATTAGGTTTGAAGACGAAAAAGTTGTAATCAGTAGGGAAGCAATCCAGCGGCAATATGTACCACAGGCGGGAAGTCCTTGCAAATAGGCTCTGTCTATGGAAATTCCGTCTGACGCTAGACAACGTGGGTGGAGAAAGAAAAGTAGTTTTCCAAAATGGTAGAAAACAAGTTCCTGTTGTGAATAATTAACAAAGGGGGCTCAAATAGTGTAGCTCAGCTGAGCACCTTTCCATGGTAATAACGATAGAGCAGATAGAGACTAGCAACGTCTTTTCTGTGTTTGCAAGCATAGGAAAAGATCACTCCCCTCCAGATTTCGAAGTCGATTTTGTAATTTATCAATGCAAGAAAGAGCCCTCTGTGGAGCTGCTCCCCAGACATGACAGCAGTAATGCTTTAAATATAGGACTAAGAGATGGAGTTATATATTTACTGAAATGCACCCTGTGTGTCTTAACGATCATCGGAAGAAATATTTGTTAAAAGAAGAACAAGAATGTTAAGCTATCCATGTATGTGCTACGCAAGAAGTAAGGATTACATAATGTGTGTTATTTGGTTCTGTAGGGTTATTATGTGAATCTCCTTAGACAAATCTTACATGTTCTTTATGCCAATCTTTAATTCTATTAATGGAGCATTGAGTGTTCGTAGACTGTACAAAAAAAACATCATTATTTGGTTTAACTTCTTGTCACTCGTGCGCTATCGTGTATAGATAGCATTTCGGGGGCGATATTTCACTTGAAGTCGATTTTGGGTTGTTGTTTGTTTTGTTGTTATTGTTGTTGTGAAGCGAGTTGGACTTTTGAACAGAACTCACGAATATTGTGCCTCAGGATTGCCTGGTATGCATTATGCCACTCATTGTTGGTGACAACTATTTATTAACCTGCAGGATTTCATGTTTTACGCCCAACACCGAGTGCAGTAAGGCTCAACCGCGACATGCGAAGTCGGAGAAGGTTATTTTGTGAGACCACTCAAAGTAATGACGCAGAAGAAAGATTACCACTGTTATTCAATTGATTTTAAGTTCGAACATAACACATTGTTGCTTGCAACACGCAGAAGCCGCGACGAACAGAGGTTGATATACTGATTCAGGTTCTTTCTTTTATTTTCACCAGAGCCGTGTTAGCCGGATAGCTGTGGCACTACCACGTTGCCACCTCCCCTACTACCGTGAGGAAGTTTTGAACTTGAAAGGGGATGATTGTTGATGATGTGGGAGATTATAACTTAGATCGATTGTATTTTAAAACAAAATCGGGCAAAGTAAGGGAGCTAACTGTGTTTTTTTTTCAAATGCGCCTATTTTCTGAACTTCTTTAGTATTCAGTGTCGATTGTACGTTTACTTTTCTAATTTAGATTCATCATTTTAATTATTTCGTCTTCGATTTAAAAAGACAAAGTTTTCCTATGTTATTTTTTTTTATATACGCCATGTTTGAAATTGTCGATGTGTTATTGTTATAAACAAACCCGTTTAGAAAACAAACAAAACATATGCATGTTTATTTTAGATTAGCAACTTTAAAACTGAGAATTAAAATTCGTTCTTATTCTATTTCATTTCGCATTTAACTTTCTTTGGTAGAAAAAAATTAAAGTTAAAAATGTATATATTTTTGTGTGCTAGTTAACTTTTTTCTACCATTAGCTTTGGTACAAGCGAAGTAAAAGTGTAGTCGAAATCTTTAATTATCACTTGAGTGAGTACATGGTGAACAATATATTCCTCACTGGTAAGGTAGGACGTCCTCAGTTTGAAATGTTCGTTTGATTAATAAATTTCAATAGCCCGTCATTAATTTCGAAATCACATTCGTACTGATCTGCCAAGCTATAGTCAGAATAAACATTTTCGACGTTCTGTCTCGCCTACATCTGAAATACCATTTTCATAGGTCTGTCATGATTACGTTTTCCATAACTTTTTCATCGATCTACATCACTCATGTTTTTAAATAACATTTTCAGCATTCTGCCACGCTTCAGTTTGAAATAACAGTTTCATTATTCTGTCACGTTTAAACGTATAATACATTTTTCATCGGTCTGCCACGCTTATGTTTGAACCAACATTCCCATTGGTTCGTTCGTCTACGTTTAATATATAACTTTTTTAAGCATACACGCATCTCTGTGACTGGGACAGTCCGTTTCTCAAACTAATATGTATATGCGATTATAATATGTAATGCACGAGTCTTGCAGAATAGCGAGATTGACCTCTTTTAAGCTATTATTATCTCTGCTTAACACAGTCACATGAACAGTTATATATTTCAGCACACACACATACATATATATATATATATATATGTAATATTTTAGTGTAGAATTATAACGATAATTAAATTATCGTTTAATAATAATAATCTATCTTGATAGTGTAAAGCTCAATATATTACATAGAGCAATTTATTTTAGAGGTAAAAGATGAGAATAAAACATTGTAAAGATACAATATTTATTAAAAACATCAAAAGTTATGAGCAAGGGGCCTCATATCCTTAATCCATGGATTTTCAAAGAAAACATTTCTTCTCATCAGATGAGAAGAAATGTTTTCTTTGAAAACAATGGATTAAGGATATGAGGCTCCTTGCTCTGAACTTTTGATGTTTTTTAATAAATATTGTATCTTTACAATGTTTTAATCTCAAATATATATATATATATATATATATATATATATATATATATATATATATACGACATTATATTGGATGTGCTACTTAACAATAAATATGATAAAACACCTATAAATCATCATTTACTTGTGTGTGGAGTATTGCTCTATATCTAGACTGAAGTATCAACCAATAGCCTTGTACCCTTCGACAAGGTTCAAAATTAAAATGTCTAAACTAATAAGTCACGGACTGTCAGCTAAGTTCAAGAAAATGTCACATCATTGCAGTGTTGCATTATGCATTTGTGTTTAGAAAATACTTTCACGGTATGTAGCCCAATAAATTACCCCAGACTTACCGACTTGAATCAAAATCTAATCCTTTCAATGTAGAGGTTCCGAAATGCAGAAAATTGTTTACTTTGATACACCGTTTCCTTGAATCGTTTGCCATTGGAATTTACTTTCTGCTCTCTGTCTTGGCCTTTTGGCTAAGATCAAAGTGTAGTATCTGTTCCGATGGATACTGCACCCCATAGACTGGTATTGTCCTGGCCTTCGGGGCTTGATTTACGCCGGTTCATGGGTTTGTCCTGTGCAGTTCTAGGAGGTCCACCTCTCAGGCTTCGCCTCCCCTCTTTGGGGAGGAGTAAATTTATTACTTACTGCCTGAGGCGTCCCTACCGGGGAATGCCGACGGGGCTGCCCAGGCAATTTTTTAACCTCACTTTCCCGACCCGACCTTGGGTCACATCTTACTTGTGGGAGTAAGATAAAAACTGGCCTTGTGCCTAACTCCTGGAGAGGAGTAAATCAATACTCAGTGAAAACTAGTGTTTTAAAATATACTCCGATACAATAATTACTATATTCCGTTCGGTGAACTAAACTCATAACAGCAAAGTGTGTACTGATTTAGTAACAAGACGTTGGTAGAAGGGTTATATGATAACAAGACAAGTATTACACACTAAAGAAGCTTTATCAAAATTCGTACAAATATAACATAAATTATATTAATCTTTGCAACATGATCAAATGGAAATCTCAATTCTGTTGCCTCGGTTCTTTTTCACCTGGGTCTCCGGTCGAATTTTACTCACTCTTATTCCCTTAACCATTTAGTAAAATATGACATTTGAACAAAACATCTGTAACCTAGGCAACTCTATCACTGACCAATTGTGGTGTGAGTTATGTATACTTAACGTAGATGCATTTACAAATTGCTTCAAATTCATACTATCAATTGTTTTCATTTCTGCTTGATAAGATTTACAAACGGTTATTGTTGTATTGAATCCAGCCAGAAAATGGCTGTCCTCTCTTTTTAGTTACTTTCTTAAATTGTTGTTTGTTATTTTTATTTCGTCTTTTGTTGATCAGGGAACTACCCGATAAAATTCTGATTGAGTTAAATATAAGCGCGTCAGTTTGCTTTAAATATTACACTTATATTTACACGTTACTGTGTTTTATTTGGCTGGAAATTATACTCAAGATATTTAGTATTGTTAATTAAAATAATTCATTAATTGTTAAACGTTGAAAATGTCAAAATAATTTCCTATACATAAAACTAAACAGAAAGTTCAAATCTCGACAATAAATTTTAGTAATTACTTAATTGGATCTTTTAAACATTTAACGATAAATGTTAAATTAAATTAATTTTATGTTTAGTTTAGTGTAAGTAAACAGTACACTTGTTGTGCATACGCTAAAAGTACTACACATATAGGGCGCATACAGATATAGAAATAATAATTATAATAATTAAAATAATAATAATAAAAATAATAATTATTATTATTATAATTATGATAATAATTATAGTAAAAATCATCATCATCATCATCATCATCATCATCATCATCATCATCATCATCATCATCATCATCATCATCACCGGAGCACTACAAAAAGTTCCAGATAACTTGGAAAAAAGAATATGAGAAATTGGAATCAAATGGAAGACTGAGACTATACAACGAACAGCAATAACAAAAACAGCTCAAATCTTAAAGAAAATGCTCGAATGGGGAAACCGACACACATAAACTGCGAACGCTAACCTATCAGATATAAGTTGCAATAGGAATAAAACAAAACTAAAAACATAAAACGAACACTATCGCATGTACCCAACAGAGCTGAAATTTCAAGAACTTTCATAAACTGCTCTTTTCACTCCGAAACAAAATGATGGCACCAGACTCGCTAATACCGCACCAGTCGTGAAGGATCAAGCTGGATGAAAACACCGTGAAGGGAGTGAACAATCAAGGTCTTTATTAGAAGAGTGCAGAGAGGATTTGGACCTTGGGGAGGCTCATTGCCACGCGCATACTAAAGAAAGCCCAATCTGAGAAGACTTGGTGTCACTCTTACTCCAGGGACCACAATTAGTTATTATCAGTAAGAAATCACTGATGATGACTTGTGTTTGAACTACATATGACTTGATGATCATCATCATCATCATGATCATTATGATCATGATGATGATGATCATGATCATGATGATCCTGATGATGATGACGACGACGACGACGACGACGACTTATATGGATTATTTCAACTACTGTTCTTATCTTAGATGCTATTTTTACAATATTACGGCCGATGTAAACTCTGACTTTTTTCAAATGCGTCGTGTCGAAACTCGTAAATATGTATTGAATTTCGAACGGAACCATTTATATAATCGACAGGGATAGTTTGCTCTACTTTTGTCAGTCATAACCGGGAAAAATGTTAAAAATACTAAACGTAGACAATAACAACATATTAGAAATGCTCACAGAAAATACAGCATGAGTGTATTCATTAGTCTGTATTTTCTTTATTATCAAATAACAGCTTATCAAGGCCAAGAGTCACTCGATCATGAAGGTTAATGGGACTGAAATGATGGTCAGATGAAAGATGCGGAGAATTATGGGAGCACTGATATTGATTAATGGTATTAACGTATTACCTATAAGCGATTTTCACAAGTATCTGTTTACATAAGGTTTGAAGACGACAAAGTTGTAATCAGTAGGGAAGCAATCCAGCGGCAATATGTACCACAGGCGGGAAGTCCTTGCAAATAAGCTCTGTCTATGGAAATTCCGTCTGACGCTAGGCAACGTGGATGGGGAAAGAAAAGTATTTTTCCAAAGTGGTAGAAAACGAGTTCCTATTGTGAATGATTTACAAGGGGGACTCAAAGAGTGTAGCTCAGCTGAGCACCTTTCCATGGTAATAACGATAGAGCAGATAGAGACTAGCAACGTCTTTCCTGTGTTTGCAAGTAAGGGAAAAGAGCACTCCCCTCCAGATTTCGAAGTCGATGTTGTACGTTTTCAATGCAAGAAAGGGCCCTCTGTGGAGCTGCTCCCCAGACATGACAGCAGTAATGCTTTAAATATAAGACTAAGAGATGGAGTTATATATTTACTAAAATGTACCCCGTGTGTCTTAACGATCATCGGAAGAAATATTTGTTAAAAGAAGAACAAGAATGTTAAGCTATCCATGTATGTGCTACGCAAGAAGTAAGGATTACATAATGTGTGTTATTTTGTTCGGTAGGGTTATTATGTGAATCTCCTTAGACAAATCGTACATGTTCTTTATACCAATCTTTAATTCTATTAATGGAGCATTGAGTGTTCGTAGACTGTACAAAAAAAACATCATTCTTTGGTTTAACTTCTTGTCACTCGTGCGCTATGGTGTATAGATAGCATTTCGGGGGCGATATTTCACTTGAAGTCGATTTTTGTTGTTGTTTGTTTTGTTGTTATTGTTGTTGTGAAGCGAGTTGAACTTTTGAACAGAGCTCACGAATATTGTGCCTCAGGATTGCCTGGTATGCATTATGCCACCCATTGTTGGTGACAACTATTTATTAACCTGCAGGATTTCATGTTTTACGCCCAACACCGAGTGCAGTAAGGCTCAACCGCGACATGCGAAGTCGGGGAAGGTTATTTTGTGAGACCACTCAAAGTAATGACGCAGAAGTAAGATTACCACTGTTATTCAATTGATTTTAAGTTCGAACATAACACATCGTTGCTTGCAACACGCAGAAGCCGCGACGAACAGAGGTTTATATACTGATTCGGATTCTTTCTTTTATTTTCATCAGAGCCGTGTTAGCCGGATAGCTGTGGCACTACCACGTTGCCACCTCCCCTACTACCGTGAGGAAGTTTTGAACTTGAGAGGCGATGATTGTTGATGATGTGGGAGATTATAACTTAGATCGATTGTATTTTAAAACAAAATCGGGCAAAGTAAGGGAGCTAACTGTGTTTTTTTTTCAAATGCGCCTATTTTCTGAACTTCTTTAGTATTCAGCGTCGATTGTACGTTTAATTTTCTAATTTAGATTCATCATTTAAATTATTTCGTCTTCCATTTAAAAAGACAAAGTTTTTGCATGTTATTTTTTTTATATACGCCATGTTTGAAATTGTCGATGTGTTATTGTTATAAACAAACCCGTTTAGAAAACGAACAAAACATATGCATGTTTATTTTAGATTAGCAACTTTAAAACTGAGAATTAAAATTCGTTCTTATTCTATTTCATTTCGCATTTCACTTTCTTTGGTAAAAAAAAATTAAAGTTAAAAATGTATATATTGTTGTGTGCTAGTTAACTTTTTTCTACCATTAGCTTTGGTACAAGCGAAGTAAAAGTGTAGTCGAAATCTTTAATTATCACTTGAGTGAGTGCATGCTGAACAATATATTCCTCACTGGTAAAGTAGGACGTCCTCAGTTTGAAATGTTCGTTTGATTAATAAATTTCAATAGCCCGTCATTAATTTCGAAATCACATTCGTACTGATCTGCCAAGCTATAGTTAGAATAAACAGTTTCGACGTTCTGTCTCGCCTACATAAGAAATACCATTTTCATAGGTCTGTCATGATTACGTTTTCCATAACTTTTCCATCGATCATGTTTTTAAATAACATTTTCAGCATTCTGCCACGCTTCAGTTTGACATAACAGTTTCATTATTCTGTCACGTTTAAATGTATAATACATTTTTCATCGGTCTGCCACGCTTATGTTTGAACCAACATTCTCATTGGTTCGTTCGTCGACGTTTAATATATCACTTTTTTTAAGAATCCACACATCTCTGTGACTGGGACAGTCCGTTTCTCAAACTAATATGTATATGCGATTATAATATGTAATGCACGAGTCTTGCAGAATAGCAAGATTGACCTCTTTTAAGCTATTATTATCTCTGCTTAACACAGTCACATGAACAGCTATATATTTCAGCACACACACACACATACATACATACATATATATATATATATATATACATATATATATATATATATATATATATATATATATGTATATATATATATATATATATATATGTATATATATATACATATATATATATATATATATATATATATATATATATATATATATATAATATTTAAGTGTAGAATTATAACGATAATTAAATTATCGTTTAATAATAATAATCTATCGTGACAGTGTAAAGCTCAATATATTAAATTGAGCACTTTATTTTAGAGGTAAAAGATGAGAATAAAACATTGTAAAGATACAATATTTATTAAAAACATCAAAAGTTCAGAGCAAGGAGCCTCATATCCTTAATCCATGGATTTTCAAAGAAAACATTTCTTCTCATCAGATAAGAAGAAATGTTTTCTTTGAAAATAATGGATTAAGGATATGAGGCTCCTTACTCTGAACTTTTGATGTTTTTAATAAATATTGTATCTTTACAATGTTTTAATCTCAAATATATATATATATATATGTGCTACTTAACAATAAATATGATAAAACACCTATAAATCATTATTTACTCGTGTTTGGAGTATTGCTCTATAACTAGACTGAAGTATCAACCAATAGCCTCTTACCCTTCGACAAGGTTCAAAATTAAAATGTCTAAACTAATAAGTCACGGACTGTCAGCTAAGTTCAAGACCATGTCACATCATTGCAGTGTTGCATTATGCATTTGTGTTTAAAAAATACTTTCACGATAAATTAGCCCGGACTTACCGACTTGCATCAAAATCTAATCCTTTCAATGTAGAGGTTCCGAAATGCAGAAAATTGTCTACTTTGATATCCCGTTTCCTTGAATCGTTTGCCATTGGAATTTCCTTTCTGCTCTCTGTCTTGGCCTTTTGGCTAAGATCAAAGTGTAGTATCTGTTCCGATGGATACTGCACCCCATAGACTGGTATTGTCCTGGCCTTCGGGGCATGATTTACACCGGTCTATGGGTTTGTCCTGTGCAGTTCTAGAAGGTCCACCCTCCCAGGCTTCGCTTCCCCTCTTTGGGGAGGAGTACGTTTATCGCTTACTGCCCGAGGCGCCCTACCGGGGAATGCCGACGGGGCTGCCCAGGCAATTTTTAAACCCCACTTTCCCGACCCGACCTTGGGTCACATCTTACTTGTGGGAGTAAGATAAAAACTGTAAAAGTTTAAATGTAATGTGAACAAATATCTTGCTGCCCCACTTCCCAACCACGCTGATTCCATCACTATGGCCCTATTCCACATTAGACCCCTACGCTTCCGTGGCAATATGCTTTTTTTCTGGAGCGAACAAAAGTACTTATGCACAAAAAAACATTTCCAATTTAGTTTTCGATTCGACAGTCTTAACTTTTAAATAGAATATCCATCGCTAAAATGCGAAGAACATCTTGAAAATATCAGATCTCGTCAATTTTCCTGCAAATTAAAAAAAAAATGGCTTACAATTTAAACAACCTATGCATTCGATTTCTGCTCGAATGTTTTGGAACTTTTCATTGTTTGCTTGTATTCAGGCAGAAACAAATATCCTCTATCTTATTGACGTGTTTATTCGATTTAAATCTGTTTTTGGAAGGTAGGAGTTCTATTTTGTTGTCTATTGAGAATTAGTACTTCCAGGATACGGTTGATCGCGCGTATCGGGTTTCGCATTATTTCAACAGTGAATGAACAAAACTAAATTTAACGGTTTCGATTGGTGGATGAGAAAGAAACTTGGAAAATCGCTTCTTTTTATTTCTGGCGACAGCAGCCTAATCTTATTTGTGCGTGAATTAGCGTTTATTATATAGCGGAAAGATTGCATTTTATTTGCTGGCTTTTAGAATGGTGCTGGCCACGATGGTGATAAAAATGTAACGAAAATGCAGTTAAACAACGTAGTTTCTTAAAGATTTTGAATCTTTACATGTTATGCATTCTGAATAACGGCACGATTGTTGTACTTCTTAAATATACGCTTTGCTCTCTGCTGTTTTTAGACGAATAGATCACCACTTATCAAGAATGAAAGCCATTCAATGATGAAGATAAATAAGATAGAACGAGTGTTAGTTGAAAGATGAAAAATCTTATGAAAGGAGTAAGAATGATTAATTGAATTAGCTAAGTTGGATTACATGTCGAGTCGGTTTATGAGAAAAATCTGTTGACATTAAATATTAAGAGAATTATTGTAATCTGTAGTGTAGCAATCTCGTGGCAATGTGTTCCACAGACACGAAACATTTTTTTAAGAAGCTGTGTTTGTGGTAATTTCGCCTGGCTAGGAGCACATAGGAAGAAAAGAGAGATTTTTTCTGTCATTGACATTTAGCGAGTCTTGAATTGCTTGCAAGAGAAAACCAGAGGTGTAGCTCAGTCGAGCGCCTTCCTTGAAAATAGCGGTAGAGTAGAACGTTACTAACAACTGTAGTGGAAAACTTAAAAACATAAGACTTACCTGTAATACCAGACCAGGCCATGTGGAACAACAGAGTTAAAGCAAATGGCTGGTTTTATAGAAAGGAAGTACCAAATGATCATGTGACCTATTTTGCATTGCATGATGGGAGTCCCCATAAAGAGGACAGTAAATGAGAAAGTCACTTCTTCTTTGGTTCATCCCGGATTGAGACCAGTGAAGGTGGAGGTATAATTTGGTGCTGTCAGAAGAGTGAAGTTGGAGTTCAAGTTTGAGTTTGCGGACTAGTGACTGTTTTGTGTCGGAGTGGGTGCCCTCAGAAGAGAGACATTTTTGTGTTTTCGGACGACAACAACATCAGTTATGTGAGAAAATTGCTATAAGGAAAATAAGAGATCACCTCTTCCACTAGAGTAAGAAGTCAATTTTGATACTTGTAAAGGCAACGACTAGTTATTTGAGCGGTGCCTTTCCTCACGTGTGGTTATAAAATAGGAAAGTATTTACATTTTTGTAACTGTCCTGTTCAACCTTTGTTCTATATTCCATTTGACTCGTATTCCTTTATCCACTTCGACATTTACTCCATTAGTCCGTTCATGTATTATTCCGTTAGTTTATTATTCTATCAGTCAGTTATTCTTCTGGTTTTGCAAATATAAAAATATTCAGTAAATTGTGCATGAATTAATATGACCATGGATGGAGTACACTGAATAAGCCATATCTGTCTACCGAAACTCAGATATGGTCTCCATGTAACAGGAAAACAAAAAAATATGATGTATGTATTCATCAACTTTCGTCTTTCTTTCAATACTTTCTCAGGGTGATTGTTTGTAGAAAAACACCACACAAGTACAATATGTTTTAACTGGTGGCGGCGGCTACTCGTTCAAAACCTCCGGCCGCTTAGGAATAAATCAAATTATGCGACACAAATAGATGGTGGCAGTGGCAAACGTCGGTTGGAGTATTAAATAATTAGGACGTGGGAGAGATATTACAATAAATGTGGTAGGAGTGTGGCGAACGTTGGTAGCGGCTCGAATACATTTAAATTAAGAAATAGAGAGGAGGGGATACGATATATGTTTATTGGGTATTTTTAAATTAGCCTTGAGATAAGAAAAGCGGGAGGTGATAGGACTGTGTAGAAGGTGATGGAGCGAGGGTGAGTGAGAGGGGGCGATAAACAAGGTCAACCATGGCGAAAGTGTCTACATTTGACAGCTACACACATATATATTACCATATAAACATATATCCATTTTGACACATATATATGTATGCACACATACCTGTATAAATTAGCACGTAAAATCGCACCGAATGTATGGGAAGACGAAATAAAAAAGGGGAAAATAAAATATTTTTGTTCAGACGTGCTCGGCTGATTGATTTGTAACAAGAAGTTGTAAGAATATAAAAGTGTGGTTTTATCCATTATAGTAAAATAAATCATGACTGTTGATGAGATAAGTAGAGAGTTTACGAAAAAAGAGACGGATTAATTGATGTATTTGTTTATTAATTTATTTATGTGTTGATTAATTCATTTATTATTTATGTAATTATTTATTCTTTATTTATTAATTATTTATTTATTTATCTATAAGTATATAGATATACACGTACATGCGACATACCTGCATGCATAAATATTTACATATAAAGATACACGCATACATACATATATGTAAATAATATAACTTCATAAAACTACTGTTAGAGAAATGTAAAACGTGGAGTGTTAAGAGAGAAAGAATGAAAATGTATTTATAGTAAATGTATGTATAGTAATTAAAGTATATAAGTATTAGTGCATTTATTTACTATTCACTTATTTATTCATACATGTTCATGAACACACGTACATTCACATATATGAACAACTATCAATATCAACATATGATGATAATCAATTGTGTTCATTTAATTTATATGTAGACATTGTGCGCGACGCATGTAGAGAGTGTGGTATAAGATAGGTAGCGTTGATGTGAGTTCAATTTTGTTCGGATAAAAATAGTTTGCTGATTAAAAGAGATAACTCATACTACCTATTACGTTGTTTGATAGTGTTAGCGTGAATAATGAGTGCTTCGTATAGAAGTCTTCGCAGAGATGTATTCGAAATGAATGTAATAATTTTAGCTTATTCAAAATAAAATGAATGACCGTGTTGTACTGCGCGGGAAGAACATCGCGTTCAGAAAGTTGTTAGTTTTATATCTCTTTTGTGTTCACCAAGCCTCTTATTTAGTTCTCGTTGAGTCTCATCTACGTCTAGTTGATGACAATTATTACACATGCACATATTATTTAGTAAATGTCACGACGCGTACACTTTTTAGTCATCAAAACTATGAGAATAAGCTTCCGTTATAACGTTGCTCACTATGTTTCATGTCACCTTAATTTAAGACTTTATCCACGTCGTAAACATTTTCTTTTTAAATTCTAAAATATAAAAAAGTTCGACGTCCATGTAAATATACAAGGCTTATATTTGCTTCCTCTATTCGATCCCTTGAATATTTACATAGACACCTCGTATTTTATATCTTTCATTGAAGTTTTTTTTACTCACATTTTTTTAATATTTTAAAATATATGCTTACCAGAAATACAATTTTTGCCGATTTATACCTCCAATGAAAACAGCTTTCATTTGAAATTCCATGGATTAAGGAAAATAAAATTATTTTTAATATATTCTTTGCCTAATAATTGATGAATTGCTAAACATTGTATTTTAGAAAATGTTTATTTTCATCATTGATTTATACATACATAAAACATAAATAACCAAAACTTTGTATAAACAATGTTTCTTTTTATATTTCAAGACTTTTTAAAGATCTACAGAGCATCGATATATAAAAAACTAACTCCATTTCATAGATGCACCACATATTTTGAATCCTAAGAATTATTGTTCGTTTGAAAAAATAAATAAAAGCATAATTTTCACGTCATAATCGCACTGAAGTCTTTGAATTCTAACGATTGTTTCGTTTGGAAAACAAAACAAAAAACATTTTTCACGTCTCAAAAACTACATATTTTCAAATATGTTACCTGTAGGCTATTTTTTCGAATAAATTATCTTGAAATAAAGAAGGAACGTTGATTACTATATAAATAATTTTGATTTTTCTTGTTTTCATTTTCCATCAACTTGGAAGGTTATGTCTATAATCATCATGTATATATATATATATATATATATATATATATATATATATATATATATATATATATATATATATATATATATATATATATATATTGAATGTGTATACACATATATTATATTATAAAATTATATAATATATTACGTACACATATTCTTTTAAAATGTACTTTTTAGTGCTCAATAGGTTAGAAGAGCTTAGTAGTAGTATGGCCATATACGTATAATATATAACTATTGTTAAAAAATATAATTCATGAAAAATATAATTAATTTGGTGACACTTTAGATTCAAATTAGATTTTTTATTCAAGAAAAATGTGAGTTTGCAATGAAAATACGTAAAGAAATCCAAAAATAGATATTTCTGTTTATTTTATGTATCCTTTTCTATTACTCGATATCTTTGTTTGTGTATGTTTTTTTAAAATAGTATTAATATAATTTTATATATTAATAATAGTATTGAATAGTGGTGATATACCACATTGTTTATAATGGACTGTTTTCATCTTCTTTTTTGGACTTAGTTTTATTATATTTGCAAGCATACACATAGAGAGAAATAGAACGACAGTGATAGCCAACATGATAGACATTGTATACAACATATTGTGAGATAATGAAAGAGTAATAAACAGAAACTTAGAAAAAAAAATGTAGTATTTGGTGAGTAAATCGCACATTTCCATGTCCATTAAGCTGAAAATCATGGGACTACTCCGAGTTGGTTTTGGTGCTATTCTTTTTTTTTTCTCGAAATGAAGCAGGGGAGGGGGACAACTAATTCACTTAATACACTTTTAAAACGGAAAAATACATGCTCGAAAACGCTAAAAATGATTGTATGTATTTGAGCAAAATGTTTTGAACAAGAAACTCGCAACTATAATCATAATGCTTCTTATGTCGGTATAGTATTTAAATAGTTATATATGATAGATATATTTATACTGAAACAGAGAAAATGTCACAAAATATCCATATTTCACGATTTTACTGCTGCTATTCACCTGATGTAGATCCCTGCAACTTGTTTTCCGGAAGCTTAAGATGATCATAACCAAGTATACCCGTTTTTTTTTTTTGCCGTAATTTTTGTAATTTAGTAATTTTGTATGTGGATGTGTAGATATAAGGGAAAATTCGAAATATATAGCTCATTTTAGATTTAAAAAGTGGAAATTTCCATTAGAAATCGATGATATATACGTGTTCTGGGAGTTACGTCACTAAGAGGAAGTCGTTAGTAAGACGTGGTTAATGAGCAAATCACATCTGCTTGTTAGTTAAGCGTAAGATAGAGGTGTTATTTTTGTGTGGAGCTAGTGTCTCCCTCATGAGTCATGGGTTGAATATTATATGTGTACACATGTATACTGTAATGGAAAAAGTAAAAGCTCTAAAATCAAAGTGAATTTAGGCTGTTTCTTTATTTATTACGTTACACCAGAGTTTTTATTGAAACACATATATATAAACACACACACACACACACACACACACACACATATATATATATATATATATATATATATATATATATATGTATTAAAATTGAAATATAAGCCATATTAGCAATACAAGATTAATTAATTTTTTTTTTTACATTAATCCTATCGATTTCGGAATAAAATTCCTTCTTCAGGGGTGACCAGTATTGAGTCATTTTTTTTCATCAGAAAACAAGAATAAACAGACGTATTTCTTTGTTAATTGATACACGTCTCTGGTACGACGTCTCCGCAGTGTAGTATCGGCGGTTATGATTCAAATCCGGTGTCGAACGAAAGAAGCGATGGCACGCTGTTATGAAAATTGGGGGTAGGTCGTTCAAATTTCAAAGTATTGCAGGGTTAGTTAATAAAATTGAAATATAAGCCATATTAGCAATACAAGATTTTTTTTTTTACATTAATCCTATCGATTTCGGAATAAAATTCCTTCTTTTCAATTTTATTAACTAACCCTGCAATACTTTGAAATTTGAACGACCAACCCCCAATTTATATATATATATATATATATATATATATATATTTATATATATATATATATATATATATATATATATATATATATGTATATATATATATATATATATTTGTGTGTATGTTTTGTCTGTAACACTAATCATTCGAGAGCAATTCGAATTATTGCATGTACTTCCCACTACTACAAGAAAGAAAGAGAAGAAATAAATTACTGGTGGTTATTGTTTACCCACAAGATGTAAGCTGTTTATGTCATCAGATGCCGTGTGAAGAATCTGCGATAATCGAAGAAGTAATCAACATAGTACTACATATCTAACGGTGCATCCCACAAACGGAAACCAACTGTTAAATATTAGACAGGTAGATCAAATAGTGCATATTTCATTTGGGAATAACATGTAATGTTGCAGGCGAGAGATTAGAAGGGTTTAACTCGCTAATTCCCAAGGTTTGGAATTAGCTAAACTATGAGAACGTATAGCGTAACATTGCTCAAACAGAGAAGGTGATAGCAATTAGGCAGTCTGTTTGTAAACACACAAGAGTGTCGAACAGATAACGACATAGACTGAGAAGATATAACTAATTAGTAATTTTGATCTCTTCAAGTGTGTCTTCTTTCCCCACCCACACTTCTCTGTGTTGTTTTGAATTAATATTGTGTTAAATTAATAGCTCGCTCTCTTACAACAATTATTCGTCGAGGTTTGTCTTTTTCAAACGTGTAAGGAGCTTTAATTGGAGGACAGGCATTTTTTTCGGTCTGGGATGAGCATTGCAAGAGCGGGCACAAGAACAATTAACAACCAAGTTATGAATACATAGTGTGACAACTCTTTCTGTAATAAGAATGATAACTTGGTTACTGCGTGAATAGCACTAGGCTTAGTGTACAGTACAACGTAGCTAGTTCGCAACTGTTTTTCTTTGTATTTGAATATATAGAATGGTTATGAAATAGATCTCGATTGTATTATCACTTTCATTTCTATGTAAATTAACCATGAAAATAAACTAGGATACTGTGATATCTCCGCAAGATTTAGCATCTCTGAATTTTGGCAATGCTTCATTCAAATATCACCATTGCTACTACCCTGAAGACAGGTGTATATCTCATTAGGCAGACCACATTTGGTCAGCACATGA
>OY744540.1:27150023-27200023 GCA_963556195.1 Sepiola atlantica | reverse complement strand
TATTAAAGAACCATTGCTTATGTGTTCATATCCTCCGTTTCTTACTGAGTTGTCTGTTATCAATTCGTTTGTAAATCCAGTAAATTCCGGTTCGACCAGGGGCACCCGACAATTGAAACATATCTTCCTTTCAGACTCTAACATGGCCAGCCAACATACGTTAACTTACCGCAGTACACCTTATCATCAAACCCTGTCAAAACTCTAGCAACATTTGTACGGGCTTGCATGTCTTCAATGCTTATATTACAGCGGATACAGTAAATAAAATTGCTGGATAAACCTGCCCGGAAAGCAGCCGATATCGGCGTAGTATTCATTTTAGATACAAGTAGACACAAAGTAGGACATAGATAAAGAAAGAGGAGAGAGAAGGGAGTTGATAACAGATGGATGCAATTGCAAGGCTACTTCCAATGTACGGAACGATAGTCTGATATGTGATAAGTGTCATGAGGAGCTTGACAAGCGTGGACACCGTGTAAGTAAATAACGTCGGCTTTACAGCTTCGGTACGCTGTCGAGATTATTACGCAGCTCGTATTAATAGAAACATATACGGACCTGACGGAAACAGAGTGCCGTGTTGTCACGTTTAATTACTGGTCGCAATTGATAGTTACATGGACTGTACAAATGAGACGAGATCTGCTCTGTCGAGATACGGCAAAATGCTGAAGTACACTTAAAGGGTGGTCTGCAGAGGAAGAAGAATTAAACACGAACGTATTCTCTGATTTCAAAAGATAAATAGATAGATAGATAGATATTTGAATAGCTCTCTTTATAGATTCTTATATGTATGTATAGATAAATAGATAAAGGGTTAGATAGATAAGTAGATATATAAATAGCTAGATAGACAGTATAATACATTTTTAGATATATGGATATAGCTCCGTAGATAGTTAGACTGCTAGTAATATCAAGTAGAACTGTGTATTTCAATTGAATTTGAAACATGTAAATATAAAAGAAATATGAAATAATTATAAACACAACATATCTCATGACTTGTAATCGTTCTGGAAGAGTCTCACTTCTATACTTTTCATCATACTATAAGCTTGGGGTGAAGAAGCTTGGATAAGTTATGTCTGTAGCAAAAGTGTGTCTATAAATGTGTAGGCAAAAATGTGTGTATAAATGAAATATATCCCACATATAAATAAGTATACATATACATATATGTATGAAAGCGTTATTATATGACACGGAATTTTCGGGTTTGGTGATTATTTTGGTGATATTCTCGAAGCGTCGCGCAAGTTTTCTAGTCTCCGGTGATAGCCGATAAAATATGTTTCCGAGTGTTCTTGATTCGGCAATCACTTGAGCTCAGTCGTCATCAGGGGTAGGTTTTTATTTTAAAGAAGACTTGAGTTATTTTTTTAAATAGTTTTCTTGAGGGTTTTTGGTAGGAGGACATAGCGAGTTCAACATAAGAAAGGGGAGTGGTTGAGTATTATTTATTTTATTTTTGTATTTATTACTTTAGCTTGGTTATATTACTTTATGTTTTATATTTTATTCATTTATTTAGTATAGGTATTACTTCATTATTTTGAAACATGGAATACGTGTAATATGGTAGTACCTGTATTAAAAGCTATTTTGTTAAAACTCGGTTGTTTCTGTTAAATATAAAATAATTACATTCATTATTACTCACACCATAATCACTACATAAAAATAGTATAATCATTGGTTTGTATCTCAGAGCTCTACGCATTTGTAGCCCTAGAATATCTCTCTCAAGAATACAGTAGAATTGAATCCTCTTTTACAACATTAAAGTACTCCAAACATGTTATTATTTCCGCTAAGAACAAAGCATACCAGATACATTTAAAAATATGAGAACATCTCTTAATACTACACCACCCACACTAAGAAATATTTTCCTTCCCACTAATTCACGCAACAAACATATTTTCTTTTCTCTTCCCAACATGGTTTCAGAACCATCCAAGCTCCCTCACTCACTATTAAAACATTTTTAAAAGATATAAAAACAAAAATAAACAGCCCACAGGACCAACTCAAGCAGTAATATATACCATACCATGTGCTGATTGTTGGAAAATATATTTTGGTGAAACTCAGCGTCCTTTAAATAAAAGAATTTATAAACATAACCGTGCAATTAAAAACGGTGATACCTCGAACGCGTTGTGTGCCCACATGATTTCCTAAAGTCATCATTTCAACACACGTATGGGCAGTTCGATAAAATATATAAACGATGTTAAACTCCGTCGTAGTATTGAGTCTTGGCTTATCTAGCGGCACAGCAACGGAATTGTTCAAAGACTCGGTTTCTTTAACATTAATACCGTCATTGCAAAATAACATTTTATTTGAACAGAACTTAACTCGATACGACGATGGTTAATAAGCCATTTCTTTTGACTTCCTTCTCTATATTCCCCTACTCCACTCGCCCCCCATTATTTTCTACGACCGCCTCTATTTATCTGTGCATGTCTACTATGTTCACGTTTATTCCTCCTTCTTTCCTTCCTTACTCGTATATAAACCTGCTGCGTCTTTGCCTGTTTTTGATAGTTACGTCGAATGCTGATACACATCTTTTCTTTCTTTATTGCTTTCTTTCTATTTTTCTTTCTTACTTTCTACTGTTCCTGACATGTTTGTTTACGTTGTTTTTTTTCGACGCGTCTTGTACACTTTGAATTTCCGGTCATTAAAGTTCTCACTTCCCCCCAAGGATGGTTGTTTCTTAACAACTGAAATATCTTGGTAGAGCTTTTATATGTGTTTGAGTTTAGATTTTTGTTAGTTTTGTGATTCGCTTATCCTCAATTCCATTTTTATTTTACATATATATATATATATATATATATATATATTGGTTAAGTTGTTTGGTCGGAAAACAACGGCTGAATAGATAACGACTTGCTGCATATATATATATATATATATATATATATATATATATATATATATATATATATATATATATATATATATTGAGAGGATAACATATGTACATGTGAGGGATCGCACATAAATAGTCAATAGAATTGAGCAGTCCCATGGCTTTAGTAGTATGATTATGCCCTCCCCTGTAGCATGAGTCTGCAACCGCTTTATGACTGTGTATGCTCGAACTCTTAGCAATGACGAGGGGGAAAACATGCTCTTCTAACAAGATCACAGAACGGTACTAACCTCGATCTACAAAGCTAATCTAAAAATATCTAAAAATATTTGTTCTGGGAGACTTCAACGGAAGAGTAGGGACGGATCATGAAACATTGACTACATTAGATAAATATAGAATAGGGATCGTTAATTGCAATGGTATACACCTTCTCTAGTTCTGCGCTGAATTTGGTCTTGTCATCTGCAACACTTTCTCGCATCGATAGGCTACCGATAAGGCAACTTGGATCCACCCACGATAAAAGCATGGGCACGTTCTCGATTATAGTATTACCCGAAGGCGAGACCTACAAGATGTGTGCACTGTAAGAGTTTTGCGAGATGAGGAGTATTGTTCAGACAACAAGCTTGTGCGTGGTAAACTGAAGCTCTCAAGGAGGTAAAGTTTCCAAGCCCATTAACGTATCGAGACTGTAGAATACGAGTGCACGGGGCGATCTTGAAGATGCGCTCAACAATGTATGGTTTGCTGGTACATGGAATTTTTTCAGGACTGTTTTCTACATCGCCAGTTTCGACGTTCTTAATATTAAAAAGGGAAATCATCATTATTGGTTCGATGACAATGGATACCAGATCAACAAGCTTCTGGAAGAGAAAAACAGGCTGTACCAGGGATACGTCAGTGCACTCGAAAAATACCGTGACTCTCTACAGAAAGATTTCAAAAATGCAAAATCGGCACTTAAGCGCGACATTCGTAAAATGAATAACCAACGGTTGCCGGATATTTCTGAGACAACACAGTAGGCCTATGATAGAAAAGATATCAAAACTATGTACCATTTGATTAGACGTTTATTCGGACCACAATACTTATCTATGGTGCAACTCAGGCCCAAAGATGGGTCTCTCCCCCATACAAGTTCTAAGGATATTATGAAATGGTGGACTGAGCATTTCACGGACCTATTTTATACTACGTTAGTGGTTGATGATAAGGTCATCAATAGTCAGTCGCGGGAGGATATTTTACATGTGATTATGTACCACTCCATCCTCCTTGGGATTCATAATAATATTAAAAAAACATAATATCGGGAAGGAACATGTCCTTCATGTCATCCCTGTTGAGGTTATTCGCTTTGGAGGTGACAGAATCGCTTAAATAACAACACTGTTAAATATCTAAAATATAGATGGGTTCCTCTGTGCCTCAAGACTAGATTGAGGCACTTATATTATCTAGTTATACAAGGGGAAAGGAACTCGATCGGCATGTGGCAATTATAGAAGTATACGCTTTCGTGAAGCGGTCTGTAAGGTCATTCTAAAGTTCTTGCTTAACCGGCTTACTAGGTGAGTGTGCCTGCCTGTTATTCCAGAATGCTAATTCCGCTTGAGATCAGGTCATGGCACGATGGATATGATCTTTTTCTGTCCAACAACTTCAGGAAAATGTCATATAACAACGGTTAGCATTCTATTAAGTTTTTGTGGACCTGTCAAAAGATGTTGACTCCGTTAATAGAGTAGCATTATGGACAATCTTTGGTAAAATTAGATGCTTACCAGGATTCGTAAAAATGCTTTAAAAACTTCACCAGGACATGAAAGGACGCATCTATTTCGGTGGGTCACTCTCTGAACAATTTGCTATTGAGAACGGTGTTTAACCGGGTGGCATTGTTCTATATATACTTTGCAACGACCTTCTCCCACGCCTTTAGAACTGAAGCGTCGATGTTCTCATACGTTTCCGAACCACTGGTAGGGTCTAAAACTTAACCCGATTTAATGCAAATTCCCATATGTTCACAATCCTCGTACGTGAGCTTATCCATGGTGATGATGCGGTTTTCATTGCCCGCACCGAGGAGGATATGTAGATGAAAATGAACCATTGATCCTTAGCATGTACCACGTTAGGACTCACCATCTATCTGGAGAAAACTTAGGTAATGCTAATTACTCCTTCATGGCTCCAATATGTAGAGATCAACATCTAAATCCAAGGAACTAGATTAAGTGGAGTTGACTCTTTGCATATCTTGGTAACACTCTCTACCGAGATGTATCCCTCAAATCTAAGATATATCTAAGAATTTAAAAGACGAGCAATGCTTTTGGTGGGCTTGAAAGACGCGTGTTGTCAGACGGAGCCATTACGATCAAAATAAAAATGTGTTTACGAGTCATGCGTCTTGTCTGTTCCCATGTATTCTTTCTGAGACATGAACAACGCAGACACATAAAGGATCTGGGGAGGTTCCACCAAACGTGTCTGAAGAGGATTGTAAGTATAAAGTGATAATAATATCCACCAGAACCGATGTGCTGCAGCAAGCTGGACTACCGAGCATAAAAGCGCGTATTATACGTAGTCACGTCCGCTGGCACGGGACTTGTATTACAGGCTTCTTAAGCAACTGTTATATGGGGAACTGCTGCATGGAAAACGCCCGAGAAATAAACTAAGTTACATTCTAAAGATGTAATAAATAATCGATCTGAAACCCCTAGTTTAATACGATTTAGTTGAATTTATATGTATTCAGTTAATTTCGTGGCATTCGTCTAGATATTGAAATATTCATTTAATTATCTCACAGTATTATTGTATGAAGAGATCAACGCAGATTCATCTTTGACAGGTTTGCAGTATTTTCATGTTAATATTTTGTGATTTTCATAAAATAATTTACGTAAATTTGAAAAAAAAAACGACTTATAAATCTATCTTAAGAAAACATTCGCATATGCCTAGTAATTTCAAAGAAATGAATAATACTGCCAATAACTCCAAAGAAAACAACATTTATATTTACTGTGTTAATTGTATGTTCTTTTCGTAAACTTAATTGTTTCTTTTATATTACAAACCAAATTTAGAAAATGTAATTAGCGAAATAAAAATTCGGATGTAAGTAATAATTTTAAGTAACTAAATAATAGTATCAATAAGCCTGAATAAAATGTTTCTTATTTTCTGGTGTTGGAGAGATGGCGAAGATATCTAGCAAATAGGAGTTCAAGAATGAACAATTGTGGATGTCAATATTAATGAAAAGATATGTAAAATGTACACAGTTTATTACGACGCCATTTACAAATTTCAATGTAAACACACGAACACATTTCATTCGATAATCATCTCTTTGATAATCCAAAACAATGAATGCTATATTTATTTAAGTGAAATACTTGCGGTTTAAATATAACTTGTAATTAACGAAGTCGATCGAAATTTCTGAGTTAAAGGTAAAAAAACCCAGGCTTGGAATGTTCTGTTTTCTAGGCAGAAACAAATATCGCATTTCAGTATAAATTCGAGAATCTGACTTACTTATCGTTATATATTTGATATATTGTATATATGTCATATGTGTACTTTAGATGTAGAATAATAAAGCTATCTATGAGGTCTGAATTTGTTAAAGTATAAAGTATACTTCAAGGTAAGATGTTACATGAAGGAGATGTGCATGTCTTTATAAACGTTATTGGTATTGTGTCAGGGATGAGAAAAAGACTAAAAGACTAAAGGGAACGAATTACATCGGAGTTCGAAAAGAGAAAAAGAGAGATTTCCTTTTAGTTGAAAACTCTTCAAAAGTCTCCTCTTCCTGTTACCAGGACGCGCGTAAAGAAAGTGGACATTTCACACGGATAAATACGCAATGGAAAATGTATTTAACCTGCTCGGTTAGTCCTGAAAGTTAAGAGACGTCGCATGGAGATCTAGTTAAATTATATGTAATAGAGTATTTACTGGGAAACTTTGCTACATACAATATATACATAATATATATATATATATATATATATATATATATATATATATATATGTAACAATACATAATATTGCTCACACACACACACGCACACACACACACAGACACATATATATGTATATATGCCAACACTAATAGAAAAGTTATACATAGCAACACTGATAGATCTTGTTAAGATGAAAGATAAATATATATATTCAGATGTGTTCAGATTAGTTGCAACCACCACTCTCTCTGGTTGTATTTGAATTGTTGAAGGTGAATTAAATTTTCTGTCAGTCTCAAAGATGTAATTGTCTAGTTAGATGCCCGAGGAAACTACAAGGTTGAAATAAATTATTGCATCGACAATTATGTAATTTCGTGTTATTATATTTTATGTTAAATATATATATATATATATATATATATATATATATATATATATATATATATATATTTTAGTATTCCATGCATCCACAT
This sequence comes from Sepiola atlantica, assembly GCA_963556195.1. Taxonomy (NCBI): domain Eukaryota; kingdom Metazoa; phylum Mollusca; class Cephalopoda; order Sepiida; family Sepiolidae; genus Sepiola; species Sepiola atlantica. The sequence goes on along the minus strand of OY744540.1, from coordinate 27,192,638 downwards.
AACATTTTATAAAGAGATATAATTTTGAATCTATCAATTTTCAGTACTTACTTCAAAAGTGCTCGATACGTAAGTAGAGCTAGGTAGTAAGCTATAAAAAATATTTATGGCAATTAAGCTACACAGAGGACCCCACATTTTAGCCTGAAGATTCCCCCCCGGGGATGCAACGCGGGAGGCTCTGTGTATCTTAATTGCCATAAATATATTTTCATAGATTACTATATATATATATATATATATATATATATATATATATATATATATATATATATATATATACATATATAAGTATAAAATGTTGTCCTTATTTTAGAAAGCATTGTTTATATGGTAATATTAATTTTTAAAAATTATAATGAGCACTTAGAACGCAATACAATGCATTTTAAATTTATTAACTTTTTTTTCATTTTTTACATTTAATCTTCGAAGATATATTTCATAATCATAATTTCAAATAAAGATATACAAAAATACCTTTTCTTCTCCCTTATCTTCATCTATTGTGTTTGTAATGAATTCGGTGTTGCTGAAACGAATTTGAGATGAGAGTCTCTTTTTTTATGGGCGGCACGTGGCAGTGGAAATTGTAATAAGAAATGCTGTCCTTGTTTTAGAAAGCATTGTTTATATGGTAATGTGAAATATTAAAGATAATTATGAGCAATTAGAACGCCAGACAATGCATTTTAGTTCCATTACCTGTTTCCAATGATATAAATATATATATATAAATATATATATATATATATATATATATATATATATATATATATATATATATATATCGAGAGAGAGAGAGACAGACAGAAGGAGAGAGAAATATACCTATACATATACATAGAAATATACATATATATATATATATATATATATATATATATATATATATTTGCGTTACTGTATTATAATATATACTTATATTTTGAAGTAATATAGCGTGAATAGTATCAGTATTTTCTTTTTAAATGGTAAATCTTGCTGTTGAGCTTAGTAGTGTAAACATATATGCATATGACAAGCAAGCTAGACAGAAGCTTTTGAGTTTTACTCCTTGCGTAAGTTTTATCAAACGATTGTTTTATCAGTAAATAATGTTTCTATTAATCTTCTACAAATGTATGCATGTTACTTTTAATGTTCTTGGCCTTTTGGCTAAGATCAAAGTGTAGTATCTGTTCCGATGGATACTGCACCCCATAGACTGGTATTGTCTTAGCCTTCGGCGCTTGATTTACGCCGGTCTATGGGTCTGTCCTGTGCAGTTCTAGGAGGTCCACCCTCCCAGGCTTTGCCTCCCCTCTTTGGGGAGGAGTAAGTTTATTCCTTACTGCCTGAGGCGCCCCTACCGGGGAATGCCGACGGGGCTGCTCAGGCAATTTTTAAACCCCACTTTCCCGACCCGACCTTTGGCACCATCTTACTTGTAGGGGTAAGATAAAAACTGGCCTTGTGCCTAACTCCTGGAGAGGAGTAAATCAATACTCTTATATTTACAAGAACTTCGACATTTTAATCAACTAATGAACCATGCCAATTTCTCAGATGAGTTTATTATATTTACCATACAAACAATTACGTCAATAGTGCTAACGTAATGCACATAATCACGTAGCTTATTTGTTACACGTGACTTTGTCTTATTTAGATGGTCCTATTAACATTACTATAAGAGAGTAACATGCTATATTATCTCTCATCTAAAAACATGTATCGTTATTCTGTATTCAGCTCATGTAACTTATAAAAGCCTGTTGGCCAAGATCAAAGGGTAGTATCTGTTCCGATGGATACTACACCCTATAGACGGGTGTCGTCTTGGCCTTCGGGGCTTGATTCCGCCGGTCTGTGGGTTTGTCCTGTGCAGTTCTAGGAGGTCCACCCTCCCAGGCTTTGCCTCCCCTCTTTGGGGAGGAGTAAGATTATTGCTAACTGCCTGAGACGCCCCTACCGGGGAATGCCGACGGGGCTGCTCAGGCAATTTTTAATGGCCAGAGTGCTCACCTTCTCGGGCGCATGCTTTTCAAGTCCCGACGCGACCTTGGGTCACATCTTACTTTGTGGGAGTAAGATAACACTGGCCTTATGCCTAACCTCCTGGAGAGGAGGTAAATAAAAACTTATAACAGCCGATAAGCTTTTTTTAGATTTGACTAAGATTATAAATTGTATTTTTTTATTTTTTGTTTATTTCCTTATTTTCCACTAGTTATTTCAAAGGAAAGATCATTTCATGTCAAATTTTTCAAATATGTTCCTTCTACTCTTAAGAAAACTTTGTAGTTTTTATTTTCTCATGCAGATATAATCTACAGAGATCGTCTAAAAATGTTCATCCCCTAATTCATTTGAAATATTTTAAGTTAACTATTAAAAAAAAACTTTCACCATCATTACCTTCACAAACATACTTTACTAGCTTCTATCGATTTTGTTATATAATATTCCCCTTGTGATTACCAAAAAACTTTTTTTGAAATTAAGCTCGTTTCCTGTATGTAGTAAATGTATTACTACGTTTTACGCTAATGTATATTGTAGCTTGGTAGCTTATGATTTTGTGAATTAAAATAAATAAAGGTTGAGATTTTATTTTAGAGAATTGCACACCAAATCCATTTCTCACTGTTAACTTGCGTTTCGTTCGTCATAGCTATAATGAACATACAAGTAAACGTTTTCATGAAGGTATCTTGTTTCACGTGTTCGTTATGTTGTTTATAAACAATTAATGTGAGAATGCCTTCATAGTTAACAATAGGAGTTTCACAGTCAGTAAGTGTGTATCTATTGCTTGGGAGAACATATGAGTTGTCTATAACATCTAATTAAGTAAACTATTATTATATGTTGAGTAGAGGATCTATGATTCCAGTAGATAGATAGCCGACTTTTTCCCCATACTATGTATCTTGATAAAACCTATTTGTGTGTCGGCAAAATATCGACCCATACATGCATGTTTTATTTTCTCCTTACTTAATCCTTTATGTATAATTATTTTCCCTATACATTCTGTCGGATTTTATCTACAACATATATTACAGACACAAACAGACACAGAATAACACACACAATATATATATATATATATATATATATATATATATATATATATATATATATATTGTGTGTCTATTATTCTGTGTCTGTATGTGTCTTTGATATATATATATATATATATATATATTATATATACATATATATCAAGCGTTTAAATGCAGAACGCGATGAGCGCAAGTTGTTTAATTACGAAGCTATCACTACAAAATGTGTAGCATGTAAACACGCGAACCCACCCCAAATTTATTTAACATCATATAATATCGGCATGATTTTAATTTGTTTTCTATTTAAATAAGCTTTTATTCGGATTGCAGCTAAATATGCATTCTTATGTTTTTCATGTTTTAATTAAAAGAGTGAGAAAGAGGGGGTGAAAGAGAAAGAGAACCAGAAAGATAGTGTTTATTCACTATGTTCCATATAGTCCTATTATATATCAGCTGGTATCGCATTAGCTTCCGGTAGATGATATATAATTTTTTAGAAAAATAATTAATATGAGTAAAGAGTCTGGCATTGCCTCTGCAGATGTGAGACAGCAATTTTCTAACCGAGTAGAACTCACAGGACGTACCAGTGATTAACGCGATCTACTCTATTGAAGCGAACTAACAGTAGAACGACTGGAGTCAAGGAGAAGCTTCCGCAGCCATGTCCAACACCTTACAACATCCCAGGAAGAGACCAGACTACAGCTGTGGACCAGCCAACTAAGGAATTTCCCCCATACTGGCACAGGTATTCTATTTTCTGAGACCCTCTTTCCACGTAAGAATCACATTGGGTCTAGTGGAAAACACTTAACCGTGTGAGGACGTGAATAGGGCGATCAAAACCTTCAAAGATGTTGCAAGTGTACAATAACATTGCAAAAGAACTGCGTAAAAAATGTGAAACTGTTGTTTGATTATATGATTCAAAGACACACTAAAAGATCGTTATTTTTTGTTGTTTTTAGAACTGAGTAATAAACACGACGAATAAACGGTGTACACGAACACGATTTAGAAAACATAAATATCAATTCTATGACTATAATATATCTTTTTAAATACCGTAAACTGTTCGTTTCATCATATTATGTTAATTTTATAGTAGTTTCAAAGTTCAAGTATTTTCTTCTTTTACTCATCAAATGTAAAAGTATTTCCATGTAAGATCGATACGCAGTGGAGTTCTTAATACTTGAAGAGTAATGCCCCTGTGCCGAATCCCTAATCACGAAAGAAAATTGACACGTACTAATTGGTTGTCTTTTGTAAGGCAAAAATTGTCTCATGTTTATTTACCTCATGGAAAACTAAGTACAGTTGTCTTATATTTGCTAGCAATATCCTGCGTATCTCTGCGATCTTGTCCCTTAGGGTCTCACTCCGTATCAGTTGTTCTGTTCGTATTTAAAATAAAAAGTTTCTACGCCAGCCCTGTGACATCGCTCTTTGGTGTTAGAATGTTAAAGCTATTATACTTAACTTTTTTGCAGAGCTTTTTGATAAAAAGTTCACCATATCGTATTGCCCGTTGACTGGCGTCATACAAAACCAAACCCATTGTGGAAACATTATGTTCTAAAGTCTCGGTAACAAGCCGTATCCCCCCTCTCTCTGTCTCTGTCTCTGTCTCTGTCTCTGTCTCTGTCTGTCTCTCTCTCTCTCTCTCTCTCTCTCTCTCTCTCTATATATATATATATATATATATATATATACCTAGGTAGCAAAGTTAATTCTGTTGCTTCACTTGATGATGAAATCGTAAACCGAATTGCAAAAAGCGGCAAACGCCTTCGGAAAGCTGAAACATCGTCTTTGGAGTAGCAGAGGCATTAAGTTGAAGATAAAAAAACAATGTTTATAGGGCTGTAATATTGACAGGTCTTCTCTATGGATGTGAGACGTGGACGCCTTACCGGCATCACATTTGCCAATTGGATGTGTTCCACAGGAGCTGCCTTAGGACCATATTCAGACTTAGTTTGAATGGCAAAGTCGCTAACACGGATCTTTACAACATATGCCATATTGGTGGAATTGAAAGTTTCCTGTTGCAGTCTCAATTGCGATGGGCTGGTCATGTAGCAAGAATGGACGAAGGGAGGATACCTAAAGCACTGATGTACAGTTAGTTAGCTTGTGGTAACAGGAATGTTGGTCGGCCCTTGCTGAGGTACTAAGATAAATTGAAAGATGCGCTGACGGCAATTGGAGTACCCCAAAAAAACTTTGAAGACTGTACAAAAGACAAGAAGACATAGCAGGCAGCTTGTTGCATTGGACTGGAAAGATTCAACGAGACCTGTGTGGATAATATGAGAACTGCCAGAGTAAGGCGAAAAGCTAGAGAGAGTGCTCCACAACTGGCATCCGATTACTCACACTCTTGCACTGTCTGCGGCTTTCCTTGCAGGTCTCTTGCCGGACTCAGGTGTCATGAACGATCTAGACACAAATGAAAGTTGTTGAAACCTCATACACCGTAATCGACGGGAGAGCCCATCATATATATATATATATATATATATATATATATATATATATATATATATATATCGTTCTCCAAACATAGTGTATAAACAAACACCTGCGTCGGCCATACGTGATATTTTATTTGTTTTACATTTCGATACGATATTTTAATTTAATTTACTCACGCAATTTGTTTATCAGTTTATTATTGTAGTTATACGAAGGGAACCCAAACGCAAAATAATACGTTTTACATATTTGCAAATTAACTACGTTTGAAATAATAATTCAACTTTTAACTATCATAGTTGGTTTAAATTTTGAGTAAAGAGGTGAAATTTCGTCAGTCGTATCGACTTATAATATCCGTTCGCCGATTATCGCATTACACAATGTTATTTATTTAAATAAGTTCTTAAAAGATTTCATAACATACTGATATTAATTGTTCTCAATAATTTAGCACATGTATTATAATCATTTACTAAAACATTGTACAGTTGTCGTTGTAAATTTCACTGAACGCTGTAATTTACTATGATTTTGAATATTTTCTGTTACATTGTAATAGACGTAAGTAGAAAAGAATTTACATCAGCTAGTGTTTTTTACAAGAAAGAGGAAACTAGTGCAGGTCGAAGTAACACGAAGTTTGGGAGACAAATCAGTTCCCACTACAAATTGGCAGGAAATGGTGCCATGTTTGGTTAAATTCAAAGCCACGTAAAAATAAGGCAGCCTCAAAGATATATGAGTCTTGATGACACTATGACAACCCGTATATCGAGTTGACAAATAAACGAAAGTTTGGGAACAAGTTGTTTGTAAAACTTTAAGTAGGACGGATCGACAATATTGCTGTAATACTTTTAAAAAGTTTAAATCACCAGAAGGCTAAAATCTGGGCCGTAAGATGTATTTTCGTTATATTCATTCATATACCTATAGTCCAGATAACCAATTACGAGTTTATTTAGAATTTAATCTCTTAAGTAATTTCTCTCTTAAACCAAACCTGCAACTCTTAGCGTACGTATTCGTTTTATTTGTCTAGGTACTATTTTCTCCCAAGCTTAAGTTGTAAATAGCATTTTCATTAGTTTGTCATATTTAAGTTTGAAAAAAACATTTACTATTTTCTCCCAAGCTTAAGTTGTAAATAGCATGTTCATCAGTTGGTCATATTTAAGTTTGAAAAAAACATTTACTATTTTCTCCCAAGCTTAAGTTGTAAATAGCATGTTCATCAGTTGGTCATATTAAAGTTTGAAAAAAACATTTACTATTTTCTCCCAAGCTTAAGTTGTAAATAGCATGTTCATCAGTTGGTCATATTTAAGTTTGAAAAAAACATATACTATTTTCTCCCAAGCTTATGTTGTAAATAGCATGTTCATCAGTTGGTCATATTTAAGTTTGAAAAAAACATTTACTATTTTCTCCCAAGCTAAAGTTTTTAATAGCATTTTCATTAGTTTGTCACGTTTTAGTTTGAAAAAAACATTTACTATTTTCTCCCAAGCTTAAGTTGTAAATAGCATTTTCATTAGTTTGTCATATTTAAGTTTGAAAAAACATTTACTATTTTCTCCCAAGCTTAAGTTGTAAATAGCATTTTCATTAGTTTGTCATATTTAAGTTTGAAAAAAACATTTACTATTTTCTCCCAAGCTTAAGTTGTAAATAGCATGTTCATCAGTTGGTCATAATTAAGTTTGAAAAAAACATTTACTATTTTCTCCCAAGCTTAAGTTGTAAATAGCATGTTCATTAGTTGGTCATATTTAAGTTTGAAAAAAACATTTACTATTTTCTCCCAAGCTTAAGTTGTAAATAGCATGTTCATCAGTTGGTCATATTTAAGTTTGAAAAAAACATTTACTATTTTCTCCCAAGCTTAAGTTTTAAATAGCATTTTCATTAGTTTGTCATATTTAAGTTTGAAAAAAACATTTACTATTTTCTCCCAAGCTTAAGTTTTAAATAGCATTTTCATTAGTTTGTCATATTTAAGTTTGAAAAAAACATTTACTATTTTCTCCCAAGCTTAAGTTTTAAATAGCATTTTCATTAATTTGTCATATTTAAGTTTGAAAAAAACATTTACTATTTTCTCCCAAGCTTAAGTTTTAAATAGCATGTTCATCAGTTGGTCACGTTTATGTTTAAACAAAATTTACCTATTTTCTTCAACTGTTAAGTTCAAAATATAATTTCAATTCGTCTGTCATTTTTAAGTTTGAAACAGCATTTAACTTTTTCTTTCCAAGCTTAAAGTGAAAATATAATTTCTATTGGTATGTCACGTTTAAGATTCAAAAGTCATTGTACTCTTTCTCCCAAGCTTAAGTTTAAAATAAAATTTTCATTCGTTTGTCATGTATCAGTTTGACATGGGATTTTATGATTCTTTGTGAAACACTATCCTTGTGTCTATGTGTCTGTTTTTTATTTCCATTTTTAATAACATTGTCTTCGTTAAACGCTATAGAAGAACGGACGCGTCGTACTCAAATCTGTTCTTGCTGAAATTCCCAAAAGAGTCTGTTCATGATATTTATAATATTTACAGATTTTACGCCCCAAGTGTCTAAAAGAAAAGATAAAATAATTTTTTTTTTAAATACGTATTCATTCCTTGTTTTCATTGTCGAAGACAACACATTATTATTTTATTAATCTTTTATTATTTTTTTTATTTTTTGAGAGACAGAGTTTTAATATTTTGGAGGATGATAAAATGTCTGCAGTCAGTAATGCCTGGCTGCTTCTTTCGAATTTGTGTCAGCCATGATTATAGAAGTGTAATTTATGTTAGTGAAATTTGACGGGTGTCGTCTATCTTAAGATACACTACTTTCACCATTCCTGAGACATTTTTATCGGTTAACCCCATTACACCCGCCGTTTTCTCCTTAATTACTAAGAGTATGGCTAATGTAACTCGACGCATAGATAGAGTATTCCGAGACAACTCAATTCTGAATAAGAAATGTTACTGACATAATTAGCGTTCGATTACGTAATTATTTTATATTAAAAAGTATGTGTTAAAATGTATTACTTGTATCGTGTTAATTTTCTTTTAAACATCACTACGTTTATGGGCATTACACTTTGCAAGAATATATTAAGGTGTTATTGTTCAGGGAGTAAACAGATCTATCCTGTTGGAGACCTTAAATGCAAGAAGTGAGATTACTGGAACATTTTCATTAGTTTATGATGAGCATTCAAGTCACATATTGTCTTTTTTCTTCTGAGAATATTTAGTTACAAATGTTTATATGATGAGTGACACACCAGAAAGGTGCATATTATCTTTGTACTTGGGTTGCCGGTAGAGCGGGTATGGTTATTTAAACCCTACACCTGCAATAAAGCCAATTTCGCAAGGATAGTCGACCTAAGCACTCCTAGAGTATATGTTTACAATTCTACTGAATTGACAAGACATATAACAATTTTGAAATATCGGCTTACGTTAGAATACAATACTTCTGAAAAACATAGGTTTACGTAAAGGTTTTATTTACTCCTCCCCAGGAGTTAGGCACAAGGCCAGTTTTATCTTACTCCCACAAGTAAGATGTGACCCAAGATCGGGTCGAGAAAGTGGGGGTTGAAAAGCCAGCGCTCGAGAGGTGAGCACTCTGGCCATTTAAAAATTGACTGGGCAGCCCCGTCGGCATTCCCCGGTAGAGACGCCTCAGACAGTAAGCAATAAACTTACTCATCCCCAAAGAGGGGAGGCAAAGCTTGGGAGGGTGGACCTCCTAGAACTGCACAGGACAGGCGTGCAGTATCCATCGGAACAGATAATCCACTTTGATCTTAGCCAAAAGGCCAAGAATAACGTAAAAGTATAATAGACATAAGCAACATTTATTAGATTCATGTTCATCTTCGAACATGTTGCAGCATCATAGCGTTTTTCTTCAACTAAAAATTAATTTGATACATTACTATTACATGGTACATGACAGCTCTTTTTGATTCACATGTTTGTGTTCTTAGAAATAACACTAACTGTATCATTCTTACAAATTGATACGTAGTGCCTTCAAAGAATATTTTATCAGCTGTACAGTTTTATATTTACAGAGTTGGAATGCAAAGCGTGGTAAACGCAATTCTCAACATTACGAAGCTATAACTATAGACAGTGATGCATATCAACAGTCGACCACACCTCAAAATTATGTGTTCTATATGAAAACGGCATAATTCTGTTTTTCTATCAATTAAAAAAATTTCGTTTTTCTATCAATTAAAAAAATTTCGTTTTTCTATCAATTAAAAAAATTTCGTTTTTCTATCAATTAAAAAAATGGTTTTGTTTAAGTGTTTATTTAATATATTTGTTTTTATTTTGTATTTTAAATTAATTAAATTGGTCGCGTTTTGCACTCAGAACTTTTCATTGTGTGTGTACATATTGATCGATATTTGTGTCACTTTATATGAAGGCAGGCACTAAAAGCTTTCTAACCTTGGAAGTTAATGACATTCTGTCGTATAACAAGACCGACATTCTGTCGTATAACAAGACCGACATTCTGTCGTATAACAAGACCGACATTCTGTTGTTCTACTGGTTTTATTAGGCTCGGCACAAATTTGCTTGATATTGCAAGGACCGAAAATATATTCGCTTCCATCCTTAATTTTTGCAATGTTGAAACAGTAAAAAGACATTTGTAGATCGTTTGTTATATTTTTCAAGTTTTAAATATAAACGTTATTTAATAGCAGCCAAACGTTGTTCGGTAGATATATACAACCATAAGAAGACATCATCTTACATCTGTATATGAATACTAAACGTACCGTGACACGTAAGGTGACAACCACTAGCAAGAACATTATACTTAGATTTTATTCGAAAATTCATGAACCATATCTTTTTTTAAAAATACAGCTCATCCCAAAACATGGCATGTGTCCACTCTAGACATAAGAGGCTACTAAGAATTAGGGTGAACGTTTTGGGAGTCATTGTAAATTATGGGGATGTGCAGCGAGATGCTTGTTCACATTAGTCTTCAGCTTCTGCATGTCGGCACAGTTGGGGAAAAAGGGATCAGGGAAGGAGTTGCAAAGGGCGGCAGCACGAGGAAATAAGTTATTGGTGTAGAAAGCTCACTGGTATATGGGGACCTCCACAGTGAATGTATGGGATTTAGCTGAGTGTCAGTTTTGTCGAGTGTATTAACGTCGAGTGGGGCACCAGAGCAGCAGGTTTATCAGACCACATACCATTGAAGTACTTGTAAAACATGTACTATCAATATATTCGTCTTGCATCACAAAAATAGTCAGTCTCTATACTTCTACACCATTCTTATTAATGTATATAGAGGGATGAGTGTTCTTTATTAGTGTTATATAGTATAAAGCGACTAATTATGTTGTCATCAAATTTTTAGACTTGTTTTTGGTTCGTACAGACAAACATACATAAATCAGTTGGTCACATTGAAAATAAAGAGAACTACTCTTACTCTAAATTCTAACAGAAAAGTGTAAGGACTATTAGAGAGAAGTTGAATCAATACAGACTGAAAGGGAGCGAGAGAAATAGATAGCTATAATAAGAGATGGGTTACTTGTATAGTATACAGGTCTTACCCCTGGACTCTCGTGTTTAAACATTAAAATTGACGTGTTATATAAAGATTCGAAGACGTATCAACAAAAGTTAAAATCCCCCAAAATAATACATTTACAGAAAATATTTTTTTTAAATTAGGCTAAACTACTTTACTAAAAATACATCATTTAAATATTGTATTCTGTATTTAACTTTATTAAAGTTTATGAAATACTTTCAAAATCAGTTAATGCAGTTCCCAATATTATTGAAAAACTGGTGGTGACAGACTTATACAATTATATATAAAACCCTATGAAATACTATTCTTATCATATGCATTTCATATAAGAACTATATTTATCGGACTTATAATTGTACTTACTCGGACTATATAATATGGAGTTGCTTGCAATTATTCAATAGATAATGTGTTAAGCTAATCAATGGGATGCTTTCAGAGTTATGATCTATATTCGATCGTGGGACCGAAAACGCTTGGTTTCCATGTTATAGACCATTGAAAGAAATTTTTTATTTTAAATATCTAACACGAACAATAATTTAAATAATATTAATATACACCTCACTATTAACATGTACAATTCTTTTTTGGTGAGAGAACACAGTGCATATTTAGGCATTACACCATTCTTGATCGACATTTTGTGTGTTTTATTTAAAAGAACAAAGATACGTATGTTTCGCAATGTTTGAGATGATTAATAAGTGTATTTATTTATTTATTGGATTATCTTAACTACAGTTCTGTAAATGTATTTTTTAAAGTTAGATGAACTTTCTATTATTTTTAATTATAATAAAGAACGAAAGTCATCCATCCTTCACTATTATATTATATTTGCAAAAGCACATACGGACAGTTCTGATATAATTTTAAAGAAAACAGCGTTATTTACATTTTTACATTTCTATTAACAGTTTGAACATTTGTATGCATAAATTAACCCAATTTCTTTAACCAAAAATCATTTCCGGTATAAACGGCAATTCCGACGCTAACACTTTACTAATGAGTCTATTTAATTAGATGAATAACATGGCTCTCATATTTTTGAAGATTCTACCAAAAATGTTTAAATTGATTATTTTAACGCTAATGAATTGTGAGAATTGTTTTGCTTATTTCGCTGTATAAGCGAAAGGAAACATGTTGCAAGATGAATTAATCATCACCAAACATGGCTTAAGTAGATAGGATGAAAATGGTCCAGGGCATCCTGATAGGTAGCGGCATGATTCGAATAAGAATAATAGCTTTTGTACACTGGTGAAAGAATCTAACGTCAAGCCATTATAGGATAATATATCCCGTATAACTTCTGCTGATGAGCACGCCACTAACGACATGGAGTATCTTGATTAATCTCCAAAGTTGTACTAATTATATTGATGAAGGGACAATGTTTTATGACTCTTAACAAATCGTGAACATTTTTGTTTCTATTTCAATATTAGAAGTGGTTTTGAAACCGATATTCTGCTGTCATTTCTGAGCTAATGGACTATGTGATATTTTTATTAAGTAATAGCGACACCAGCATGATTGCAGATTGTTTTAAATTTCACAATAATTGGCAAATCTATTGAAAATAAACATATTCGCCTATTTCCCATTCTTCATCAATTGCAATGAGCGATATTTCTTACAAATGGACTAAAGATATTTTGTATGTGTCGGATGTTGTTTTGAGTGTATGATATGTGGAGATTTACAATTCTTACATAATATTAAATATTGAATAATTAATCTGTTAATCTATCCATTTCGTTAACTTTTATCATTGAGCCATTCTTACAATTATATGTGTTTGATTCATCATTAAACAAGAAATAATATTTTAACAATAAGTTAATGCATTTCCCAGAGGTATTAAGAAGCTGGTGACGAATGCTAACACTTTCATCAAATTCTACATAACACCTTATGCAATACAATTTCTCATCATGTTCATTTAAGTTAAGAATATGTAATCCCAACAGCAGCGGCTCCTTTAATAGTCGACATTTGGAACCCCGTTGGCATCTTGCGAATGTTAAACAATTAATAGTTCATATAATAGAACCCTACTGCCAAAATACAGGTAAATAAATAAGAACAGCGAAACCAAAAACAAGGCAGAGGGGAAAAGGGATCATAAAGAAAATTGGACAAGTAAAAAAAGGGAATTCGTATGAATTAACACGGTACACCTTTGTTGACTGGCTTGATTCCGTTGTTGCCATATTTGCAGGAGAGACCACCTAGTGGTTGCCAACATATCAAAGTGAAAGTGATTCGTCAGTCTCTATAGTTGACTAGTAATGTAATGTAATGTGTAGGGGTTGTTTTTGTAATAACATTACATTGGACTAGTAATGTAATATTATTACAAAGGCAAACTTCACAGAAAAAAGGGTTTACACATATATAACATATTCCCGAGATTATGCAAGCAATTTGCTGAACACACACACAACGACGCATGTATAATAAATGACTTGCTGCCGAAATATACATACTCACACCCACACACACTCACACGCGCGCACACACACGCGCGCACCCCCCCCACACACACACACACACATATATATATATATATATATATATATGAATATTTAGGCAGCATCTTCTCTTGTAGGTAGGTATTGTTGAATGTAAGAGACATCTCGTGTCTGGATATCATTTAGTAGATCATTTCAATAGTCCGAATTAGGATCTTATAGCAAATTTATCAGCCAATTCCCCTCTGAAACTAATATCCTAATTTTAACTATTGAAAGGATCTACCAAATAATTATTTTTTGTAATTCAATAGTTATTTATACAATATTTAATTGTGTAGAGATTATACTATCATAGTTGTCTGTAATCAGCCTTTCTGTTGATTAATTCATTCTTGTCTATAGCGGAAACATTATTTAATAGAACACACATCAATATTACGGTGTTATCACCCCTTCAAAATGTGCTTACCCTATTTTTGAATCACCTTCACTTGGAAAAGAAAAACTTGCAGCCATATGCAATATATTTGTTAATGCGGCGAGCAGTGCGCCTTGCTATTAACCCAAAACAGGTTTCTTCAACCTATATTCCTATTTAAAATGTGAATTGTATCCGTATAAGCTGATTGGGCCCTACTAGATTATCTCAAATACTTTCCTATTACCTATCGAAGGAAAAACTGTAAACCGATCAGTATTTGAAACCGATCAGTATTTGAAACCGATCGATGACCACACTTGAGAAAAACTGATTTCTGGTGTATTGTCATCTATATATTTTTAATGGAAATCGCTCCAGACAAAACATGAAGTCAGTTGATATGAGGAGCTGCCAAGAACGAACGATGATTATCGATACGACAGGATATACTTATTGACCTTAGTCTTCAATAGATAATGGCTATACATACGATGAAAACAGTCGGGAAAACAAAAGGGTTACAAGCTTTCAGTTCTTGGAAAGTAGATTACTGGAATAGAAAGCTGTTTCACAATTAGGTATGAAAACAGCGAATTAATGGAGACCACTAGACCAACGCGTCAAACGAGATAGAACAAGTAGGGAACAGCTCAGACAATTCTAATGAACACATGCCATTACAGTATTTATAGAAAAGACTGATACTAGCAACATCACGTCTATGAGATAGAGGATGCAGAGAAGAAGAAGCGGTAGGGTCAATCAAATTACCTATACGTTTCTAAACTAAAGAACTTTCAAATGGGACAGATATTCACCAGTCCAAATATGACAACAGTACTGAATACGTAGTCTTATAGAATATTGGCAGATATAGTGGATAGTCTAAGGTGTTAAAAAGAGTTAGGGGCGATAAAAAAGCAACGACTTTACATGAAGCCGAAACAGCAATGAATCTTATGTATTAACTGCAAGAAATATTTAGTAATGTATGAAGAAAAATAAGTTTTAGAGTCGATTAACCGTAAAGAATATAACTGATTTGTTTTCTTAAACGTTCACAGACAAAATAATGGTAATAATGAAGTAATATGTTTCTGCACTTGTTTTTTTGTTATACATTGAATTTTTGTGAAACAACTAAAGGTTCATGTCTGAAATTCGAATGGTTATAATCGTCGACTGTCAACTAGACGTTAGTAGGTCCCACCTCGGCATTGAGAAGTCGCTTGTCTAATCACAGTGAAGAGCTGTAATAAAACTAAACAGTCTGTCTGTGAATGAGTATGTGTGTGCATATATATATAGAAAGAGAGAAGAGAGAAGTAGAGACAGACAGGCGGATAGACATAAAAAAACGAATTATGTCCATTGTAAAAGAGTTAATGCTTTCAAGTATTTTATTGAATGAACATAGTGGGTAAATGGGTAGAAATTCTAAGATTGTATCGAAAAAATAATAATTAAACAAAGGAGTGCGACATTGCTCATCATACAAAAAAAGATGGCGACATTAATTAGATTTCATAGTTTTTTGTTTTGTTAATTTAACTATTTTCACTTCATTCGTTTTTACACAAAAGTAAAAAAAAAAGTTAAAACAAAATAAATTTAAAAACTGTATTTAAACAAAGAGGGTGGATGCGTAGGTAGAAAATTTAATTTACGTGTAGAAAATTTAATAATGGTATTTTTCTTAGTTTTCCAATGAGAAATACAGTCCGCCGATAAAACAATTTAGTAAAGAAAAACATTGCGAGCATCCAATAAAATTATTTCTTAATACGGTTACTGGCAGTTCCAACCGGAAATAGACTACAGTAAAATTGCAAAAACAGTCGTTTAAATTTGGTCTGATATAATTAACTTAAAAGGCAAGAACTGTTGTTAAATATATCTAGAAGTAAACATTTTGCGCTCATTCACTATCATGCGTTTTATAAATATTATTTGATCAAACTCAATACAAACACATATAAGATAAGGTAAAACATTGAATATCTTGCACCAGAGAAACGAACATTCTCTTTTCGCGCCACCTGTAACTCCGTCGACTTTCTGTTCGTAACGTCACTTTTCTGGCACGTCTACCTAATTTATAACATTAATGTCTAATTGGAAATAGACTGTCTACGTAAACTAAGACAGTCCACTTACAATATTGCGGTAACTAGGTTCGTCTTAATTTACGATATTTAAGCTGCATCAAGATTTGACTCCTTCTTTAACGAACATATGATTATAGATAGGCGAATGTGATCACAACATGTTTTAATAAATGTTTTACAAACAGGGATTAGTCAGCCATTTTTACTCTGATTGGATCGTTTGCTGATGACGGCCTGACCATTTGCTTTAATGGGTCTCTGCATACGATACCTAGGCATTCGATTGCAAATTAGTCTAACTAATGCAAATATAGATAGAGAGGGAACCTTAAACAGTAACACGCTCCTTTTAAAATGTGTTCTTATGTAGTCAGCCCACTAATTTTACATAAGGTACCGCTCTATAGACACTACAGCTGGATTCTAGGCTCAAGAAACCTTAGCATGCCCGACATAGAATTTCCGAAAAACATAACACCTCGATCTAACTCACAATCCGTTTCATGGGAGGTGGCACGGCCTCGGGTTCTACGTGATTCTAACTAAACTGTACGGCAAAAAAGTGAATGGTTTCTTCGAACACCACATTGGAATAGCTCGGATTACTAAATCAGGTATACGTCCTACTCGCGCATTATCCAAAGTTACTTAAATACAGTACCCTCCTTTAATTTGGCCCCATCCAGTGTTTGATTTGTGTTGTGATGCATAGACTGAGGGACGATGGACTCTAGTTAACTCCTAAACGCATTTGATATGCGGAAGCTGCACCATGGTTTAATCGTACTCTGCCGATGGTTCTATCTACGTCGTTTGAGGTTAAGAGTTTGCCTCAGCACAAATGTCAGTTAGCATCTAAAATCCTGAGATAGGACTACATTAAATAAATTAATTCTAAAATTATTCATACCAGATTAGTTACGTAACGGCGGTATTTCTGAGCTCCCACTAATCCACAAAATGGCCATTACTATTTTGTTATCCACATCCCGCTCTTTCCTGTGTGTGGGGTGGGCCATTGTTCCTGTCTGAATCGCTACAGAAAACCGAACCCCTGGCTTCGATACTGTCAACCTCGATATCATTTTTAGCTTCACCGAGCTTGTATTTTAGACAATGAGATTTTATCGAAAACTAACCCCGACGTTGAGGTTTTCACGAATCCAAATTTGACTACCACACAATCTCATGGGATTCAGAAAAATAAATAAATAAAATACAGCACCACAAAACAATATAAGATTGCATCAACAGTCGACAACTTAACTTAGATTGCAATTCGACCAACAACTAATTTTAATATTACTTAACTTTGATTTTTTAATAATTATTCCAATATACATTCTAGTTAAGCCCCCAAAAAGTAAATGGTAACTAGTCTCTCTGGTATTAAATACGACAAAATACAGACATCAATTGAATATTTGATATAAGTCCACATTCTAGAATTCACAAATAAATGACAAAAACTATAACAACTTCAAAGTTAAATGGAAACTGAAAAAAATAACCAAAAACACTTTTCTTTTCTTTTCTTCCTCAAAATTTCTAAATCACACAAACAACACCTCTCATTTTTCCGATAGAGTTGAAATGTTTAACAAGCAGATATCTCATTTTTTTTGTTTTTTCAAGCAAGCCTGCTAAAAGTAATCGTACTAGATTAAACCCTATAAATCTACAAATATGGAATAGGATATATATATATATATATATATATATATATATATATATATAAAACGACCACACATATATTGATAATCCCCTCCTTTCCGTTCGTTCTCTCACTCTTCCTTCCTTCGTCTCATCGTTTCAACTTCAAAGCAATCAAAACAAAATACCCCTTTTCGCTCTTTTCTTTCTCTCTCTGTCTCCTTTTTTAATCTAAGATTCCATACAACAAAATAATTATTCGTTTAGTTTTCATTGTAAAAGAAAATTCCCTTTCACACTCTTTTTTGTTTTTTCTCTCTCCTTCCCTCTCTTTTTGTTCTCTCATTGTCAAAACAGAATCCATTATCAAAAGAAAAATTACCCCCAGATCCACCGACTCCTTATTAGGTCTATTTCTTCGTCTCTCTCTCTCTCTCTCTCTCTCTCTCTCTCTATCATCCTTCACCGGACTCACTGTGATATCGGTCCCCAGTCAGTATCTAAATCAATTAGCGAACAATCACATGCAAATACAAAAACAACGGAAAAAAGGGACACAATATCTAATCATGAAAATTGTCACTTTTAAGTTTGCATGTGAGTGTGTGTGAGTGCATTTTTTAACCAATTGTGACAAATGAACACATTTATTTTTCACCGTTGCTATCTACTGTTCGCTTCAATTCGCTTTTTTCCACCGTCTATTATATTTCTTTTTTCTTCTTTAAATTCAGAAATTGCCGATGTTTCGTCTTTCTTTTTTCTTCTCATTTTTCTACTTTCTTTCAGTCTTTCTCATTTTTTGTTAGACTAAATTTAAAGCCAATTCATTTTTCAATCATGTGATTTCCTCTTCATCAGAAATAGGTACACAACAGCAAACAGGATGTTCGTTCTTTCGTTTTTTTTTTCTAAAATATGCTCCCCGATATTCTGCTCGTAGCACTTACAAAGTTCTTTCTTTCTTTTTTTGCTGTTCTCTTAAACAGTACTTCGGAAATAGTATTTCGTACATTATCAAAATCAACAATTTATGATAAAAATGCAAAAGTAACTCACAATTTACGTTCATCTATCTCTCTCCTTTTCTTTCTCTTTTATTGTTCTCTTGTTCCTCTCTTTCTATCACTCTGTCGCCACACTGTTGCATTTTTCTGCTGACTTTCACGGCATCTCTTTTCTGTCTTTTTTCTTTATTCTTTTAAGATTTTTCCTTCGGACCCCACGCCGGATTGTGGTATTCAATTCAACGGACCCATATGAGGAAGCACGCGGCACGGCACAACATCGATATATGTAACGTATACGTTTATAAAAATTATTTATATGTATGCATTTTCTGCTCACTTCTTTTTTTTAACCTTCGTGCGTTCATTAATTCCTTTGTTCTTTTCCTCTTTTTTATATTGTTAAGCGACAACCTTAAATGTTCCCCACATACTATAGTGTGTGAAATAGCTTTTCATTGATTAGTTTCTCTTCGTCGCTTCTTTCCCTTTTATTGTCGCCGTCGCCGCGTGGTTCGTCTTCGCCGTCGCATGGATTCCTGCATCTAATGGTCGTTGCACTTATTAATTGACTTCTTCTGTTTCATAGCCGCGATCGTCATGTATGGGGCGAGACAAATAATACATTTTAGCTCGCACAGAAAAGAAACCAGAGACGACAGCTCTTCGAGATAAGGATTTATTTTGAAGAGAAATGACTCACACACGAGAGAAAGAGAGAGAGAGAAAGAGAGAGAGAGAGAGAGAGTTAAATTCAAAGGCAACTGTTGATGTGTTATTAGGATGGAGATAACAGACATACATCTTAGGGATACACTGTGTTCATGGCGATTATCAGAGTTGTATTTTTTAGTTATTAATGAACCATTGGCGATCTGTCCAGCTGTCAGTTCTACTGACAACTCACTCTCAAACATTCGTGTATTGTCAATCCGACATTCATGACGTCATTGCGTTATGTCGACTCATATCTCCATTTGTCTAACCTACTTTGACCTCATACATTTAATGTATACCCTATAGCTCATCTTTGCTTATTTTTATTTTTATTTCATTTTTTTTATTTACCTCCCTAGGAGGTTAGGCACAAGGCCAGTTTCATCTTACTCCCACAAGGTAAGATGTGACCCAAGGTCCGGTCGGGAAAGTGGGACTTGAAAAGCCAGCGCCCGAGAAAGTTAGCACTCTGGCCATTAAAATTGCCTGAGCAGCCCCGTCGGCATTCCCCAGTAGGGGCGCCTCAGGCAGTAAACAATAAACTTACTCCTCCCAAAGAGGGGAGGCAAAGCCTAAGAGGGTGGACCTCCTAGAACTTCACAGGACCGTCCCATATACCGGCGTAAATCAAGCCCGAAGGCCAAGACGATACCAGTCTATGGAGTGCAGTATCTATCGGAACAGATACTACACTCATCTTTGCTTATTACCTTTCCTGGAAACCAGTTTGTTCTTGAAAGTTTACTGTCACTTCGACCTGCACTAACTCGCCTATGTCAAAATTCGCACTAGCTAATGCAGCTACTCTGCGACTTGCGTCCATTACAATGTAAAATATTTATTTCTCTCTACATTTGTTTTTATAATATGTCCTTATTATTTTTTTCTGGAGTGTGAACTGTGTTGTGATCAGACTTTATTCTGAGAGATGCTTACTTTTTGGGGAAACAAAACTACGTCTTAAAATAGAAGTACACTTTCACAACATTATACAGATTTTTACTTTGAAATATAATTTAATGAAAGGTGTAAACTTGAACAGAAAATGTACATATATTAAGCTCTGTTTGTCACACTATATTGAGTTTTAATATGTGTTGGCAAAGTTTTGAAAAATATATTTGAATAACTCAAAACGGGCTTACCTAATCTTAAATAACATATTTGAATAGGCACATCTATACGTAGGTATATGTATATATATATGTATATATATATATATATATATGTATATATATATGTGTGTGTGTGTGTGTGTGAGTGTGTGTGTGTGAGTGTGTGTGTGTATGGTATATGCATGTAATTATTTACATTCTAGCGTATTTAGTTAAACATAATTTAATATTATTTATTTAAAATTAATAATATAAGCCTCTTTAATAAGATTAAACTTAAGGCCTGTTTGGGGGGGTTAAAAATAGACTGGCACTTAGCTATAAGGCATATTCCGACAATGTTCGTTGAATCTCTAATTCAGTCTTTCTTAATAGGCCGCCCTTCGCATATAAATAACTTAAATTCCTCTCTAGAATGTGGTAATGTCCCGTGGCCTAATAGATACAGCACTTGTTTACGGAGTCTAGGTTTAATCTGTGGCAGGGTTTCGAACCGATGGTACGAGATTATCATATATGTGTATATATGGTCTATGCATGTAATTTCTTTACATTCTAGCGTATGTAGGGAAACATAATTTAATATTATTTATTTAAAATTAATAATATAAGCCTCCTTTAATAAGATTAAAGCTGAGACATGTTCGGGGAGTTTAAAAATAGACTGACACGTAGCTCTAAGGAATATTCCGCACTGTTCGTAGAATCTCTAAGTCAGTTTTTCTTGATATGCCGCTTTTCGCATGAATAGAACATACATTCCGTTGTTGAATGTGGTAATGTCCCGTAGCCTAATGGTTACAGCGCTTGTAAGGTTGAACTGTGCGATCGTCCGAGATTACACATTCAGTGCACTGATGAGAACGAAGCTCGAAACGCTAGCGTATGTATGTGAAAATAATTTAATATTATTTATTTGAAATTAATTTATTTATATATATATATATATATATTTTCATTTATATAGCGGAACACTTTGACGACGGATGCCTTTAAATAGTGTAGTGAAGTAGTCCAACAGTAAAAAGAAGAAGTCAAGTCGAGGTTGGGTTAAGATTACAAAGTGTATTAACATAAAAGGTACAAAGGTAAGGAAACTGACTGGCACCTAGCTAGACAGTTACAATACTGTCATTTTTCTCCCTGGTGATTGTCTAGTCGCACTATTGATAGTGAGAACCGGTGTAGTTACTCTACTGTTAGAACGGCCGGTGTAACAAATAGGATTAACCTCTCGCTGATTTACCGGGCTAAGACGTCGGAATTTGAGTTTGAAACATGATTCGTTTTCCGGAGTTTTCGTCCTGTAACCAATATGAATAAATCTTCTCTACACTGACGATTCCTGAAATGACGAAACCTATACGTATGTAGATGACAAAAATATATTTATAATTATTTGTCGCCTCAAAAATCTAGGCTGAGCTCTGTAGTGAGTAGTATGAACATAGCCGTTATCGTAGCTTCAATCCATGTTCATTTTAATAGTAGAACACTTTGACGAAGGCTGCCTTTTAATAGGTTTAATTTCTCGCTCATTTACCTGGTTGTTGATAAAAGGTATGTGGGCTGAGAAGTTGGAATTTGAGTTCGAAACATAACTAGTTTTCCGGTGTAACGGTCCGGCAACCGGTTTTAACAATCTTCTCTACACTGATGATTTCCGTAGGGATGAAACGTATACGTATGTTCATAAAAACAAATATGTATAATTATATATCTTTGTGTCTGTGTCTGCGTCTGTCTGTCTGTCTGTCTGTCTCTCTCTCTCCTTCTCTCTCTCTCTCCATCGATGTTCTACTGATATCTATGAAAACGATACAAATATTATTAAAAGTTGCCGTACAACAGTTTTTATTAGTGACGGCGAGCTATTGACAAAGATGTTTCTATGGGATTGCTTGATCATTCAGAGGCATCTAATCTTGTAGGTTTGTATATATGTAAAGGTATCAGCAGGAATAATAATGTAGGAGATATAGGTTTATATAGAAGTGACGGTCTAATGGTAGTCATGGAATTTACTAGCTAAATGCGAACAAATTAGAAAAAGAATCGGTAAGAGAATGAATAAACTAGGGCTTAAGGTTGAAATTACTGGCAATGTCAACCAAGTAAACTTCATTGATATTAGATTTTACTTAACTACTAAC
Organism: Sepiola atlantica; assembly: GCA_963556195.1. Lineage (NCBI taxonomy): Eukaryota > Metazoa > Mollusca > Cephalopoda > Sepiida > Sepiolidae > Sepiola > Sepiola atlantica. The sequence goes on along the minus strand of OY744540.1, from coordinate 27,169,829 downwards.
AAGAATAAAACATTAAAAAAAACTCTAATCCTATATACATGCATCTACAACCAAACCACCCACTTTTAATGATTAAACACATACCTATGTCCATAGACAGTAAAATCAGTAATAATTCATTGGACGAGACAATGTTTAACAACTATAAGCACATTTATAACACGTTTTTAAAGAACAGCGGGTAAATACATCATGATATAAAATATTAGAATATGACAACAAATACGAACCCATTCAAAAATCGAGACCGGGTGATAATCTGGTTTAAAAACAAAAAATTGGTAACAAATTCATAAAACTTATAAACCCAAACTCCCTACCAGGTGACACACTGCAAATGTTATTTAATAAGAACACACTAAAATTAAGTAATAGTTGCACGGATAACCTAGCAAAAATCATTACAAAACACAACAATAAAATACTTAAAAGGAATGATACTAATGACATTGACAGTAATGAACCCACTAACAATTGTAATTGTCAAAGACAGAATCAATGTCCCCTACAAAACAATTACATCACCGTATTAGAACTATAATGCGCATAAATATACACTAGTTGAAATCGAGAAGAAAAAGCTTAAGATAGGAAGCACGTCAAGGAGTTTTAAAGATTAGTATTACATGTTCACACTAGAAATAAAATATGGAAAATAAAAAATATAGTAGCACTTCGTTGTCTCGATACTTCTGGAAATTAATTATTTATAGAAAAACGCAATAATTTGATGGATCATTATAAGACAAGCAAAAACATGTAGATCACTAAACATCTGTTCCTTATGCCTCGGCGAGAAACTTGAAATTGTTAGATTTAAAGACGGAAAATTACTCAACAGGAAACAGGAAACGGGGTTTAACCTACACACATCTACAGGAACATACACTAAGCAGACATTAAATTAAAAATACTGATGTCGAATAACAACTGTTACATCACATTGAAATTTAATTTTTATTTTGTCTTATTGACCTGTATATCATAGTTTATATTAGATCTACTTAATTTAATTTTATTTAATTTTATTTTTATTTGTATTTCATTTCACTTTTTAGTTTTAGCTTTTATTTCTTTTTTTGTGTTTTTAAGTTTTGTGTTTTTATGTTTTTGTACATAAGTAATCTATATCATCCAAAATCACTACGTCTCATTCTATAGGGATCGGATTTTCCTCATGGTTCTCACTTGTTTATATATATAGAATTAAATGTTAGAATTACGTACGCTGTACTTAATTGGTTTCCTTGCCTTAATAGTGTTTATATTGTAAGTTCCTTGTCTTAATACTAAAGCAGGTATAAATGTAAACAAATAGAACAGTGATAGATAGAAAGGAGTAATACTGAATGATATACGAACTTAAGTTTTACTGATAGAAATACGGATATGTGTGTATATGTATGTGTATATATGCATACATGCACATTATTTAGACACATGCGTATGTATGGGCATGTGTATATGTGTATATATATATATGAATATATATGTATAGGTATATATATATATATATGTATATATATATATATATATATATGTGTGTGTGGGTGTGTGTAATTATGTCAATATGGGTATATATATATATATATATATATATATATATATATATGTATATTTATTCATGTATGGATCTGCATGTGCGTGTATCTGTATATGTGCGTGAGGTAATGTTGGTAAATAGGCTATACATATGTTAAGATGTATGCGTACGTATGTATAGGGAGAGATAGATTAATTTCTTATATTCATGGGTATGTTTATAAACGTGTAAAAGTTATATATTTTGATATTTTTTAAATTTATATTTTGTGTACGTATGCGTAGTTTAATTAATATAAGCAGTAAATATATATATATATATATATATATATATATATATATATATATATATATATATATATGTAGGTATATATGGATGTACGTTATGCATATGCATCGATACAAGTTAATACCCGTGTGAAGTATATATGCAAAAACTGTGTTTACAGTTAAATTAATTCAAGAACCGTTAGAATAATGACAAAAAGAGGTAAATACATTTATATACATGGAATATATTATGCTGCACTAATCAGTAGAAAATGAGATGTATCTGTCAGCAACATGTGTATGTATGTGTATATATATTAGAATGGATGGGTATATACACATCTGTATTCGTCCATATGTCTTTATATATGTAGGTATATATGTCTCTCTCTGTGTGTCTCTCTCTCTGTCTCTCTCTCTCTCTCTATATATATATATATACATATATATATATATATGAATATATATATTAAATAAAATATAGTAACACAAATTACATAATCATCGATGCAATAATTTATTTTAACCTTGTGGTATTGTAAAGCATCCAATTTAGATGATTACATTTTTAAAACTGAAAAAGGAAGAAATTCACACTCGACAATTCAAATATAATATGAGAGAGAGGGAGTGACAACCTATTTAATACATATTCAGAGAGAGGTGGAATTTGAAGCATATTTAATCTATAATTTTATAGTGAGGGGTGAATGAGTTCCAAAGGAGTTGGACGACTTGCTTTCATCGAGGGAAAAATGAATTCCAAACTCTATTGCCAGATATTGGATGGAAAAATGTATCCAAGTCTAACAAGTTTTGGAAGACGTGGAGTTTTCCAGCAAGATAACAACCCTAAGCACACGTGTCGGTGTACGATGGCGTTCTTTGACAGTAAACGGGTGAATACCTTACCATGGCCGAGTATGTCACCTGATTTGAACCAAATTAAGCATTTGTGGGAGCATCTGAAACGGAAAATTGAAGGGAAAAATCCGAGAAATAATAACGAACTTAAAGAGGTCATCAAGTATTAATGGAGCGCAATTCCGGCAGACACATGTCATAAACTAGTCGAATCAATTCATAGGAGGTTGGCTTCTGTTATTGATAACAATGGAGGCAATACAAAGTATTAAACATAAGATAATTTGTTTAAAATGCTAATGTGTACTCACTTTTTTTCACTTGTTCCAAATGTTCTTGTTCAATGTTTTGGCATTGAAAAGATATTTGTTCCTTCATAGTTTATAAAGCTATTAAACCACTACATGGCTATGTTCACATCGAGTTTCATTTAAATCCTACGAAAAATTAAATTCTATGAAATAAAAAGTAAAAAATTCGTTGAGTGTACTCACTTATTGTAGATAATTTATACATATACACACATATATACATATATACATATATATATACACATATATATATATATATATATATATATATATATATATCTACAGACACACACACGTATATATATGCAGTCCACATCCATCACAAATAAAGCAATTTAATTCACGTGTTTTTAACGTGTTATCTGAAGAAAACACTCGTAAAACCATATTATTTTGAGTAAATTATCTGATTATATGATGATAATAAACTCTAGGAAATTAACTGGTAACATTATCAACACTATCTCAAATTACCTATTAAAACAAATAATCAGATTATATGGCAATAACAGTATTAATACTAATACTAATCTTAATAGTACCATATGATATGATAGCCCCCTCGATTGCCTAAAATAAGTCACAAGGCCAAAACAACACAACAATAATAATACCACCATTAATAATAATCACAATAATATCCAAGAAAGTGTCAACAATATTAATAGTATCTATAAAAGCTACAATACAACGTATATACATATACAATATATACATATATATATATATATATACATATATATATATATATACATATATATATATATATATATATAGCCATATATGCGTAAGTTACAAAAATATATACATATATATATATACATATATCAGCCATGCAACATATACACATAAGAAATATATAGTCATTACATACTTATGCATACATACACACATGCACAATATACCTATTACTCCATACATATACACATATCCATACATGCATATATATGCATATATGCACACATACATACAACTACATCCACACACACGCATACATGCATACAATAATTTATACATACATACCCAACATATACATACATATGCGCACATATATATATACATATATACAATATACATACAAATACGTACATACCATTACAAATATCTGTAAACATATACATACATACACATACATATACACACCCACACCTGTACATATACATACACACATAGATACACAAACACACCGACATACACATATATACAAGTAGATAATCATGTGTCCATAAATAGATACATTGATAAAGAATTAAGAAGGGGATTAAAGGAAAATAACAATCTAGTCAGATCCAATTCAGAATGTCCACCTCTACTGATCTAAATGTATCTCGGATTGCTAGTTGTTGGTTATTTTAAATTTACACTTATGTCTGCATTTTGCCATTAGTTCAACTCTTTTATTCAGAAGATTACCGTGTTCGTATTTCAGGATTCTTATTTTTCCTCCAAACACAAATTGCATCTTTGCCTAAATTCATTTAGAACATCAGAATAACATAGGATTGAACAAGAAACCACTGGGGTCGGTTTTCATTTTTTAGTAGCCACCATTGTTTCGCTAACTCCGTTTTGTTCTTAAGTTCTGGGTTACGAATGAGTGTGTGTGGCCATAGAAACGTTGTTTCCAGTTTGGATGTCTACTGTATGTTTTCAAATCTTTTCTTGTACCCCTTCCAACCCCAATATACTTCTTTAGTCACCAGAAAGTAGATGTCACTTTCCTAAGGGCAGAGGCAGGGTGGAGAACTGGTGATTTTTGACACGACCTGATTTCTTGAGAGACATTGAATACCGACTTGCCCGCTTTTTACAATTTTTCAATTTCTCTTCATATATACGGCTTCTTCTTCCTTCTCCGTCATAAATCATGTAATTCTCCCCTCATTATAAAATTATAGATTAAATACGCTTCAAATGTCCCCCTCTCTCCAAATATGTATTAAATAGGTTGTCACTCCCTCTCTCTCATTTTATATTAGAATTGTCGAGTGTGAATTCAGTTTAAAAAATGTATTAATTCTAAATTGGCTGCTTGACAATACCACAAGGTTAAAAATAAATTATTGCATCGATTATTATGTAATTTCGTATTACTATATTTTATCTTATTCTTGCTCTGTTTATTACATTGAGCTTTCATATGCGGATTTCCTCCTAGAATTTTTGCATTATAACAAAATATATATATATATATATATATATATATATATATATATATATATATATATATATATATATATATAGTGTTGTTTGTATGTATTTATATTTGTATATATACTGTATGTGTGTACTTGTGTATCGGCAGTTATGTGCGTTTATGTATTTCATGTAGAGATCAGAATATGTTTGTAGGGACATATATGCTTAGTTCTCCAAGTATATATTTGTGTGTATATATGATGAGATTTTTATGAGTTTACATAGATATATGTAGATTAAGACTTCGTGTGTATAATTGAGAAGTAAAGGATCTTTGACTAAGCGCTAAGTAGGTAATAAAAAGAGCGGGTAAGGAACAGGGGTTATTCAATGGATGATAGATGTAATGAAAATCATAAATTAAAAAAAAATAGAAACGAATTCAAAGGGTTAAGGAGTAAAGAATGTAATGCGATACTAAGATTGGCCGGTGTAATTATAAACACGTACCATCTCTTCCAAAAACATACTTAATAAGAAAGTTTTCCAAACCCATTTCACTTTACTCGTTGTTAGGGCTGAAGTGATTGACTCTCTGTGAATAGTACAACCAAAACTTGTTTACAAATAAAAATGTATATTTAAGAACAGCTCTAATTGTGATTGAGCACATGTTATAAACACTTGAGTTTAAACGGATTAACATCTACAGAAACTAATATAACACATGTACTATATATATACTTATAAATATATATATATATAAATATGTATATATATATATGTCTGTTTATATATATATATATATATATATATATATATATATATATATATATATATATATATATATATATGTCTGTGTTCCGTATAATAAACATATATAGATATAGGAAAGGTGATTGGATGTAAAAAAGAAAACGGGATTAAGTAAAAATAGTGTGATATTGTATGTAGTGTTGCCTTCTTTACAACACACACACACACACATATATATATATATATACATATATATATATATATATGTATATATATATATGTATATATATATATATATGAAATTAAAAAATGGAAAAGCGGAAGACCTTTTCGCTCAACGTTTCGCCCAAATGTCACGTGGGCTTTGTCAAGAGCAGACGAAGAATACAAAAATGACAAAAGACGAGAAAGTCTGTAAATTATGGGAAATATATATAGTGGTTGGGTTCATGTTGAGATGAAGGGTATGCAAATAAAAAATTTAAAAAAAAAAAAAAGAAAGAAATATATATATATGCACATGGACTCGGACTTTACTAAGGGTTTTATCCAGGGAATCATCTCTACTACAACCACTCAATCCATGGACTCAATTCTCCCCTATAGATATCTAAAATTATTACACAACCTTGCTAACAATGATAACATCATCATGTCACCCGCAGCCAAGGGTGGTGGCGTTGTTATCATGGATAAATCTAAATACATCGAAAAGATGTCCGAACTCTTATATAATCAAGACATTTACGAAGAAACTAATTCCACCTATATATATACAAAGAAATAGATAACTTCAACAAATCCTATAAGCAACTAATAAATAAGAATAACACCTGGTTAACATATATAGATTACCACCACAAAATTCCAACTTTATATGGCCTACCAAAAACCCACAAGAATAATACCCCAATGCGCCCCATAATCTCAGGTATCGGCAGTGCTACCCATAAAATTCCACGTGCCATTACAAAAATACTAACCCCATTACTAGGTACGATTAGTCCTTCTCACCTAAAAAATTCCGGAGATCTACTTAATAAATTAAAAAATCTTAACATAACTAATAAAACTATGAATAGCCTTGACATAGAATCATTATACACAAATGTCCCCACCAATAAATGCCTTAATTTACTTAAAACACATCTCGACAAAATAAATATCAACTTACCCTTTCCAGTAAATAACATAATTAATATTATAAATTTATACACTAATATAACCTATTTTACTTTCAACAGTCTCTTTTATAAACAGAAATTTGGCCTACATATGGGGAATCCCCTCAGTGGTGTCCTATCCTGTTTATTTTTGGAATTTCTTGAGAACGGACCAATAAAATACAGACTACATAAAAATGTATCTTACTATAGATACATAGATGATATCCTAATTTTCCTCCCAAAAACCACTAAAATAGAAAGCATTACTAACAAATTGAACAAAATAGAACCGACCATTAAATTTACTTTCGAAAAAGAAACAGATAACTCCATTCCTTTTCTTGATATTCTACTAATAAACAAAAATAATAATTTATCTTATAAAGTCTACCGTAAACAAACCAATAAGAACGATTATATTCATTTTTATTCGCACCACAATAATAAAATAAAATCTGGCATCATAATTGGTGTTTACCTAAGAGCACTTAGGATATGCAGCAATGAATATTTAGATGACGAATGTAAATACATTGAACACTATCTCAATACATTACAGTACCCAAAGTATTTTATACAAAATTCTAAAAGAAAAGCTCTACAGATTTACTCAAATTCCAAACAGAAAAACTTATCCACCAGCCCTATAATAAATAGATATATAGCTTTACCAACCAATTCCAACAATAACCCGATTTACACAGAACTTAATAAACTAGGCATAAAGATATCCCAAATAACTTCTGCAAGTATTATAAATTTAATCAAAACATCTAAACTGAACACGACACCTAATGTCAAAGCCGGCATATACTCCATTCATTGTCTAGACTGTAATAAGGTCTACATTAGAGAGACGCAGCGTAATCTAGACAAGCGGATTTATGAGCATAAAAGAGCGATTAAAACCAACAACACACTTAACTCCTTATGTGCTCATACTATGGAGTATGGACATTACTTTGACTTTGAGAAATCCACTTTAATCAAGATAATACACAACAAGCAAACACGTCGGATAATTGAATCTGCCCTCATAGCCCTTTACACAAATAAAATTAAACAAAGAATGGGCTTCTACAATATCTCCCCCAACCTATCAAAAGCAATCATTAGTGAAAACAAGATAATTCTAGACACCGGATGATTCCCTGAGCTTTAAATTAAATATTCCTTTGGACCCCTTTCTGCTCTTTCATGTCTCCTCTTCTTTTCCAATGCTACTTCTATGTATATTTGATATATACGTATGTATGTGTCATATATATGTTTCGATCACATTTATGTGCATATATATATATTTATTTCTATTTTTATTAAAAAAAAAAATTTTTTATTTGCATACCCTTCATCTCAACATGAACCCAACCACTATATATATTTCCCATAATTTACAGACTTTCTCGTCTTTTGTCATTTTTGTATTCTTCGTCCTCTCTTGACAAAGACCACGTGAAATTTGGGCGAAACGTTGAGCGAAAAGTTCTTCCGCTTTTCCATTTTTAATTTCATACCGTCGGATTATTTTTATCCTTTCATATACTCATATATATACTCATATATATATATGTCGTTTGCACGGCCACTGATAAGGCTGAACTACTCGCACAGCGTTTCGCTTCTAACTCTACTTTAGACTCGGGTAACCACCCTCTCCCTGAATTACCATTGCGGACTGAAGCCACACTTGATAACCTGGTCATCACCCCATCCCAGGTCAGAGACATTATAAAAAGCCTTGACACCTCTAAAGCTTGTGGGCCTGATCTTATACCTGTAATAGCAATAAAGAAATGCTCTGCTGAACTGGCCCCTGTTCTCTCCAAACTCTACAACAAATGCCTAGCCGAATCTTGCTTCCCCGATAGCTGGAAAATTGCCTCTGTGGTACCAGTCTACAAGAGTACTGGGAATAGAACCGACCCTCAGAACTACCGCCCAATCAGTCTACTGCTAATCTTTGCCAAAATCTTTAAGTCCTTAATCAATCTAGCGATAGTACGTCACTTAGTTAATGCTAAACTTCTATCCGACCGCCAGTATGGGTTTAGACAAGCACGATCTACTGCAGACATACTAACGGTCATCTCTGAACGCATGTATCATACTCTCGACAAGGCAGGTGAAGCTAGGGCAGTAGCGCTTGATATATCCAAGGCCTTTGACAAGGTATGGCATAAAGGGCTTCTCCTGAAAATACGCTCATACGGTATTACTGGGCAACTACTTAATATAATTAGATCCTTCCTAAACAAAAGAAAAATCCAGGTTGTCCTCAATGGCCGTTCATCTAAGCAACATGACATAAATGCTGGTGTGCCCCAGGGATCTATTCTTGGACCTTTGTTGTTCCTGATCTATATAAACGATCTCCCTGATGACATAGTGTCTGAGATCGGTTTATTTGCTGACGACACCACGCTTTACTCTCGCCATGTTGGCAAAACAGACGCGATCATATCTGAGGCAATGGCTGCATCCTTAGAAGATGACCTCCAGGCTGTAGTGGATTGGGGCCATAAATGGTTGGTGACTTTTAATGCCGCAAAGACAAAGCTCCTTTCCTTCAACAACTACAAGAAGCCTCTCCAACCACCGATTGCCATGGCAAATAACACCCTACCTGAGAGTTCATCATTCAAACTCCTTGGCCTAACCTTCACAGGTAACATGAATTGGAACACATACATTGAAGACATTGCCAAGGCTGCCGCAAAGAAGGTTGGCTCCCTCTACCGTGCTAGTGGACTCCTTACACCTGACATTATCCTGTATCTCTACAAAGCCACCATTCGCCCATGCATGGAGTATAGTTGCCACATCTGGGCTGGTGCATCATCTACTAGTCTCTCCCTCCTTGACAAAGTCCAAAAAAGAGTAGTCAACCTAATAGGTCCCTCACTGTCAGCTAAACTCCAGCCCCTGTCCCATCGCCGCAATGTAGCATCCTTGTGTTTGTTTTACAAATACTTCAATGGATTATGCTCCGATGAGTGTGCTGCTCTGGTGCCCCCTCGACGTAAATTCACTAGACTAACTCGACATTCTACTAAATCTCATTCATTCACTGTGGAGGTCCCCAGATGCCGGAGAGCATTCTACTCAAATAGCTTCTTTCCTCGTGCTGCTGGCCTCTGGAACTCCCTCCCTGCCCCCTGTTTCCCCGACAGTACTGACATGCAGAAATTTAAAACTAATGTAAACAGACATCTCGCTGCTCAGATCCCAATTTAAGCTGAACCACCAATCCTTCCCCCCCCCCCTTTTCCTTTTTTCTCAGTAGCCCCTTACGTTTACAGTGGCGTCCTGCCTTGTTTGGGGTGAACCATGTAAAAAAAAATATATATATATATATATATATATATATATATATATATATATATGGTTTTCTTTTATGAATAGAAAACATTAAAAAAACGAATGCATTTTCACAGTTATAACTTTTTATTTAAATCTAGGTGCTATCAAATATTTATACATTCATATTTTCCTGCCTGAACGGACGAATTTTTCACCGTTAATTTAAGGAAGATAGATTTACACTTAATATTTGATGTGTTGTGTGTATTTAAATGTAAATACACCACTACTCTTACAAAGTGACTACAAAATGTCCACACAGCAAATGAGCATGTACGATTTAGGGTGAATTTACATATTTTATTCACTTAAAATTATCTGAATAATTAAACATAGCATCGTTTATGTTTTATTCATACTTTGGCAGAGGAAATGAAAATGAAATTTACTTTCAGATTTTTAGCACCAATAGTAATTAAATGGTTTAATCAGAATATATACAAACATTAAAAAAACAAACATTTAACTTTAGCTGTATTTTAATAAAGGTACAAACGAAAGCAGATACATCTGTAAATATGACACAATGAAACGTTACAGGAAAGATTCAAATATGTATGAAGTTTGGAAACATGATAGTTTGAGAGACATATACACAGAGAAATCTACAGAGATATAGCAACTATTTATTTCACATTTATAAAGGTTAGAAAGTAAAATATCGATTTCCGTTATCATCATCTCGATATGTGTACACTACTCCAATGCTGAAGTGTGTAATCCCTGTGCGTGTGTTATAATCCCTTCTACAGAATTTTTCTCGACAAACGTAATACATTGATACACCCCAACGTAAATAACCGCAACAACCCCGACTTGCAGCAAAATTAAAACCCAACTGCAGATGTCTGCAGATTCCGAAAAAACTGTTTACTGTAATACCTTCTTTTTCACAAACCACTATTTTGGAAATCTTCAACGCTCCCGGTTTCTCCGACTCTACTCACATGCAGATATTTACATATAATGTGAACAGCCATTTTGCTTTACAACTCTCCACTTAGAATCCCTCCGATAAATCTGTCTCCTAACCACAGTAGACCTTTACATTTCAGTGGCAATACGCCTCGTTTGTAAGTTAGTGTTGGTACATTTCATGATTATAAGTAAAGCATGCAATCTAAATAATTAGCACTGCCCGCAAGAAAAACATTTTTATTTACGCAAGGACACATATTAGGGCAAATTCGGACGTAACGGAGCAAATACATTTGGTTTCCAAATTAAAATTACACAGCTGATAGCCGCGTACTTTAGTGAGTTTAGTTAAATTAAGGGTGTGGGCGAAACCTCGAAATGGGCGCACAGGTGAGTATGTTATAAGCACCGACTCGAATTGGGATCGACAGACTAGCGAATTCGAGAAATACAGGAATCTATTAAATCCACACAAACAGACTAGCGAATCATGAAATTCCCTGTATTTAAAAGCAGTATTTCTATATTAAAAGACTGACAGTTTACTTTTTGAGCTTGGTATGGGGAAGTGGTATCATTCGATTTGAATGAAAGGTTTATTATTTAACACGTTTAAGTTTTTTGTTGTGTTTTACTGATAAGTTACGATATATTGAGAGGAAATAAACACTTAAAAATGAGGATTAATGAAATGGGTAAATATTCAGTTGAATAATGAATATTACTGGAGGATTAAAAAGAATAAATTCCATAAATAAATTTTATTGGGAAGTTTTCTGAGAAACATTTATTGATATTATATTTGAAAATAACCATGTTGTAATCACCAAGAAAGACGTATTGTTGAACCTTTTCCACAGACGGTAAGTCTTTTGAAAGAACCACCTTTCGTGGAAATTTTCCTTGATGTTCTGTTGTATTTTATTCCCTTCCACCATGGGAATATGTTGCGCCTTGCCTGAAGGTGGGGAAAATATGTTAGCGCACAAGGTGGTGTACTCTGGCCTCTTAGAAATTGCCATGAGAAGCCTCGTCGCCATTCCCTGGTGAGGGCTAGGGTAAGGGCGCTTCATGCAGTAATAAATGAACTACCTCCTTACCGAAACGGTTCCGTTTGATTATCCGGTTAATGTTTCATTTGATGTTCAGCACTGGGAGATAGAAGGGGAAGTTGGTTGCAGCTGCTGTTAATATTTTACAAGAAAGAGCAAGAGATTGAAACGCAGTTGATAAACTTATATGGAAATAATAACACAGTAGATAAAGACTAGTTACGTCTGTCTTGTGAGAAAAAGGGTTGGACAGAACAAAAGATACCATCCTTCAATTGATTGTAGAGTCGATTCTCAACTCTTTCAAGAAAAGAAAAAGTGTTGCATCCTTCCAGTTGGGACGTATATGACTCTTATATACGGGTTCAACCGGCTTCGCTCGAGCGAGGAAGTTTCATGCGATTATAAAATGCATTAGCGGTCCCCAGTCGCATGTATACACCGGTTAGGAGAGATAACGACGTTCTGTTTTTGAGGTGATTGTAGGGAGGTGTCGAGGTCCTTCTACATACAACACTTGGTATGCCCAAATAGTCACACATCTGGTACTGTGTCGATAACACAGCTTAACCAAAATAAATTATGAGATGAAAAAATATTATAAACAGTTTCCACACTTAAAAACTATAAGAGTCGGTAGATAATTTAATTGTACTGTGTTTGGTATAACTTATTTGTTGTTGTTGTTGTTGTTTTTACGATTAATTGACTGTTACCTATTCTGGAAGTTTTACATTTACTTTCTTTCTTTGGCGCCGTTCTTATTTTGTTTACAAATTTTGGAAATTAAAATTGAAAGAAAATATTTACTTTACATCCCTGGCTTTTTGGTAAGGAGCAAAGTGTATTATCTGTTCTAACACTACATTTTATCTTTTCAGTCATCAGTCAGTGAAAGAGACATCCTTCTGCACTAATGTAATTGTTATTTTTCTTCCTAATTCATAAGTACCATCTTTGGACGAGTTGGATTTTACCTACATTAAAAACCGACCGTGTGTTATAATCTGCCCTTGTGAGGATGCAAGTAAATAAGACCAATATATAGTTGTGTTTTTCGCACGACATCTATTTCATGCCATTGTGAGAAACGAAACGAACTGAACAGGTCGAATGCAAAACGCGATAAATCCAATTTGTCTAAATTGAGAGATCGAAAGATATAAGGACAAATACATTTAATCTAGACTTCGCCCGAAATCTTATTTTAATTAAAAGTCAAAAGAAATTATGCCGGTATCATATTAGGTAAAACATACTTTTGATATGTAATCCAGTGTTGAGATACAACACTTTTTGTAGCGATAGGTTCGTAATTAAAAAAATGGCATTTATCGCGTTTTGCATTCGAACTCTTCAACTATCTTTTGCATAAAAAATAATAAATATAGTAAATCCTATTAAAGGTGTTTTCTGCTAACGCTTTTTAGGAGTTTCCAGTTGTTTATGATAACAGGTAGCATAAAAAAACATGAAAAATTGCACTTGCCTCAGAAATATATTTAATTAAGTTAATAAATTTGACAATAGTAGACCAAAAAAGCGAGAAATTCCATTTGAACGAAACAAATCTCTCCTTTGTCTATATCAACCTCCTATTTTGACCAAAAATACATCGAAATGTAATTCTATTTCTCCTCTCGAAAGAAAATGCCAGTCAATTTTCTTTTAACGAAACTTTCTTTTGTGCTCACTGTAAAGTTTATTCTAATGAAATCTCAATACTTTTTATGCTCTTTTATTATTTTGGGGAGAAAAAAAATCTTCATTATTTCAATAAATCAAAATAAAATCCTAACATTTGCCGCGACAAAACCTTCAATTGAAGACAAAAAGAAAAAAATGCATCTTTATTAAAAAGAAACAAACGTAATCTCATCTAATAGAGTTATGTTAAGCAATATTTCTTTAGTAAGAAATTAAGCGTTTAACTTTTTACATAATGAAATTCCATGCATTTTCATGAACGCTAACATCCGGTTTCTGTATGTGACCAGCCGTTTGGGTTGCGAATTTGGGCGCGGATATATTTATAATGTATAGCTACACTAATACGTTGAAGATCAGTTCTATATTGAGATTATGCTTACTGGTAGAATGTGACGAATGATAGCAAAGTGTTTAGGAGCGCTGACTCCTTTCTCGACGGTTGAGTTTCGATCCAAGCAGGAAACCCTTGTTTGTCTAGCAAAACTGAAGAGCTGTAATACGGATAAACAGTCTGAAGATGAGTATATATATATATATATATATATATATATATATATATATATATAATTGATAATAACATGCATAAATAATAAATGCAGTTTCACGGTTTCACCAACCATCAGAGCTAGGTTGGAAGCTGAGACTCTTCATAGAGAAGATAACAGAAGAAAGGCAAGTACCTACACACGTGACCTTGCATTATTAAAAATATGGCTGTATATATTATTAATTTAAATTATATTTCACCAATTGAGAATCAATATTATATATATATATATATATATATATATTACGATATATACTAGGCAAGTAAGCTATCGCAAGTAAACTACACAGAACCTTTTTAATGATATTACCAATTGCATGGCTAACTATGTAACGCTTTATTTTATATAAAACTAGTGTTCACTCTAGCTACTTACAAATCAGATTCGTCAGATTTATTTTATTTTTCTTACCTATTTATTTCATCAGCCAATGGGTATCATTTCCTTTGTTTGAGAGCGATGTTGGCGCTCCTCATTATAAATGGATTAAATGAACACATGATTCCGTTACTCTATAAGGAGTTAGTCGAAAATATTTACGCTGTCATATTGTGTCTGGTACATCCCGACATCATACATTTATTCCTGAGTTATAATGTTTTAATTTAGCTGTTTTTTTTCTCTATTTGTAAAAATATTTTATAAATTCTATTCCTTGTCTATAGTTTTGTTTTTGTTGCTATTTCAATTTTTGGAATTTAGTATTTTGGGATCATCTATACAATTTAAAATGTCTAGTTTTATCTACGTATCTGCAAATTCAATTCGATTACGTGCGATCGTCAGCTGTCTTGAAATCCAAGTAATGGTTCGATAGTCACGTAATAATTCTGCGTTTTTTCTTATTGTGTTATGGGATTAAAATATGTATATTTTAATTCTAGGGAAATGTTTAACTATATAATCCTTTTTGTTATTCAGGTTTTCATTTGTAAGTACTGTAGCTTTGTAAATGGTGTCTTTAGTCAAGTTGTTATTTGTAAAGTATAGGTTAAATGAATTTTGCAGTTACTCGTTTTTTCATCATCATTTTTTTGTTATTTTTTGCAATTAATTATCCTGGGAATTATTACTATTTTCTTGTGATTATATTGTTAGAGCTAATATTTTTCGTCTCCTTCTTCGTCTTCGTCTTCTTCTTATTATTATTCCTATTATTATTTATGTTGTTATTATTATTATTATTATTATTATTATTATTATTATTATTATTATTATTATTATTATTATTATTATTATTATTATCATCATTATTATTATTATTATTATTATTATTATTATTGTTATTATTATTGCGGTTGTTACATTTTTAACAAAGTTTAGTGTCTATTTCTTTTACTACTCTCATTTAATATTTGTTTATTGTTGCATTTGATGATCATTTTAAACTTTCCCATCAACTTTAGGAAAGTTTTTACCACATTTATTGAATATTTCATGTACAAGATTAATAATGGGATAATGTCCTTTTCCATATAATTTAATAATTTTTTACCAAGTTCAGATTTTTTTAGCCTCTTGATTTACGGCGTTTTAATAAAGTTAACTTTCTGTGTTTTTTAGTGGTATTCTTATTATTATAATCATTGAAATATTGTGGCTTATATTTCATTCATATTATCATACACGCAATTATCATTTATTCATTGAATCTTTGTTTTACATGTTACGTAAATTGTTCAATACCTTTTCGTAACAAGAGCTATTACTAAGTATACGTTTTTATGATTTATGAGGAGGTTGTACTTTGGGTTGACGTATTTTGAGCTATCATTATCTTATATATACGTTTCGTGTGTATTTTTATCTAAGTTCAAACGACATTGAAAGAGTTTGTTATTTGTATGTTAAGAAATATTTCAACGCTTAGGAAAAGTATTAGCGAGAAATCTAGAGTAGACATAATTGTTAGTTTTTTTTATTGGCTCGACAATTATAGACATCATAACAATAAAAATAAACGAAGAAAGAGTATGACTACTTCCACTACTACCGAAAGAAGACATCACGATAGATTGAGCTTATTTCTACTGCGTATCAACAAAACTGATATGTTAGTTGTTAAACTTGTTGGTATATGTTTTGTTTCCCAGAATATTGTGGTACTATATGATATAGTGCATCATGTTACAAACCGAAATATAAATGTCGTAACTTGATATACAACTTAATGGTGTTGAGATAGATCAGTGCTTTCATTATGAGGTCTTATACGAACCTTTGGCTATTATGGAAATACAACATATGTTTACTGGTGACGCGTGTAAAAGAAAATTTGTTGCGAGAATAAATATCGATTGTAAAGCTACTTTAGTTTGCTGCGTTTCTATCTCGGCCCCACTGTGCGTTTCCATCGATACCAACGGTTTGTCGACTTTGTTGACGGAATTTACCGATCGTGTATCGAAGCAGATGTGTCAGTCAACGTTTCCATCTGCTCTTCTCTCTATCGCAGTCTTCTGCTTCTTCTTGTTCTTCTTATTCTCCCCCGTCTTCTCAATAATCACTTTTGAGAAGGTTAATAAAAAGTAAAAAACATAAACCAATACAATTGGGATTTTAAAACTTCTTTGCAGTATTATGTGTGCTTCAAAGAATACATGTAACTTCATAAAACAACTGCCACCTTCTGCCCATATAGGGGGAGCAGCTATCCAAAAGGCAGACAACCTTACCTGGTGATTCAAACGAAAAACGAACGAATATTTCTACCAATTTGACATATCCGCTTACCAACTTCCTGTGCCCGTGACGTCACAGCCAGGACATATAGCCTTCTAATCTCAAAGTAAAAATTCAACCATACCTTATTTTGAACTAAAAGTAGAATTTAAACATACTAATCCCATTCTCAAAGAGTCGTCCTTCATATTGTTACAATTAAATACAATATTTTTTAAACTAATGATGTTTTTAGAAAAACCAGGATATTAACGAGATAAAGCATTACTGGATACTTACAAAAATGTAAATCCTTTACGATTTAAATCACAGATAAAAATTGTAAGTTTAAATAGATGATTGAACATTTCAGATGATTTCGTCAGCGCAATATTTCTTAATATGGTTTTAATTGCACGTTTAGAGTATTTCGTCGTTTAGGCCTATTTAATAAGTAAATGACACCGTCACTCAACGATTACTTATATACAGAATCAAAAGAATCATCATAAATGACGCTGAGTCGATTTGAGGTCATCAACATACATGACATCTCATAATACTTAGTAAACAAATACACAGTAACTGAATAATAGTGTTACGTTTTTTTAATTATATAAATATATACGAAATAATACATAAACTGTTGATTTAAGGTCATTAATTAACATGTCGTCTAATAGTTATTAATAAAGAAATACACGATAACTGAATCAATTATTATTTTTTTTAAATTAATATTTACTAAAATTGTACTTAAATGTTGTTTAATGGAATATTGTACTTGCAAATATTAAGAAAGAAAACAATATGTGTATACAGGGTCAGCCATAAGAAAGTGTTGCATTATGCGTTCTTTCAGGGTACCCGGTTAGATCTAACAAGAATGACAAAGAACAGAACGTATATGGAAAACACTTTGGTTTTCTTTATTTGCCATCATTGGATGGTTTACGCCGACTACGCACACATATACAGGGTGTTTCAAAAGTCTTGGGAACATAACGATTTTTAATAACTCAAAAACTATTAGGAGTTGAAAAATGAAATTGGTACCGTTGGAAAGGTTAAAGTTTCAAGTTTTGTGGGGAATCTTCAAAGTTGCTCAGTATGAGCACCATTCGTCACACGGCAGACATCTAGTCGATAGTCCATTTCCTGCCAAACGCGTTCCAGCATCTTGACGTCAATGGTTCCCACAACTGCCGTTACCCGAGCCTTTAGTTCGTCAATATCTCTTGGAAGGGGCGGCACATAGACTTGTTGCTTGACAAAGCCCCAAAGGAAAAAGTCACACGGGGTAAGATCTGGAGACCTAGGAGGCCAGGGCATGAGAACGTCATCACCTCGCCCAGATCTCCCAATATATCTACCAGGCAGCCTTGTGTTAAGAAACTGCCTTACTCTAAGACTCCAGTGTGGTGGTGCACCATCTTGTTGAAATATGAAGTCATCAGATTCTGCTTGTTCCAACTGAGCCATTAACCAGTCTTCCAGCATGTTGAGATAGGATTCACCAGTGATAGTTGCCTCTTCAAAGAAGAACGGTCCATATACACCTTTCTTGGAAATTGCACAACACACGTTCACTTTTGGTGAATCTCGCTCGTACTCAAGAAGTTCATGAGGATTCTCAGTACCCCATATGCGAGTGTTATGCTAGTTAACTTTGCCATTCAGATGGAAGGTCGCCTCATCGCTAAAAACAAGCCGGTCATCAAAGCCGTTATCTTCCAACTTCTCTTGCATTGCAATGCAAAAGTCACGGCGAAGTGGCTTATTAGTGTCCTTCAACTTTTGGACCAACTTGAGCTTGTAAGGTACCATTTGCAGTCGTTTCCTTAAGACACGCCAGACAGTTGCTGGAGCAAGCTGAAGTTCCCTGCTGGCTCTTCTCACTGATTTACGGGGGCTCCGCTGAAAGGCTGTCCGAACTTGCTCAACTGCATCTTCTGAAGTTGAAGGGCGACCTGTTCGCTTACTTGGGCACAAACACCCATCTTTCACAAATTTAGCATGCCATCTGACAATGGATTTCCTTTCAGGGGCTTCTTTTTTAAATTTCCTGCGAAATGCACGCTGAACACATGTCCACGATTCAGTCTTTGCAAATTGGAGGACTCAAAATGCCTTGTCTTGTTTAGAGAACGCCATTACTGCACCTGGAAAGATAACACGAAAATCATTAGTATGACCAAAAACTTGATTAAGCAAGCTTTAAAATGGCACCAGTTTCATTTTTCTACCTGGAATAGTTCATGAGATATACGCATTTGTAATGTTCCCAAGACTTTTGAAAGACCCTGTATAACAATCTTTTGACATACTTTTCTCTCATGAAAGTCTTTTTCTTGCTGAGGTCACAGACCTGATTTCCGCTAGAAACTCGTTCGTATATACATCCGATTGGAAAGCAATTTGCTCTGCATTGTCTATCCGAGCGTGAACTGAAGCAATTTTTCCACAAGCACTTTGATAAAGTACAAGTCAGGGGATTCATTCACCATAC
>OY744540.1:27062523-27147523 GCA_963556195.1 Sepiola atlantica | reverse complement strand
AAGGAATTTGAAATGCGGGGCCGGCGAGACGCTAGATCAGAAAAATAGCCGTTAAGTAAGAGATTCTATATTTAGAAGTGAATGACCAGAGAGAAAGAAAGGAAGAAAGAAAGAAAGAAAAGAGAGAAAGAAATAAAGAAAGAACAAAAGAAAGAAGGGAAAATAAAATATAATATGAAATTAGATTTATAATAATAAAAAAAGTTATTAATTAAGAGTAAATAAAATATTATTTATATTTAGAACATAGTTAAAGGTACGTAACTCTAATTAATTAAATTATCTAAAAAGGGGAGGTAACTATTTATTATTATATAAAATATATATATGTATATATAATTCACTATGGTTTCAATTAATAAATGTCAAATTAAAGTAAAAATATATAAATATAAATAAATATATAAATAAGTGGTGATAGTGATTTTAAAGCCTAAACTTGTGAAGGTTTGAATGAGGTATTTCCTAAATTTATCTAGATTCATTAAAACCTTCAAAAGTGTAGGCTTTAAAATCACTATCACTACTAATTTAAACCAAATAGATTTCCTCGATTCTACTCTTAACCTCAAAAATAATACTCACAAACCCTACCATAAACCGAATGAATCACTTCAATACATCCACAAAAACTCATGCCATCCACCATCAATCCTCAAAAACCTTACTAAAAATATAAGCCTAAGAATTTCAAACCTCTCCTCCAATTATGAAGTTTTCACACAGGCTGCTCCATATTATAATAAAGCCCTCCGCGACAGTGGATTCCACGATGGAATCTCATACATCCCAAACCAGAATATTCCACAGAACAACAGCCGCAAAAGGAGGAGATCGATTATCTGGTTTTCGCCGCCCTTCTCCAGCAGAACAAAATCAAGAGTAGGTCATATTTTTCTCTCTTTATTAAACAAACATTTCCTTCCAACACACAGTTTACATAAGTTTTTCAATAAAAACACCATCCAGGTCAGCTACTCAACCATGCGGCCTATAAGGAGTTACATCACCAGAGAACAAAACACGGCAGTCGACACCGGATGCTCATGCCAAAATAAAAATTATTGCCCCCTCGAGGGAAATTGTAAAGTTGACTCAGTTGTATACAAAGCTGTGGTTACGAGTCAAACTGATAACAGTACAGATGTATACTACGGCATGACACAAGGTTCCTTTAAACAAAGGTATTATTCACACCTATATTCCTTTAGAAACGAAGATCGCGCAAACACATCTTTGGCTAAACGAATTTGGGAACTAAAAGAAGAAGGAACTCCCTTTTCTATAGATTGGAAAATCATAGAGAGAAAACCCATTTATTCACCTATATCTAATGTTTGCCATTTGTGTAATGCTGAGAAGTTCCATATTTTTAAGGCCATCATGGTCCCAAACACCAGATGTTTAACTGTGCGCAATGAGGTTTTTAAGGGATGTATACATCGTAAACAAGCACTCCTTATTTATTGGATGGATCGAGTGACTTAAGCCTACCTAGAGCCCTACATACATTTTTCAGACACTTATATATTTCTACTGCAGACTTCTCGTTCCACGAACCTGATCTCAGTTCTTTTTTCTTTTCTCCATTTTTTCCCTCTTTCTTCTTAAAATGTTTAAATTTTTAATTTTTAAATTTTATTTTTCGAATTTTTTTATTTTTGTATTTTTGTATTTTTGTATTTTTTTATTTATTTATTTTTTTATTTATTTATATATTGATTTTTATTTATATATTGATTTTTGATTGATTATTGATTTCTTATATGATTTTTGATTTTTGATTTTTGATTTTTTATTTTTTATTTATACATGCATACATATGTATATATATATATATATATATGTATGTGTGTGTACTTATGCGTGCGTATGTATATATTTATATTGATTTTTTGATTTTTTACTTATATATTGATTTTTTATTTATATATTTATTTATTTATTTATGTATTGATTTTTTGATTTTTTGATTTTTATTTATATA
The DNA here is from genome assembly GCA_963556195.1 of Sepiola atlantica. Lineage (NCBI taxonomy): Eukaryota > Metazoa > Mollusca > Cephalopoda > Sepiida > Sepiolidae > Sepiola > Sepiola atlantica. Next base: position 27,145,536 of record OY744540.1, on the reverse strand, counting down.
TTGATTTTATTTATATATCGAATTTTCATTTATATATTGATTTTTTTATTTATTTATATATTGATTTTTTTATATATATATTGATATTTTAATTATATATTGATTTTTTATTTATATATTATTTATATATTGATTTTTTATTCATATATTTATTTATATTTATATATTTTTACTTTAATTTGACATTTATTAATTGAAACCATAGTGAATTATATATACATATATATATTTTATATAATAATAAATAGTTACCTCCCCTTTTTAGATAATTTAATTAGAGTTACGTACCTTTAACTATGTTCTAAATATAAATAATATTTCATTTACTCTGAATTAATAACTTTTTTTATTATTATAAATCTAATTTAATATTATATTTTATTTTCCCTTCTTTCTTTCTTTTTCGTTCTTTCTTTCTCTCTTTTCTTTCTTTCTTTCTTCCTTTCTTTCTCTCTGGTTCTTCACTTCTAAATATAGAATCTCTTACTTAACGGCTATTTTTCTGATCTAGCGTCTCGGCGGCCCCGCATTTCAAATTCCTTGTGCATAGCGTTTCATAACGGTTATAAATGTTTTTTGAAGAAATTCCATCATTTACTATTTCAGATTATGCTGAAGAAGACGGAATCGGGGATTTAAACCCTTTTTCTTGTCAGAAACCACTGGTTCATGTCTGATAAAAATCTGTATTTAAAAAAAAAAATTACGCTCTTAATTTAATTTCATTGAGCACTCTGCTGGTATTTCCCTTTCATTCTTTTTTGAGTATACCATTTATACTATATATATATATATATATATATATATATATATATATATATATATATATATTTCCGTATATATTACAGAATACTCTATTAATCCTCTCATTATCTGTTTATATACATTGTTTATTTATGTCTCTGTCCAGAAATATAACATTATAAGGACCATTAACGACCCGAGTAAAGTTTATCTAAACAAAATAAGTGAGTGTTTAAAAGGATGTATTTACAGGAGGCAAACACTCTTAATTAATTGTGAAGATCGGCTAACAGAGAAAAATATTCTAAATAGTCTAAATGGGACTCAGGTAACATCTGCACTATCTCTATACAAGCAGAACTAAATATATTAACAATATACATAAAAATAGCACAAACTTAATTCATGCTGAAATAAAGACACTAGACTCTATACAAAATTGAGGAAAAAACAACCTTAGACCCATGTGGCAATGTGGTTTCATTTTCTTTCTTTTTTTCTTTTTCCCCCTTTGGCTTAGAAAGATCTACTTATATTAAATAGTCATCCAGTAATACAGTACGAGATAATTTTCCGAAGTCTTTCATGACCAAATTTCTCAAACTCATTGGAGACGTATCGTGCTACAGCTTTAGCTTTACCTACCTTATTCAGTGTTCAATGTATATGTTCAGAAATAAGCTTTAGGATATTGGCAGTGGAACAGAATTGGCCTAAACCCATACCGTCGATCAGAGAGGAGTTTAGCATTTTCAACGTGCAGAACTTTCGCTAAATTGAGTAATTAGTTAATAAATTAAGCGGGGAGCGTGGGAAAACTTATATGACGATACTTTTCCGAGGTATTTCTTTCTTCAGAGCTCTTGAAGACTGGTACCACAGAGGCAGATTTGCAGAAATTAGGTCGGCAAGATTCTGCAAGGCATTTGTTATAGAGTTTGAAGAAAACATGGGCAGCAAATTAGACTATTTATTTATTACTATAGCAGTGAAAAATGTTAAAGTTTTTTATGATAACCAGTAAATAGGAATGGGTCATGATAAGATATTCTGTTAGAGTTTCCGTCTGTACTGGATAATTTTTGAGGGAGTGTTTTTCGGAATTCACGAAGAAAAAGATCGAAGGTAAGCTTTGGAAGCGACGCCATTGTAGTTGGATGGGAAAGGAATTGTTGATTGATTATTAATCACCACATTTTTACAGATCTTTCAGAAATCGTGAGTTCCCAACTTCTGTGACGCGATGCAATTTTTAGTCATCTAACCAAGCAAGTCTTTTACAATCTCACAGTGGTTTACATTAGTTTCTTGCTTCTACATAATTTTGAACATTGTTGGACTTATGCCTGTTGAAACAGTGAAATGCTCGGTCCCTACGCGCAATAGCAGCTGCACAAGTCGAAGTGAACTATTGGTGAGAGTTCTGATTTTGGAATTTCCACGTAAGGAACAAATACTTATATGACTATGTACCCATTCAGTTACTTCGTCTGTACACGCTGAAGCAGATAGAAAAATCAGTTATATGAGTATTATTTTTGGTGATCGAAACTCTCGAAGCCTCCAACAGTGTTTTCTGAAAAAGGTCGAGAAGTGAGGATTGTTCATCCACATGATCACCGAGGGGAGTCGCGAAGGTGGTGGTTTGTGTACGGAAATGTGTAATCGTTAATCTACACCTCCTATTACAAGCAGGATCGCTGTAGTGGGCAAAAGTCAATTTGGGAGCTCGGATCCCAGTAAAGTGTGATGTCGATACTATTAGTAATGTAGTCAATTAGGGTATAGTCCTGGGTCGAAGAAGGTCGGATAGAAAAATATAGGTAGTATATGCTTTTGCTAAACACAGCTCACTTAAAGAAGTAGTCTCGAGTCTCGACCACAGCATCCAGATGAACCTGAACATGGAGCATGCGACCTTTCCACTGTCTATCGAGAAAACCTTGAACAGCGGTTTTTCCTTTGTGTTTAGTTAGTACGGTTAGTATTATTCTCAGCTACATATAATAGTCTGTGAGGTTGCACTCCGGCAAGTTGAGGACAAGACATTCGGAATTTTTAGACATACACTTATGTTTTTTTTCCTGAAGATGTGACACGCCGCTAAAACCTTCTGCCACACGTGTGGCCTTACATCAGCCACCATCTCAACCCAGCATATGATAACAGTGGACAGCAACTCAATATAGCCATCTGGATTTAGTTCGAGTTGCTTTTCAAATATCTGGAGTACCATGTCCTGGTCTCCCCTAGAAACACGCCAAAACGTCATCAGAGTTTAGTAGAACATGGTCTTCATATAGCGCAGGACTTCTGTCGTATAGTCACTTGTTGGTTTGCGTCTTGTGCAACGGGTCCTGACAAAAGTTATTCTCCTTTGAGAAAACAAGAGCATATCTGATCGCCTGGGTGTTTGTAGAGTTTTTTTCTCTGTAAAGAGGGTCTCCTGTGCTTTGATAGTAAGTAGTTTGTCCTTGCGAATCATATACGAAGATCAGCGAGCATCCTTGTTTTGCGCTTTCTTTCATAGTCGCCAACCCAACGTTCGTATTTTTCGTCAAAGTCCCTATTTGCATTGCTTGGTTTTAGCTGCAACTTTTCTTGCAACATCGCGACACAGTTAGAAGACCTTCACTGATCATTAATCTTAGCCACTGCTTCCTCAATTCCGTAGCATTTACTGAGTTCACGGCATTCAAGATATTCAAATTCACCTGCGTTACAGGTAAGAGTTCATGATTATTTTCATCCGGCGAAAATTACCATAATTCAGGTCACTTTCTTACAATATTCCGGACATTTTCCCGTCGCTCATGGTTTTTGAATTCGAAAACTCACCAATATGAAATAGAAACATTATTCCTGGCACTTTATCGGTATTAAATGTTTATATTAGTTCTTAATTAAGAGGATATAAAAAATATCAGAATTACTCCAGACACCTTCTATATATTTAAAACGTGTAAATGTCGACGAGTAATTGAATGCCATTTTATATTTTATTCATATCAGAATTGCAGATTCACACATTTCCTAAATATGCAGATCTCTGATGAAAATGTTGAGATGGGAGCAACGAGCTAGTGCCTTTGTGTTAGACCTAACCTGATGATTGTACGGTGTTCCAATATGTGACTGAAAAAAGATTGATTTTTCTAAACTAGATGAGAACAACGATAGACACAACCTCATTTTATAAAATCTTCCCCCAAACACTAAACCGAGCCAAAACTAACACTAAAAAAGGTCCATCCAAAAAGATTAATATTTGATAATGAGTGTTAAGCTTTATATCTCTGGGGTGTTTTTCTTAAGTTGAAACGGAAAACACAATTTAAGCAAAGAACGATATATTTTCGAATCAAATTGATTTGTTTAACTCTTTTAGGTGAAAGGTACAGGAGAACCCATGAAATACAAGAAGAAAACTCGAGCATCATCACTTCCTGTTTAGAAGTACTGACGGGTCAAATTTTGTGTCCGTTATTTTTCTTCCGACGGTTAAAAATACAAAAAGTCTTGATAAAATTTGAGAAATTGTAAACAATTTATGCGGCAATATTATTTATTCGATACGTTATTACTATGATTTCTAAATGATTTTAATTATGTTGAACCTAACATATCTTTAAACAATACATTTTTATCAAATAAAATAAATATATATATTTCAATATATTTAAAGAAATAAGTAGTGGTACAGCTTTTTAACTGGACAATAAAAACGAACTGTTTTTTACCCGAACTCTAAACAAAACAAAACCTAACCTTAAACTGACCTTAATCTAACTATAAGCTGAACCTTACCTAGTCGGTGTTGTGCTGTTCAAAAGGTGTATTAGTACTAAACAAAAACTATTTTATCATTTATTCATGTAAAAACAACATGCACTATTTGTTTAAACAATTATTAAAAACAAAATCATCATAACAAATACACATTTCAATATATTTAAAATGAAAACAATTTCATTACTTATGTTTGTAAAAACAATATATACTACTTGCTTAAACATTTATGTTTATTATAAAACAAATATATTTTAGCATTTATTTTTGTACAATAATTAGTATAAACAATTTGTTTAAAAAGTTACAATAAAAATTAAATTCTAAATTTGCAATTACGAAACATTTTCTGATTGTGTTATTTATTTGTTGACGTAAAATGCACATGTTATTGATTTCGATTGTTTACCGTCTTGCTGCGAGGTAATTCTAATCATAAGCTAGGATGATCGAGATATCTTCTATCATACCGAAACCTTATTTCAGTATATATATATATATATATATATATATATATATATATATATATATATATATATATATATATATATATATAAGTGGGGTCTGATCAACTCTGCTGGGAAGCCATGAAATTAAATACTGTCTTGTTTTTAAATTCCCGAAACAGTTTTTCATGGTAAACAACTGATGATCCCTTAAAATAGTGTTAGAAACTAACTAATATAATAACTGTAAAAAATAAATTGACTTACATGAGTGATTTTCCACTGGAAGACTTGAGACTATAAGTTTTTTTTATTTTTATTTTTTTATATATATAGTTTTAATGGTTGAGAAACTTCCGAGACTATATATATATATATATATATATATATATATATATATATATATATATATATAAATCATCATACAATTGTTTCTGTTAATTATTACACATATATAATTATGTGACGTGTTCCGGGATGATTTAAAGCATATAATCGATAATTGACCTACGTGTTTATATCGGTGAATACTCTCTTATTACTTATACTGATATTATCATTACATTATAGGTATATAAGTCTACTTGAAATAAGTTAATAATTTATCTTACAATATGCGAAGGCATTAAATCTTCGTTTTTACGTTATAACATGTCAACACATTAAAATATGAGCTCTTCTGATTAGTGATTAATCTGATGTCGCCAAGGTAAAAAAAAGTCCATTTATACAGATTTCAAAATCAATTTTTCAAAAATCAAAGTATGTCATCATGCCTACAAAAACAGTTGAATTTTTAATAAATACATTCTTAAAAAGTTGCACCGGCTTTATTGAGGTAAAGTGTAACTATTGTCTACGCCAAGTGGGCAAACACTACGTATTGTTTTAAAAAGTATAAATACATAAAGTGTCATATTGTTGTATTGATTTAAAGATAGTTTTAACAGCAATACTTACTATTCTTACAGAAGAAGAAAAAAGTAATTTAATATTTAAGAAAGAATATTATTATTATTCACAGTAAATTATTGTTACACTGGCCGTTCTAACAGAAGAGAAACTACAACGGTTCTCACTATAAATAGTGCGAGTAGACAATCACCAGGAGAAAAGGGCAGTATTGTAACTGTCTAGCCGAGTGCCAGTCAGTGTCCTTACCTTTGTACGTTTTATGTTTATACACTTGTTATCTTAACCCAACTTCGACTTGACTTCTTCTTTTTACTGTTGGACTACTTCACAACAATTATACAGGTTGATGTCGAAAACATCGTGTAATTTTCACTGGATCCCGCTAGTGTGCCATAATATATGTACTATTTCGGTTGTAAATTTATAGACACGTGTACGCACGCTGACATGAATTCTGATAAGTTTTATTATAAAAGATAACTCTAGATCAATGTCACTCATCGATTCGTTCGTTAAATGAAAAATGTTATTCGTAATCAAACCATATTTGGTACAAGTAAACTCCATTTCATGCCTGACTTCTCACCGAGTATCAGTCATGCATGCCCAACAGTATTTTATTGATCGCTGTAAATAACTCTGACAGGCCCTTATTTTGAGCTGTGATTGAATTCTTCAGGTTATAAATGTGTTACGCATTGTTTTGATGAACATTATATTTCTGATAAACCGATAGATAAATATTTAGGAGATGATTGGTCTGATGTGTGAAGCCTATTAAGGTCAAGGCCTTCTACTGATGTGACGACTACTAAAGTGTCCCTGTATATAATTAATGATACCAGAACACTAGTGGCCATTCATGACTGAAACTTGGTGGGAAAGTGAGATATAGACTGAAGTGTACTTGTACCAATTATGGTTTAATTGCAAAAAGGATGTGGAAATTTATTAACCAATTCATGCGTGGCATATTTTCTTGTAGGGTGAATATTGTAAAATACTTATAAACTCTTATAGTTAATATTTAGTTTTGTAACGGTTATAGAGACAGGTTGAAGAAAGCATTTTGCACCGATGGTTGTAGTCTTGACGTTTTTTGGTAGTTATTATCAACTGTTCTATGAATATATAAAGACACATTATGTGTTAGCATTTCACAAATAAACATAAAAGTTATGGTAATCTTATTGGAAATCAACTCGGTGTTGCACTATCCTTTGCTATAAATAAGAAAAATATGTATTTTCTAAACACATTTCTAAACTAATTAATATATGAAAAAAGGTTGAAGAGAATGCACTTAAAATCAGTAAATCATAAATGTGTGTCAGATGATTGATTGCCTCACTTCATAGTGTAGTGTTTATTCGTAGCTAAGATCAAAGTGTAATATCTGTTCCGATGGATACTGCACCCCATAGACTGGTATTGGCTTGGCCTTCGGGGCTTGATTTACGCCGGTCTATAGGTCTGTCCTGTACAGTTCTAGGAGGTCCACTCTCCCAGGCTTCGCAACCCCTCTTTGGGGAGGAGTAAGTTTATTGCTTACTATCTGAGGCGCTCCTACCGGGGAATGCCGACGGGGCTGCCCAGGCAATTTTTAAACTCCACTTTCCCGACCCGACATTAGATCACATCTTACTTGTGGGAGTAAGATAAAAACTGGCCTTATGCCTAACTCCTGGAGAGGAGTAAATCAATACTCTTTCAACATTGCTGTTGCCATTCTTAGAAAGGAATGTTATTGACACAATAATTATTTCATAGAATATCAAAAAGCGATCAGCAATAAACCAAATCCTTTTCGAAAGAAATATATAATGCCGAAGAGCGTGACCTCTTAAGTAGTAGTTGAACCGTACTTTATGCTGTTTTCTTTCGCGTGTTAGCCCAACTTCTCGTCTATTTCAACTTCCGTTTATGTCTCTCTCTCTCTCTGCCTCTCTCTGTCTCTCTCTCTGTCTCTCTCTCTCTCTCTCTGTCTTTTTTCTGCCTCGCTCTCTCTGTCTCTGACTCTGTTGTTGTCTCTGTCTCTGTCTCTGTCCCTATCTTGATATGTCTCTCTGTATCTGTCTCTGTCTATCTGCCTCTGGCATCTGGCCTCTGTCCCTGTTTGTCTGTCTGTCTCTGTATATGTATATGTACTGATCCCTGTCACTGTGTGTATGTCTGTCTGCATGTCTGTCTCTCAGTCTCTGCCTCTGTCTCTGTCTGTCTGCCTGTATGTATGTCTGTCTCTCAGTCTCTGCCTCTGCCTATGTCTCTCTGACGGTGTATGTATGTCTGCCTGTGTGTCTCCGTCCGTCTGTTTTTCTATCTTTGTCTCTGTATGTCTATATGTATGACTGCCTTTGCCTGTATGTTTCTGTCTCTTTCTGTCGTTATGTCAGTTTCTGTATATCTGTCTTTGTCAGTCTGACTGCTGGCTTCTCTCTGTCTCTGTCTGCCTCTCTCTCTCTCTCTCTCTCTCTCTCTCTCTCTCTCTCCTTCCCTCTTTCCTTACATCTCACCTTTCCCGTTCTATTGCTGGTAATTTATCTGCCTCTATATTATATCCAACCATATGGTATTGATATGGCGTGAAACAGACAAAAACACAACTTAATGCGTATCTATTCTATAATGAAGAACAATGTTATATATATATATATATATATATATATATATATATATATATATATATATATATATCTGTATCATAACACAAAAGTATTTCCGACGAATAAGGGAAGGGAGAAGTTCTTTCTATCTTGACAGGTTTCTTTATTTCCGTATTATATTATTTTTCTATATCAATATATACGTGTTTTCTTTTCTTTTTTAACTTTCAAGTATGAAGCGTTTTCTTTCTTATTTCTTTCTTTTTCTTCTGTTAACGGGCTATTGGTAAAACGTTCGACGTCATTTTTGTATGTCTAGCCCCCACCCTGCGCCTACATCACAATAAGCAAAGGAAGTATATTAAAGGAAGAAAATAAAGCAAAATCAACGGTTGGTGTTTTGTTCAACACGCGATTTCTCGTTTTTTTTAATTATTCTATTGAAATAAAAAAAAATATCAGAAAAAACTTACATTGTAACGCAGAGCAAGTCATAGAGACTTCGCCGTTTGAAATGAATTCGCAACAGAATCCTCCACTCTAAGTCAAAAGTGATATACAGTTGTTTATTTTGTCTTTTGGGTCATAAGTATTTATGATAATAATTTATCGATAAAAATTAAATTAATAACTTAATTTTATCAATTTATATCAATATTAGCGCGAACATTGGCGGAGCATATATTTCCTTACTGTCTGTGTTCACTAGTATTATTATATAAAAAGTGAGAAGTATATATTGGAAGAAGAACTCGGCAAAAATAAACGGCGATTACCAAGAAAAATGTTGTTAAACAAAAAAGAAATGCTATAAAAAGTAAGTAAAAATAAGACCCCCTTAGTTAATAGATGTTCTTTCATTTATTTGATCCCGTTCTTTTGTAGTTAAAGAGGACACGAAGCAGCGTGTGTCGGGTTAAGGGGGTCTCTTTTATTTTTCTTTCATATTCAGTTGAACATCAGGTGATGAAACAGTTCAACACAACACATGATTCTCTTTATCTTTCTTACTTTATGTATGTATGTGTGTATGTATGTATGTATGTATGTATGTATGTATGTGTATGTATGTATGTCACTTCCTCTTTCTCTGTTCGTCGATCTATGTACAGGGTGGGCAAAAATAAGGGTCCTATTTTTAAAAATTCATAGCTTTTTTATTTATTGATTTTTTTTATTTTTTAGAATAAGTAAAGGACCCCTTCCGAAGCAAGCATGAGCCGTATTAGCCCTAAGGAACGTACCCTCATTTAGAAAACATTATTTTTGATTAAAAAAGTTTTTGTAAGTTTTAACAAGTGTTTTTCGGCTAAAATTTGTTTTGTTTATTTCAAAAAATCTCGGAAGGGTCAGTCTACACACACATAAAGTTTGGTGAGTTTAACTTTTATTTTGTGGAAGTTATTCAAATTCAAGTTATTCAAATTTAAAGATAGGACCTTTATTTTGGCCCACCCTGTATATTAGGGACCTCCAAAGTTAACTATAGAATTGCCCCCATCCCGTATTTGTAACACGATGTAACGGTAATATAGCTTTATATTATCATCAAAAGAAGAAACATAAAATAAACTGCTGATGATTTAAAAATAAAATTCAGCGAACAAAAATAATGAAAATAGAAAACTAAAAAAGGTGTACTTTATTCACGCCTTTACACAACGTTCCCATGTGTTGACATATTTGTATGCGCTAACGCCCGTGTGTTTAATAAATCGAGCAAAAATCAAGTAATGGTCAGATTTACACGAGATTTTCGATACTTATTTATTATTGAACTAATTTATCAACAATTACTCTTTTCGAAAAAAAAATGTCTACGTTACCCCCCTCCTTATTATATTTCATGAAATGTGAACAAATTTATTCTGATCGATAGAAATGTTAATGTTACATAAAGCGAACGAGTCTTAACAAAACACATCAGATTTACCATTTCTTTTTATTGGTTTCCACTTTTGGGTAAAGTATTCGGGAATTCATAAATAACAAGTGTAAACAATAGGCCCCCTCTGTTCAAAAATATAATAATATCGTACTAAACTCTCAAAATAAAGAATGGATGTATTTTCCAGCTTGATAATTTAATATTTAACCAAAGTATTTTACCTAAACCCAATTTCATATATATATATATATATATATATATATATATATATATATATATTAATTTAAAATAAATAATATTAAATTATTTTTACCTACATACGCTTGCGTTTCGAGATTATAATATTGGACTGTCGCACGGTTACAAATCTCTGCCAAAGACTCAACATAGACTCCGTAAGCAAGTGCTGAAACCATGAAGCCATGGGATATTACTACGTTAAAGAATGGAATTCAAGTTGCATGGATGCGAAGGGCGACATACCAAGAAAGACTGACTAAAGATTCTACGAACGTTGTCAGAATATGCCTTATAGCTAAGTGTCAGTCTATGTGTAACTTCCCCGAACAGGGCTCAACTGTAATCTTATTAAAGGGGCTTATAACAATATTTATTTTAAATAAATAATATTAGTTTTTACCTAAATACGTTAACTTTATTGTTTAGATATTATAAAACAAAGAATTTAAAACACAGTTAAGCATATCATATAAAATACGCACATAATGGTGACGTCATTGTTGTAGTACGCTTTGGAGGTCCGTAATAAATATCAACCTCTCCATCCTTCTTTCTATAACTGTCTATCCATCTATCACTATATCTTACAAGATGTCGATTGGTTGTAAAAGAGGCAAACAAAACGAAAGAAAATGCGTAAGTAAAACATAACAAGACGTGGGTGACGCTTCGAATAAAGTCGTCGTCACCTTCGTCAATCCATCTACCGTCTCGTTGCTTTTTGTCTCCGTGCGAACCGCTTACTGCCTTTATGATAGTTTGCGTAATCTATATGCAAATTAATCTCCCTATGTATCTCGTGAATTTCGAGGGATATGTGCATAGCACATGTGATCCTATGCAACTTACGACCTGGTTATATACTCAGCTGATTACAGAGAGCTAAGTGAAGGGTTAAAAATCGTTAGTGTAAGTTATGGTTTGGATCTGACACGACTAGAACACGATACGCCGGGATGAAACTGCTAGCCGTATCGACATTTCTCTTCGGGCTGGGATCAAAGTGTTGTACCTGTTCGTTTCTCAGTCTGTGAAGAAATAAATCTTACTACACTCAAGCAATTTTCATTTTTGTCAAAATCTAGAGTTCCTCTCGTTTTAATTTACTTGCCCCCCCCCCCACATGGGCAAAGTTAGACACAAGGTTGGTTTTAATGTGAGGAAAATTCAGCTCCCTCAGAAGTGGCACTCTGGACTTAGACAAATATTAAAATTGACTCCGTCTAGAAGGATCTCTCCTTCACCGATAGATTGCAGAAGTGAAGTATCAGACTAGATACTACACTTTGCTCTTTGCAAAAACAGTTCCCCTTGTTTGGGAGTTGAATTTTCCACATATTTAATATCGACCTTGCATCTAACTAAACCCTTGTGAGGAGGCACGTAAATAAAGATGATTTCCTCTCAACTATCATCTAATTATGTTAAAGAGAGAAAGAATGATCTGAAATATTATGCTCGGCAGACATCAACGGCGATTGCAAATAAAAAAATCAAAGAGAATATTAACTAACTAATACTGAATATAAAAAAAGGAAACATTACTTTCTGTAAATGTGGTAAATAAAAATCTAGACGAGCGTTCGTCAATAGATATATGCAATGATATTTTATCTCGTTTTTTACTGTGGTGGTTTAACCCATTAGAAAATGCTTACCGGATCACATCCGGAACATTTTTTTATGCCACATTAACTGCGATATTGCCTATTCAGCAGGTTTAAATGTGGGTCAGATCACAACTTATTATTGAACTGCATGTCAAATGACTGAACCACTTTCACGCAGACAATAAAAAACACGTTTCCTTTATTGCGTGCGTCTGAATGGCAATGTACATGCATAATGCATTTATCGGTGCACGTGTTCGCATTTTATAAGGACATACGTACATTCTTACAAAACAGGGTGTCGGCTGTCAGTATTAATACAGATCACTTGTTTCTACAAATGAGTCACCAAAAATTCCGTATAGAATCTCACCTTCGACATAAAGACTCACGAGTTCGGCAAAATGCACATGATGAAGTATGGTGGTTACATCGGCCGAAACGTTAAGTAAATAACATGCAAGATAAGAATGATAGACGGACTAATCCAAATAATAGAAATCATCGATCCTCGTGACAAAACTCTCGAAACATAATTTGACTAATACTCTCAAATGTACAAATATACATGAGAGGTTTTATTTTTTTAATTTTTGTCAGTGGGATTACAGCTCCTAATTTAGGGTAAGGGTTATGATGTTGAATGGCTATAATAAATGTGATGGGACAGAAACCGTCTCTAATAAAAGTGCCCCTCAATAATCTTCCAGGTGCTTCACTCCATCTGTGTTCTCTAGTCGACATGAGCCTATTTTTTTCTTCATAGAATTGTTAATTTTCTCTTTAAGCATTCAATTATCTATGCTCCCAGAATTGAGTCGTAGGATTTGTCGCAGTCAATTCATGCCATGACGTTGGGCTATTTTCTGCTTTTTTGCTTCTTTCGCGGTGTTTTGTCAGTATCATAGTCGTGATACAAGCATTTACATTACGTTTTAGCGTGTGGCTATTGAAATAGAATAATAATCTAATGTTAAAGTTCATATTTCTTACCAATTATATTTTCGAAAGATCTGTATCTTTATTGTAAATTTTCTGAACAGCATACGATGATATATACAGGGTGTTTCAAATGTCTTGGGAACATAACGATTTTTAATGACTCAAAAACTATTAGGAGTTGAAAAATGAAATTGGTACCGTTGGAAAGGTTAAAGTTTCAAGTTTTGTGGGGAATCTTCAAAGTTGCTCAATATGAGCACCATTCGTCACACGGCAGACATCTAGTCGATAGTCCATTTCCTGCCAAACGCGTTCCAGCATCTTGACGTCAATGGTTCCCACAACTGCCGTTACTCGAGCCTTTAGTTCGTCAATATCTCTTGGAAGGGGCGGCACATAGACTTGTTGCTTGACAAAGCCCCAAAGGAAAAAGTCACACGGGGTAAGATCTGGAGACCTAGGAGGCCAGGGCATGAGAACGTCATCACCTCGCCCAGATCTCCCAATCCATCTACCAGGCAGCCTTGTGTTAAGAAACTGCCTTACTCTAAGACTCCAGTGTGGTGGTGCACCATCTTGTTGAAAAATGAAGTCATCAGATTCTGCTTGTTCCAACTGAGCCATTAACCAGTCTTCCAGCATGTTGAGATAGGATTCACCAGTGATAGTTGCCTCTTCAAAGAAGAACGGTCCATAGACACCTTTCTTGGAAATTGCACAAAACACGTTCACTTTTGGTGAATCTCGCTCGTGCTCAAGAAGTTCATGAGAATTCTCAGTACCCCATATGCGAGTGTTATGCTTGTTAACTTTGCCATTCAGATGGAAGGTCGCCTCATCGCTAAAAACAAGCCGGTCATCAAAGCCGTTATCTTCCAACTTCTCTTGCATTGCAATGCAAAAGTCACGGCGAAGTGGCTTATCAGTGTCCTTCAACATTTGGACCAACTTGAGCTTGTAAGGTACCATTTGCAGTCGTTTCCTTAAGACACGCCAGACAGTTGCTGGAGCAGGCTGAAGTTCCCTGCTGGCTCTTCTCACTGATTTACGGGGGCTCCGCTGAAAGGCTGTCCGAACTTGCTCAACTGCATCTTCTGAAGTTGAAGGGCGACCTGTTCGCTTACTTGGGCACAAACACCCATCTTTCACAAATTTAGCATGCCATCTGACAATGGATTTCCTTTCAGGGGCTTCTTTTTTAAATTTCCTGCGAAATGCACGCTGAACACATGTCCACGATTCAGTCTTTGCAAATTGGAGGACGCAAAATGCCTTGTCTTGTTTAGAGAACGCCATTACTGCACCTGGAAAGATAACACGAAAATCATTAGTATGACCAAAAACTTGATTAAGCAAGCTTTAAAATGGCACCAGTTTCATTTTTCTACCTGGAATAGTTCATGAGATATACGCATTTGTAATGTTCCCAAGACTTTTGAAACACCCTGTATTTTATTTTTATTCGTTCATTTTTCAAAAAGTGAATAATGGACCATAAATAAGGCGGCGTTTACTATTGTTGATGTCACGTGTTTATCTTTATATCATATATACAGTAAGGTCAGAATTGAACTTATTGTTTTACCCGAGACAACTTTGATAACAAACTATAGATAAAAGTATGTTTTCTTGAATGATGTATGCGATTATTTGTTCGTGTTTAAAAGATTGTAAAATTATTTCATCATATGGCATTTCACTTTTGGCTAATATCAAAGTGTAGTATCTGTTCCGATGGATACTACACCCCATAAACTGGTATTGTCTTGGCCTTCGGGGCTTGATTTACGCCGGTCTATTGGTTTGTCCTGTGCAGTTATAGTAGGTCCACCCTCCCAGGCTTTGCCTCCTCTCTTTGTTTATTGCTTACTGCCCGAGGCGCCCCTACAGGGGAATGCCGACAGGGTTGCTCAGGCAATTCTTAATGGCCAGATTGCTCACTTTCTCGGGCGCTGGCTTTTCAAACCCCACTTTCTCGACCCGACCTTGGGTCACATCTTACCTTGTTGGAGTATGATAAAACTGGCCTTGTGCCTAACCTCTTTGAGTGGACGTAAATAAATACTCCATTAGGAAGTCGGGTGAGTTTTTACTCTCACACGCAAAAAAAATTAACACTGCATTCATATACACTGAAAAGACTTTTAAGACACATACTTTTCTAGCACGGTTATTATTAAATATAACGTTAGATACTCTAGCTGTTATCAAAGTACAAGAACCACTCCTTCTACATAGATATTATTCCTATACGCATTTTGATTATTTAATAATGACTTTTACATTATTTTGGTATTCTTGCGTATCATCGCTTATATTTAGCCTTTTAATCAAATAGGTCGTTTTCAAGTGTAGATATTCTAAAACATAAATGTTCTGTTTATAGAGGTAGAGAAATATACAGATTATTAAATGGAGAAAGAGTTAAAGAGAGCGCTAATGTAGATCGATATGCAATAATCAAATAAATCTATACTTTGCAAAAATATATATAATTTCTATTTGTAATAGGTTAAAAGTCTTAGCAAAATTTGAAGAGGTGTTTGTTCGCATCCGTAATAAAATAATCATAATAGCAGTGATTTGCGTTGCGCGCAGACTGTCGCATCGATGTGCAAGATAGTATTATTTAAATAGGTCGAATGTTTTAGCTAAACTTGTTATATAAAACTACCACATTTTTAATATATACATTCGATCGATCTCCGGCTTTTTTGCAGAAATACAGTAAAACGTCTTTTTTAAAACATTGACGGTGGGTATATTTTCCAAGGCTCAGATATTTTATTAATTATTCAATCCACAGAGGGTTTTTCGTACACAATATACGGTCAGTTTTGTTGATTGTTTGTTGAACAAATACGAGAGAATTCGAGAGAAACGAGAATGTTATGGGTAGTATTTCCTTAAAATTATTAACGTGAATAACTTTAAAACCAATAAACAAATGTAAGATACAGGGGTCCTAAAATGATATTTAGGGAGATGCGCAAACATCTGTTTGCTTAGCGACGATGTGCCTTGTGTATTTTTTTCTTGTAAGCCCTTTTAATATACAACTTAATGAAAGATTGACTAAACTGAAATTCATTATGGTGAAATTTAATTTCGTAATGTATGGGGAATACTCAGTGGCGTGTTTGCCTAGGCGGTGTATGTCTGTGTGAGTATGTGTGTGCGTGTGTGGGTTGTGTGTTTGCGAAGTGTTTTGTTTTTGATTTACAATCGATCGTATCCCGCAGAAGTCAATTAACCGGAAATTACTAAAAATACTTTTCACTCAAATTGTTACGTTTCTATCAAGAATAACAACAAATAGAACTATGACTTTTAATAAATATAAAACACATTTATTTAAGTAGTAAAACAATAAATACGAAGAGGGAATAAATGAGATGTCTTTTTGCAAAGCAAAGGGACTTCGATCTCTTGCGTATGCATATATAATCGAATATTCTAAATATTCATTAAATGAATGAGTAGAACTATTGAGAGTAATCTCGAGTAGACGGTGCACTGAAATTTACAAAAGTTGACCTATCGAATTCGTTAGCTAATTTCATGGTGTCGTCTACGTCCCCCTTCCTCCTCCCACCTTACTTGTGTAACTTACTGATACGTGGTGTTTATTTAGTAACAGAGTATATTCCTTCCGTCTCTGCGTCGACAGCCGGATGTAATTCTTCCGCCCGGTATTATCTCTCAACTATCTACATAAGATTATGGAACCCCAGAGACAAAAATCCAACTGAAAGATATAATAAAAATAATATAAGAAAAACTACCGAAGTGATTATTCAAAATCCGCAAATGTTACAATAAAATAGTGCGGATCATGTGATTGATCTTTACACATTTATTGGCCGAAGAGCACGTACTTAGTAACATGAGTAATAGGATCAAAATGGTAGCCTTGAATATGTCTGCTTCCTATTTCCAAAAGTTCTTTTGTGTATACTAATGGGGCACCACTTACCTAGGCCAAAAGTCACTCGAGGATAAGTATTAGTGAGATTTTCAGTTAGATGATAGAACAGTATTGGGAAAGGATTAGATAGCTGTGTTTGATTTATTCACAGCACGACTAGATGAAACATATTTGTTGACTAGATTTTAAAACGATCATGTGGTAGTCTATAGGTTAACATTACATTGATAACGGGTTCAACAAGCGGGAAGTCTGTTGCAAGAAACTCTGTTCATGTAAGGTTTGATTTAGCTTAGGTAGAAAGAGAAAGATAGAAGTTTTTGTTTTCTGGGCAGTGTATGTAGAGAGATGTGTTCTTGCTGAGAATGTATTACAAAGGATTGAAGATTAGTTAAGAAAACACAATAGAAATACCATAAAAAAGACTAGCAACGTCTTTTTCTGAGTAAGGCGCGTTAGGGAAGAAAACAGATCATCTTCTACTAGACATAGCGTCACGCCTAGACATTACATTTACTGATTAATATAAAACCTTGTCTTAATTTAATTATCCAATTCGACATGTGTAGGCGTACATTCGTAATTCATCTCCCGAAGACCTCTCTGGCAGAAAAACAGCCATTCCCCAGAATTCCTGTCACAAATATCGAGAGTGCTCGCACAATAACGTGAGGTTGTATACTGATTCAATTATATCTTATTCAATCAGACGGCTCGATCAAATCTGAAGTGGCTGCTTATTCGGTCCTAGTGTCTTCCAGTCACGCATCCCCTCGCTTCGACGTGATGTACTTACGCGGTGGATTCTCATATATAGCTGAATTTGTATGGCATATTTTGTAAATGTATTGCAGCTATTCTGGATTTGATTCTGCTTCTCTTCTTTATATATCGATATTACAATACGCGAGATTCTGCAATATAAATATGTATGCGGGTCATCAGGCTCATCATCAACTACATCATCATCGACGTCATCATCATTCATCATCATGATCATAACCAATCTTTCTTGCTGAATAACAAATAATTACTTTTTATGTTTTTCTCATTAACACAGTTCATGAGTGAATAGTGTTCATGCATCTATCTCCCCGAAGAGTTCAGGAAGTACTGCTCTATCTTGCCCAAATCGCATGAGTCGCCACATCTATTCACTCATACGTTCACGTATAATTGAATGACACCTTCCCCGCCTTACCTGAACGTTTTCATGGCTTTTTGATAAGGTCAATCCTGGAATGAACGAACAGCAAAGTATTGATCTCCACACGAAATCTATTTAGTAATATGTCTTTAAAAATACTGTCTGATCCGAAAGTTGCTGATGATAACCGACTGATCTCCCGGAAGCAGGTGATCATTTTAAATTACATTTATATGCGAAACTAAAAAATGTTGGTGGTATTCTGTCTCTTTTATTTCTTTTTACTTTCACCTTCTCAAGCTGCTTCTATATAATCGCATAAAAAGTAGAATATGATTTAGTGTACAGGGCTCTAGTTTTACCAAAAATAATCTATTTTTCAATAAACACGGACACATTTATTACAATCCAGTAATTTTCTACGAAAATATTTTAAAGCAAGTTGTGGTATGTGCCGTGGGTTTTTTTCATATGCAAAATTTGCACGTTGGCGTATTTCGGGCATATTTACATAAACCAGCATTACACGTAATAGTTTAGACGCGCCTCTGTTTTAATAAATGAATTAATACTTACTTTTTGAAAGTTTGATGCTTTGTTTGTTTGTCAAGGAAACGTTTTTAATCTAGATACATAGAAAGATGTTATACAAGCCAACATTACTGTACGATTGTACGACTGTAAATAGAAGATTTCTCTTTTCAATCTGATTTTTCATTCTTCTAGATAAGGCACAAAGCAATATTTGATAAGCTAGTGTATCTACAAGTCTGTCAGCCGCTGAAGAGAGTCGGATAGCTAAGTCCTGCCGTGCTTGAAACCGACGGTACGAATGTTGTACTAATTTTTCTGTACCAAAATAAATAAATATATATATATATATGTGTGTGTGTTTCGCTTTTTATCGTTTTAGCCCGAAACCGACGGTATCATGTTTTATATGTTCTGAATGCATGTACTATAATTAATCAAATAAATATGATCCTCTTATTATTGCATAATTTAGCACTCTGTTAGATGATTTATTTCCACTAAAACAATGATATGGTTAGATGTGTGCATACGTTTATATATTTGTAAGTAAAGAATCCACTCCGACAATAATTAACGGATCATTATGAATATTTAAACTAGTATGCGTACGCGTCGGTAATTGGAACTATATTAAGTTTACTTTAAATGTATGCAAACAGGGCAATGAGGGTGTGGAAGTCTATCGTTAAAATGAAGATACTTCCAATTTTTTAGAACATGTTTACAATAAGTATTACCCATCAATTATGCCCTTAATTCCAGTATTTCACATTATTTTAAAGGTGTTTAGTGAACAAATTGTGGCCATGTTTGAATGATGTAACGCGTAATTGAACAAGCTAATAGATAGAATGTGAAGTCAGCATTGCTTATCCCCTAATTTCGAATGGGCATTCTCACTGTAATTGCATGTTATATCTGCGAACCTTGTTATAATCCCAATATGGAAACCGACACAACAACTTAATATATTTAAATTCGATTCAAATCGTTAAATTGTTATCCACCATTCAGTCAAATATGTTTCAATGCTGAAGGGATATAAAATCAACGATATTGGCTCATTTCCGTAATAACACTCATTCTTCGCTGTCAACCATCGGCATTGACTTGGAAATACTTCGACTTGTCGATGACAAAGAGGTTCACGGAGATTAGTTTCCATAATAATTTGCAATTTAGAAATTGTCCAGTGTTGATTTAATATTCATGGGAGGTGTAAAACTAACAAACTAACTAATATATATATATATATATATATATATATATATATATATATATATATATATATATATATATATATATATATATATATATATATATATATATATATATATATATATAGATGGCTGCTTGTTCGAGGTGGTTAATTCAGAGACGCAATTGATGCAATGCCATCCGATGTGAGTTTGTTTTGATTTACTGATTTTCGGTCGTTTATTTTGTGTCACACCGCAATGTATAATTTTTCGAATTGATAACTTTAATTTGTATTTCTGATAAATTAAAAGGGCTACGATCCGATTTTGACATACACGTGTTGGTTGGCCTCCTACTGAACGAAACAGAACCGTAAAATTGTATCAAAAGGGTTTGTTTTGAAAAAATGTTTCATATTATTTATATTATGAAACATATTAGTCTTTTAAATCTAACAAAATCCCATATATATATATATATATATATATATATATATATATATATATAAAGCTCTATTTTGATATTGAGCACTTTTTATAAACCCGGTTAAAATTCTCTGGAATACCACCCTGTGGATATTTTTTACCTGGATTATTACCATTATTATATATATATATATATATATATATATATATATATATATATATATATATATATATATATATATATATATATATATATATATAATGTCATGCACAGACTGTTGTTTACTCTTTCCAAGATCCATGAGTGTTTCTAGACGCCGTAGTGTTATTCGCACCCCATATCCGAGTGCTGGATGTCTGATGCACACCAAATAAAATGATAAAATTAACTACTGGAAGTGCAAAAAATTATATCGTCTGTATTCGAATTATCCATATTTTTTTAGATAATTTAACGATGCTGATAAGTGAAAGGAACTAATAATAACGGAAGTATATTTTTTTTAAATAGTAAAAGGCAAACATTTTTTCCTCTGCTAGAGTGATCATATATTTTATTTTGATTTCTATTTTCAACACTCAGTTTATACAATAATGTTACACATAATAATTCTACTATCCATCCTCCACCTCAGGAAGGCGATAATGATCTTCTAACGGTAGTTAATGATAACGCAAACCATAATATACAATCAATTAACCAACATAATGCATATCATGAAAATACAGTAAACAGAAGTAGACCCGTGAATAGAAATATAAGTGGTTCAGGAATAATAGCAAACCCTAAGATACACACTAATATTGGGGCTACGGCAAATCTAATTAAAACCCGGATTACTATGCATAATTACTCCTTCAAAACGATGTCAGCAACAACAAA
Source organism: Sepiola atlantica (assembly GCA_963556195.1). Classification (NCBI taxonomy): domain Eukaryota; kingdom Metazoa; phylum Mollusca; class Cephalopoda; order Sepiida; family Sepiolidae; genus Sepiola; species Sepiola atlantica. The sequence goes on along the minus strand of OY744540.1, from coordinate 27,124,242 downwards.
CCATCACTGACTACTTTAGTTTAAAATTTAAGATCAAAAAAATATTCCACACAGTATAAAATGGTCCATTCTGAAAAAATCAAACTCTTATATCCCAGGATCTTGATCCTGCGGTCTATGCAATTTAGAGGCCGTGATGATTTTCACAGCACCGAAACGTTTAAATTTAATTAACTTTAGAAATTAATTAGTTTCCAAATGTCGCCATAGGAGGAAATTTAAGTATGCACAATTCAGCCCACCACCAAACCCACCGTAGCTGCTTGAGTGAGTGTCGGGACCGGCTTCGGAGTATCCAGTCTAGGAGATGTATGTGTTAAATTTTCCCTGCCTATAAGGCTTAGACATTGAATATGCCTAAATATCTCTTTAAATCTCTTTAATTTTTTTAAGTTGCATAGGTGTGGTCTTTTAATTTTTTAATTTTTTTAATTATTGATTTTTTAAGTTATTAAATTGCGGGGGGTCTAGATTTTTAATTTTTCAAAGTTTTAAATTGTTAAACTCTAAATGTGTTAACAACTTCTTAATTATTAATTTCATGAATCTTCTAAATTATATGAAAGGGCTCAATGTGTGGATTTTGTTTGTATACTTAAAGCAGAGGTTCAAATAGTAAATTTGGAGGGGGAACATATCGAGACTCTGACCTAAATTTACAGATCCGTCCATGTGACCCAGACTTTTAATATTCAAATATATACATAACTGATTTGACCCAGACATATAACATCCGGTATAATATAATTAAATTTACACATCTCTCACAATGTGTGGGCGTTTTCCATGTTAACTGAAGACATGTAACATCCGTTTGTGCGCGCGGTTTGAATTCATTTTCGTTCGCGCGGTTTTGAATTAACTTTTGTTCGTGCAGAACATCTTATCAAGGAGAAGTGTTCGCTTTCAGATTTCTTACGCTGTCTATTAGGATTACGCGAGTTTTATTACCTTTGAATGTAATTTTTTTCTTTTGAGTAATTTTTACGAACCCGGAAAAATGGCCGAATACATCAGGTTAGTTTAATTTTATTCGAATTGGATTTTATGGTTTGCATTACTCCTATCAGTTCTTAGGGACTCTGAATGTGGACATCATAATATTCAACACCAAGTGAGTTTTTTGAACATTTCATATTATTTGTTTTCTCTATCGTTTTCTTATCGTTTTATTAATTTGCATACACCTTGACGACAATTTTCACTGTTATCTACTGCATCGTTAGCAAACGAATTTCCCGCCTGGATACCTTTTGTCGTTTTAGGGCCACCATTCACCAATTGGATTATTTTTTAATCAACCTCTTTGATATCTTGCCTGGAGCTATTTTAGACCTGTTGATTTGGATGAACTGTAGAGTTTTACAATAAAGAATGTTTTGGGACGATATATTTGATTTTTTATATACCTTTATGTATTTTTATATATTTTTTTAATATATTTTTTTCAAAGTTTAATTTTTATTCCCTGCAGTAATGTTATTGTAGTAATGGTCCTCTGAGGAGAAGTTTTTCTTTGAAAACTCATGAGTTAACGACTGTAAACAACTTTGCCTGAACATTAAATTGTAATAAAATTTGATTCGCACCTTATTTTATTCTTTCACTTTATCTATTGCTATATATATATATATATATATATATATATATATATATATATATATATATATATATATATATATATATATATATATATATTCATTTTGGTACAGAAAAATTAGTACAACATTCGTACCGTCGGTTCCAAGCACAGACGGGCTTAGCCATCCGGACAGATGACAACAGAAGCTGAAGAGAGCCGGATAGCTAAATCCTTCTGTGCTTAAAACCAACGGTACGAATATTGTACTATTTTTTCTGTACCAAAATAAATAAATATTACGCTCGTAATGTTTAACTTTAATTCTAAATTAATCAAGTACTCCTGTATATTGCAAAGAAGTTATATATATATATATATATATATATATATATATATATATATATATAAATGTGTGTGTTTGTGTGTGTACATATATATATATGTATATGTATGTATATATATATATGTATAAATACTATAAAATGAAATGTGTATATATATATGTATATATATATATACTATTCAATGTGTATATATGTGTATATATATATATATATATATATATATTTATATATACTATTGAATGTGTATGTATGTGTAGAGTATATATATATATATATATATATATATATATATATATATATATGTATATATATACTATTAAATGTGTATATATATATATATAAATACTATAAAAATGTGAATTATTGGGTATCTAACTTGATTGTAAAATCATGAAAAACTTGGTTTAATTACAAAATCAAAAGTATATTTCTTCCTCTATTTGTGCGTATCAGGTTTAATAGCCATTCCTATGATATGGGTAATTATATTCGCTCTATGTTAACATTATTTGAATTATGATTAATCCGGTAGGTATTGCTATCTATCTATCTATCTATCTATCTATCTATCACACACACATACACACATATACATATATATATATATATATATATATGTATATATATATATATATATATATATATATATATATATATATATATATTCAAGTACGGGTATGAGCAATATGCATTTCATTAGGTTTTAATTATATGGGGAAGCATATTAAAATGTAATGTTAATACAAAATAATATTTACGTAACTCAAATGGTTGCTTTAAATACGGATCACATAATTCATTATGATGAGTCTATTTGGTTTGAGGTTCATCATACCAATACATATTATTGTTGTTCAAGATCTCGCACCGATTCGGTTAAAATTTGATTTCATAATTTAGCGCATTTATTATTTTATTTTTTATCTCGCTTATTTACAATATTTTTCGTGGGGCTTGCAAATTTGGTTTTACAAAGAAAATAATATGTCCACGTTACTCAACGTGCTGCGTAAAATATATATTCCATAATTCACCATGGTCGTTTCCTCAGTTTAGGAATAAATCTTCTGCGTATATATATATATATATATATATATATATATATATATATATATATATATATATATATATACATAATAAGCTAAATTTATAAATACACACACACACACACATATATATATATATATATATATATATATATATATATATATATAAACAATAGAATGCAGATTACAAATACTACACCTTTATTCATAGGTGAAGACGTAAATCTTTTACGGAGGTTTCATAATCTATCTAGACAAACAACGTATACAAACGTATCCTGAATTTTCCCGAATTATACATTTCATGGTTTACTTATAAATGCTCTTCAATTATAAATTTATATCTATTTAGCTGTAAAATTTAAGTTTTACTACAAATATATACATATGACTACAGTAAAGACCGTTGCTTCTTATAACGCACACATACGACGCATATATATATATATATATATATATATATATATATATATATATATATATATATATAATATCGGGAACTGTGTCGCAGCGATGGACTGGAAAATTGGCTGATCCAAAAAATTACTTCTCCTTTCCCTGAAAACATTACTGTTGTTATTCTTATTGTTACTTTCCATAATAAGAAATGTTCAAGTTATTAATCAAGACACATTTTTTGTTGTTTATGGGCAAGTAAATTTGTTTGTTTAATGGCCTGTTCATAAAATCTATTTACGTTAGCATATAAGATTAAAATAAATAAACTGTAAATAAAAGGAGAAACTAATGTGTAAGCTACGTAAAAAAAAAATGAAAATTTACGGTGAAACGAAATAAGAGTTTTTAAAGTGAATTTCACAATTATTAATAACTAGAGCAATGAAGTAATGGATTATGTCATGCTCCAAAATTATTCCGAGTGAAATATATTACGGCGCGTCAACGTTAAAGAAGCTTAAATGTCTTATATTTCGATCTTATATAATCTCTAGTTAAAATGTATTTAATTTTATAAGTTAATTGATGTAAAAAGTACGTCACATTACTATAAGGTGTTTGTTTTGCATTAAACAAGTCGCGCGTGCGTAGTCCCCCTCTGTATGTGACTCGATGTGGCGAGTGTAAAATGCAATACATTTTGGCAATTTGGGGCATTTTTGACCCAACTTTCCCGCCCTGGTGGCGCAAACCAGAATGTGTTCAGGTCAAAGATGCTCATTTTATATCCAGAACAATTGCCTCTACATTTTGGCCAAGTTTCAGAAAAATTCAATGGATGGATCAAACGTTATGGGAGAAAAGGGTCATTTTTTGCTATTTTGGAGGCTTTTGACCCCCTGGGGGCGCGAACCAGATGTTTTCCAAGGTCAGCGATACTTATTTTCTATTAGGAACAATTACCTCCACATTTTGGCTAAGTTACAGAGAAATTGAATGGATAGATGAAAGGTTATGGGGAATAACATGTAATTTTTTGACATTTCGGGGCCTTTTGACCCCCTGGGGGGCTAACCAGATTTTTTTTCAAGAATCGAAGACTGTCACTTTCTAACCTGACCAAAGTTACAACTTCATGCACAATTTCAGAGAAATTCAATCGATGGTTGCGGAGAAAAATCCGGACGGACGGACATGCCTCAAAACATAAGTTCCCCGATTTTATAAATCGGGGGACCAATAATAAACTAAACTAAATTGACCGTGCATTTTTAAAATGCCGTATCATAAAATTTCCCTTTGGCTATGTTCATAAGAAAAAAGATAAAAAATACAATGCCAGTAAATAAACACTTTTTTAAAATTCTGATTCAATTTGTTAAATTCAATGTATTGGTTCAATGAAATATAAAAAAAATCAATTTACGTTACGATATTGCATAGATGATAAAAATAATTTACCAATTAAACAAAAATAAAAGCAATGTGTAAGTCAAGTAGAACGTAAAGAAAAGAAACGAAGACTCAAAAACATGAATTTATTTATTTTTATTTAACAACAAAAGAGAAATGACGACACAACCCGTAAGAAAACGAAATGTTTAATAATCTTTTAACTTAAAACTTTTAGCGTATGTGATCGTTCCGAATTCTTACTTTTATACGATACACCAAATCCAATGTACGGAGCCCTGCCTGCATGAAAATCGCCGTACTGGTACTATATGTTGATTGTGTAAAACTTTTTATGTATGCTGCTGATGTGAATAAAGATAATTAATGTGAAAATTTGGACTAATAAATGCTATGTATTGTGTTAAATCAAATCACTAACTTAAAGTAAATAAGCAGTTAAGATGAATCGTATATGGAAAACATAAACGAATATGACATAATATTACTATGCAGCGCATCCTCACAATTAGCAAGTGGTGAAATTTGGACTAATAAATACTATGTAGTGTTAAATCAAATCACTAACTTAAAGTTAATAAGCAGTTAAGATGAATCGTATGTGGTACCCATAAACGAATATGACATATTACTATGCAGCGCATCCGCACAATTAGCAAGTGGTGAAATCAACAGTATCTTACTGAAATAAATAAGCCAGGTTTATGAATGACAGTAGTAGATGTCAACAAGAAAGAGAAAAAAAAACTGACGTTTTTTCTTAATACGGCGGAAAACTGGAATTTTGACGGGGACTAAATATTTAGATCGATCAATGTAAGCAAATAATAAATTTGCAGTTAGTGTAAAAGATCAATTTAGATTAAAAACTCATGATGAAATAGCTATTTTTACGCATACTTAAATTATTAAGGAACTTTAATTTATACTGGAAGCTAATAACGCAATTGTCTTGATGCTAAATGTTTGCTTCTTAGTTGGTGGCTATTCTCTGATGAAGACTCGATATGGATAACATACCATATCGACTCAGAAACGATTGTACAAAAACTGATGTTCATCTGCAATTCTTGGAGCTTATATTCATGATTATGTCGTAATTAACTTTACCTAAAATTGATTAAAAAAGATGTTTATATTCAGTCATTCAATTCAACATATAATTTCTTCAAAACACGTCTCTCATCAGAACCGTATTTCCTATGCACTCAGAAAAACAACAGCAATTTCGCCAAACGTATACTTTTATGTAGTACATTTTACTCACTCTATATTTACACACACACACACACACACACACACACACACACACACACAGACACATATATATATATATTGTGGTGTAAATGAGGAAAAAAGAAGAGAAAACAAGAACGACCGACCGCGTTTTTGCGTGGCTTACCTCGTGTGAAGAAGAAGGAAACAAGAATGGCCGACTTGTTTCTTTAAATGCCTACAGGGTGACTACGAGGTATGCAAATGAGATGCTCCTGATTGGAAATGGAAGAGATAAAAGAGGAGTGATTGGGGGAGGAGGCAGAGCGAAGTTAGATTGCGAACAGAGAAGTTTGATCATAGGAGAAAAGTCGGATCCGTAGAGAGTGAAGAAAAACGTTGCAGAAATTCGTTTCGGAGTGGATAGAAAGCGGAAGTACGGCCAGCAGTGTCGCGTATATCACAAGCTATTTCGGCGCATCGAGCAAATTACCATGGCTGTGTGGAGACTGAGCACTCACATGCTGAGACCCTTTACTGGGGAGGGTGACCTGATTAAGTGGCTGGAGAAATTAAAGATGGTGGCGAAGCTGCAAAAGATAGAAGATGTGGTCACCCTGCTGCCGCTATACTTAGAGGGGGAAGCCCTCACGATTTACCAGCAGATGCGAGATGAAGACCAGGAAGACCTTGCCTCAGTGGAGCAAAGGCTGAAATTGGCCTTCGCTGAGGGCCCATTCGAAGCACTTGGTAAGCTTTCCAGTTTGAGGTGGACCGGCGAGTCGGTTGACGTCTTTGCGGCAGAGATCAGGAGACTGGCAGGGTTGGCTGGTTACGTGGGGAGGAGCCTGGAGATGACGGTAAAGCTGTACCTAGTTAACGGCTTCCCAGAGGAAATCTCTACGAACATGCAGAGAATCACTGGGATCCATACTATGAAAGTAGACGATCTCTTGGTTCACGCCAGAGTCCTAGTGAAAAATGTTAAAAGCCCAATCGTGGCTGCAGCTGTGGGTGGAAATATGTGCATGAGGCCTCACTTGAATGAGAGGCAGCCGGCGAGGCGACAGGAGGGGAGACCTGCAATCAAGTGCTTCCGGTGCCAGGGCCCTCATCTGATCAAGGACTGCAAAGAGCCGAGACCGGGGATCACGTGCTACCGATGTGGACAAGTGGGGCACCTTAGCCGCTATTGTGTTGCTGCACGGCACCAGGGAAAACGAGTGAAGGGGAGCTATTGTGCCAGTGGTTACCCCTTCTGTGCGGAGATGGCGCATGATGGAACGTTGCCTCGGTTACCGGTAGTAGTCAATGGGAAGAAAGCCATAGCCCTTGTCGACACAGGCTGTACTACAACGTTGTTAGCGAGGAATGTCGCTAGGTCATGGAGCGGAACCAGGACTATTAGGACCGTGGATGGCAGGGATGTGAAGTGCCTAGGTGAGACGACAGCGGAAGTAATGGTGCAAGGGGTGTCCATTGGACTGCGAGCCTTAGTGTTGAATCATCTGGTCGGTGGTGTTGACGTGATTATAGGTATGAGTGCAATTAACCAACTGGGGGGCGCCACGTTACGAGGGAGCCAAGTGACGTTCGGACGTCTCGGCGCAGTGGGGATGGCAGGAGTGGAAGGTGATAGAACCATCAGAATACCAAAACCGGAGGTTTGCTGCATTGAGGACAAAGATTTCCTGGCAAAGTTTGATGGCGTGAGGTGGACGGTGGAATGGAAATGGATCTCCGGACCCCCGGAACTACAGAATAAAGTGGGCTGCTACGAAAACACCCTGCGAGGAGAAATCAGAAAAGGATTTGAGGAAGAAGTGGAGAGGTGGATAAAAGAAGGAATTCTGAAACCGTGGACAGGGGAAGAAAAAGGAGTGTTGCCACTACTGGCGGTTGTTCAGCCTACAAAAAACAAGATTAGGCCCGTACTGGACTTCAGAGAATTGAACAGACACGTAGCCTGCCACACTGGAACGGGGATCGACGTATGTGAGGAGGTCATGAGGAAATGGAGAAGAATGGGACGGGCCACAAAAATTGTCGATCTGAAATCGGCATATCTGCAGATCCATGTAGATGAAAAACTCTGGCAGTACCAGCTGGTCCGGTACAAGGGGCGAGTGTATTGTCTGACGAGGTTAGGCTTTGGGCTGAGTTCAGCCCCCAAAATTATGACTGCCGTGCTGAAGACAGTGCTAAGCAAAGACCGTTCAGTGGAGGAGGCCACTAGTTCGTACATTGACGACATTCTGGTGGAGGAGGCAGAGGTGACAGCGGAGAAAGTAAGAAGCCATGTCGAGAAGTATGGGTTAACTGCAAAACCGGCGGAGGCCCTGGATGGAGGACGAGTGCTGGGGTTGAAACTAAGGCGAGATGGAAAAGAAAGCCTTGTCTTCGAACGAGGGAGTGTAATACCCGAAGTCGGATCTGAGCTGACGAAGCGAGAACTTTTCTCAGTCTGCGGGAGGCTGGTCGGGCACTATCCTATCGCTGGCTGGCTCAGGATAGCATGTAGTTTTATTAAACGACTAGCAGGCACTGCTGGCTGGGAGGGCCGTGTAACGAAGGAGGTTATGAACATGCTGCAAGATATCATTGCGAGGGTGAGGAATGAGGACCCAGTGAAAGGGGACTGGTATGTCAGCAGCGGAGATGCGGGTGTGATTTGGTGCGATGCCAGTAACCTGGCGTTGGGCGTCGTACTAGAGATGGGAGGCGTAACTGTGGAGGATGCGGCATGGCTAAGAAAAACCAACGACTTCTCCCATATCAACGTAGCAGAACTAGATGCCGTTATGAAAGGACTCAATCTGGCCCTGAAGTGGGGATTGAAAATAATTGAAATTAAAACCGATTCGGCAACGGCAGCATCGTGGATTCGGTCGGCAGTAACTGGCGATAAGAGAGTTAAGACCAAAGGTGCTGCGGAAATGCTGATCAAGCGCAGACTCGGAGCGCTCGCCGATCTAATAGCGGAGTTCCAGTTAAGAGTATCTGTCGTGTTGGTCCCATCAGAAAAAAACAAGGCGGATTCGATGACACGCGTGAAGAAGGCCTGGCTGCAGGAGGGAAAGGAGGTCTCCTCGGTATGCTATGCAGGGGAAGAAGTCAAGGAGTCACACGAAATGCACCACTTTGGTCGGGAACGAACGTTATTCCTAGCCAGAGAGGTTTACCCGGAGACCACCGAGGAGGAGGTTAGGGAAGTGGTGGAGAACTGTCGAGAGTGCCAATCAATTGACCCTAGACCGTCCAGACACGAAACAGGACAGTTGCACGTTGCGGAGGACTGGAAGCGATTGGCTATTGATGTGACGCACTATCGCCACAAATTGTATCTCTCGATGGTCGACTGTGGACCGGGAAGGTTTGCCATCTGGAGAGAAATCAGGGCAGAAGCGGCATGGGCGATCGGAGGGGTCATCGAGGAGATATTTTTGGAGAGAGGACCGGTTGAGGAACTCTTGATGGACAATGGGCCCGCTTTCCGATCTGAAGCCTTTAAAGGGGTATGCGATAAGTGGGGAGTAAGGCAATTTTTTAGAGCAGCGTATCGGCCGAGTGGCAACGGAATAGTGGAGAGGAATCATCGCACCATTAAAGCCGCTGCGGAAAAAAAGCAACGTATCACCCATAGAGGCGGTGTTTTGGTACAACATCTCGCCAAAAACCAAACAAGACGAGACAACTGTCCCTCATAGGGCCGTTTTCACATATAAGTGGCGGCACCCGTGCAACAAAACAGCAGGAATCGAGAGTGAGGAAGCCACTATCAAAGTAGGTGAAGAGGTATGGGTGAAACCCCCTAATGCACAGTGTACCACTCGTTGGAAAAAAGGGGTCGTAACGGGATTGCGGTCGAAGAACAATGTGATGGTGAACGGCGTTCCCCGGCATATCCTAGACCTGCGTCGCATGACACTGCCGGTACGCAGTGAGGGCAGTAAAGAAGAGGAAATCGAGGGCCACCGAGAAGCAAATGATGCGACTCTACCTGACTTAGACCCACGTTGTAGTGAACCTGAAAATGTTAACCCCCAAGAAGTTGTTCCCCAGAGGCCTCGACGTGAGAGGAGGCGGCCTGCTTGGATGGAGGATTACGAAGTATCCTATTGATCTCGAAGATCAAGGGGGGCGTGTGGTGTAAATGAGGAAAAAAGAAGAGAAAACAAGAACGACCGACCGCGTTTTTGCGTGGCTTACCTCGTGTGAAGAAGAAGGAAACAAGAATGGCCGACTTGTTTCTTTAAATGCCTACAGGGTGACTACGAGGTATGCAAATGAGATGCTCCTGATTGGAAATGGAAGAGATAAAAGAGGAGTGATTGGGGGAGGAGGCAGAGCGAAGTTAGATTGCGAACAGAGAAGTTTGATCATAGGAGAAAAGTCGGATCCGTAGAGAGTGAAGAAAAACGTTGCAGAAATTCGTTTCGGAGTGGATAGAAAGCGGAAGTACGGCCAGCAGTGTCGCGTATATCACATATATATATATATATATATATATATATATATATATATATATATATACATACATCTGTATGTTTGTGTACACGTTTTTTCTTCGTATCAGAGGTGTCAAATGCAGATTCAATGATGTAATTCTGATGTTTGCAAGATATTATTCTTGAAATGTTTATAAAATAGCTGTTGCTTGTACGTAAATATTACTTCCAGCGAAGTCTACATCAGATGATGACTGAGTTTAGGAATAGTTTAGGGGGCCGAGGCATCGTTTCCACTAACTGAAGCCTCAAGAGTAGTATCTTAAAATACTGCTAGACTTTATTTAGATTTTAAGCACTTTGTTTGGTGTCCATATTCACGCTTATGCGGATAGAGTCCTTTCTCTTGTATCTTTTTTATATATTTCCTCTTGTCAGACCCGACAAAAATGAAGATTATTCAGGGATGCTGAGGGTTATTTGTCAATAAAATCTCGGCATCGGATTTCGATAGGAAATCTAATGGATTTCTAGCCATTCTTATTGTTTGTTCTTGTAGAGCTTCATACTTTGTCAACTTGCGCTGGTGTGCCTAGTCAACATTGGCTCGAATAGAACCTTTACCTCAATGACAATTTTTTTTTGTTCAAATCAACGGACCAAATAACTACATTCGGACACTGATTCATTAAGTGTATTCAGATGTAAATACGAGTCAACGTTCAAAGTAGAATACAACGTGCCAGTCCGTTTACTCGTCAAACAATACCACACTTACCCCGTCAATTGCCATCAAATTCTAATATTAGCGCTAATATTTAATCATAGATGTATTTAGTTTCTCGTCTGCAGTAGAAATAGATTAAGAAGATATTCAATTCAGTCATCTGTTTATCGTTTTGTAAGCATAAGTAAAGACGAAATTTAAAGAATATAAGACAAGCTAATAAAATAACAAAGCAAATCATTTGGGGATTGTAAGTTTTGTGAAAATACTCTTTTGTCTTCGTCGTTACAATTAGAAGGCACAGACCACGTATCAAAGGCTTCGGAGAGATTCTTTACAATTTTCCCCGAAGGCAAGAGATTGAGTCGGTAAAACGTATCACAATGTCCGTTTGAATTACGAGTGGCGTTTCAAAGTAGCCTTCTGGGAATTGACCTTAAAGAAAATAAATTGATTGAAATCAAAAGAGACAAGATTTTCTCCGAATAGGTGTACTTAAAGCGATAAAGCAATAACATTCATACATAAATATATATATATTTAAAATGAGTATATTTAGGTTGTATCTTTTAATTTGAAAAGTTTAATCTTTAAAAGTCGTCAACTTTGTTCCTACTGCTTAATGTATTCAATGTTTTTCAAATCTTCTGATATTTCACAGTAAAAGTTTGTAACGAAATAATAACTTTGTATAGATGTGACAAAGTATCCGGCCCCCATGGGGATCGGGTAACCTGGTGACGCGCTAGTATGCATCTTGGTGGTAATGCTATGCCATGCGTCGAGACGAGGTGAGATATAAAACTAGTATATATTGATATAGAAACGAACTTATTCAGACGACGGGACGAGGCGCCAGTTTGTCTCAGTGGGTCGTGTTTGATAGTCAGAACCGATTATCACCAGAGGCGAGGAAACAGTTGCCAGATGGGAAATAAAAATTATGACATTCCATAATCTTAAATTTAATTCCGAAATATCAATAAGGTGATATTATTGTTTGGGTGAATGTGAATGGCATGTTTTGGATTCACGATTCTGTGAGGGATGTTTTGACTTGGCAGGGAGGTAATTGGGCCTGTCATCGTGAATTACGAGCCCAGGCATAGATCATCTGCAGCTATGTGACAGAATAAGAAAGCGTTTGTTTTGGCGATGACAATGGACTAGAAAGAAAATCCCATTTATTTTAGGGAAGAGGGGAGTGAGGCGCCCGTTCCCTCCCCCCCTTGAGAGAGGAAGACACGCAGAAAGAAAGATGGCGGAGAAAGGGGTGTACGACGATAGACATATTCAATAAAAGAATGTGCGTTTCTCACGCACGACCAGTAGAGACGAGAGAGCCGTCAGGGTTTCGTTGTCGGTAGAGGGAGGCAGACGGACCCCGGAGCGCGCCGATGATGGCATGCATCGAAGAAAAGAAAACCGGACGAAATTCCTGCCATCACCTTCGCCTGTTGACTTGTGACTAAACAACTAGTTGTGTAAATCATTCGCGCACACACAGAAGTAACAGAATAACTTAGAGAAAACACAACTTTTGCTAAAAGAGATTTACGCGTACGGAAGATATTAATCCAATGTAAAATCAATTCTTTTATTTTATTAATAATTAGTCTTCTATAGAAAAAAACCCGATCGAGTTGTTGAACATTGTTCTTTTCCTTTTGTTCTGCTTTGAATGATCTTTCGCCCCCGCAGAGCCAACCGGTTGCTGTTCGTCCAGTGGTCGCTCGCTGATATAAATAGTTTCAACGTGAGAGTGTGTTTTTAACTGGCGAGACAACGAGATCGGCGACGTCATCGTCATCATCGTCGCCATCCCGGCCGAGAGGAATTTCGATATATATTTTTTTATCGCCACTACGACGTTCGACACGGCTGAGGTGTATTCACAGTCTGGCACCGTAACCAGGATATAACACACCTGTGCGGTTGACGACCACCGAGTAGATCAAGATGAGGCTGTGGGGTTCACATAGACAGAGTACTTTAAATTCGCTTAGAATCATCTCATTGTCATTGAATTAAACGGAAATAAAAACTTTAAATAACTCAACATTTCATGTCTTCTCCAGAGAATATTTTCTAGAATCAATTAATATATTACATATTAACAGTTTTAAGGAGTGTGAAAACCTAGGGATGAACTTAGACATTTGGGGGCATGCACATTGTTATCCATAGTAAATTTTACACGAGAATGCACTTATAGATTGGTGTGTCTATAAGGAGCCCACACGCATCACACGCATACATACACACATAAATAAAGGTTTATATATACATAAATATATATAACACTTTATTTGTAATCTATTGTTTTCTGTTATTGTTTCGTTATTGCTTCAATCGTCTTTTATTCTATTTGTGTAAACGTTGCGTTTATGCGTTATTTTAATTGCTGTTTCGATCATTCAAATATATTTTAGGTTATTAATCATTTTTATGAAGTGATTATTATGGAAACGTCAAATCACCTCTTTTTAAGCAAGTTTTGCTTGTTGATCCTTTCAACTAAATTTTGTTAACTGATAATTCCAATAAATTCTGACTCATTTATACTTGCAATAACTTTCTGATTACGTATCATTCGGAGCTATGTTTTCTTATTGATCCGTTCAGTAAATATGTTATCAATCAAGATATTCTTATCATTGACATTATCAGCATCAGCCTGGATATATCCATATAGTTTATTCATCGATTAGTTGATGTTTTCTGGGAAAGTAATTAAAAAGTTCACAACTTGTATAAGATACTCTCATTCTTTCTCCATTCGTTTAGCTGACTTTTTCTTTTACATTTCTTTTTTCTGTGTCGAGTTTAAATTAGATTCAGTCAAATCAATAGCGACATCAAATAAAAAATATTTCACATAAATGTTTGAACTGAACAATTTTCCGCCAGTCAAAACTATTCCCGATTTTTTAAATTCTTCTCTTAGCGATCTTGTGTGAATTTCTTATAAATAAAACCACTCGGCAACCATCAACAGAGAAAGTTGAACAGAGCCAGAAACAAGACAGTCGGCGAACACGACACTGCGCCCTTTTCTCCAATCCCCTACGAGACGGGGAAAGAGAATTATTCGTTATAATATTCTCATAAAATTGTTTAATATGAGTCCGTAATTTTTTATGTAAAAAAATTGTGAATAAAAACAAACAGGAGTAAAAATATTTAAATACGCATATCAAGAAACTTCTAATATGTGGAAGACCCATGTATAAAAGAACAATAAATGTTTATGTTCAGTATTTGGGGTTTTTTGTTATCAAAACTTCAACGTTTCAGGGTGATGTCATAATATATATCGCATTGTTACAGATGATAGCTACAGAGATGCACCGAAATATCTAAACGGTCTCTCGCGGCTCGTTCCTACAAGTAAGTGCTATCATCTGTCTGATGTCTCGTAGGAATTATGCAATATTAAGACGAACGATAGGCTGTAAAATAAGACGTTCGGTTAGGGAAAGGTATTTGACATTTTCATGATTTCACAAAGTGAATTGCAGTACTGGGATTGACGTACACTGTTCAGTAAAGAAATATAGAAGATTGTACAAAATATTATTTGTTATAATCTATGGAAATAAACTGTCAGCTACTATGTTTACGTGTATTTAATAACATAAAGTAATTCTAAATGGCAACTAAAATACTGTATTTCATTAAAGACGTGTTGTTTGTATCGTTTATAGGTGTATGTTTTTAAAACATAAAACTAACTCTAAATCTAAACCCTAACTCTTCACCTAAGAAAAGATAACATGAAAACTGATAACTTTAAAGGAAAGACAAATAATCAACATGTATCTGACAGATCGATAAGCTACAATTGATTAGAAGGATCAATAAGAAAAAAAATTGGAAGAATTAATAATAATAACCCAGATTAGAAGGATGAATAAGCACAATTAAGAAAAATGGTCAATAAGCTAAACTTATTTGAATTATAAATAAGTAAGTGGATTGGAATTATCGATACGAAAAAAATGATTTGAATGATAAATTTGATGGATCAATAAACATTTTCTGATAATATGAAATATCTATTGAAAGGATTAATAAGAAAACATGGATTCAAATGATAAATAAGCAAAACGGTATTTCAAATATAGATGAGTCACAATGGATAGGAATTATCAGTTAATATAATTAAATTGGACAGATCAACAAGTCAAACTTTATTGAAAAGGGGCAATACACCAGAAGTATTGGAGGTATCAATAATAACCAGTTGTACTAAAATAATTAATAAGCGAAAATATATTTGAACGATAGAAAGATAACAATTGTAATAACGTATAGATACAAAGTGATTAAGTAACAATAACAAAAATCAATGGATTATAAACACATAATTATATATAGAGAGATATATTCATATATAACACTCAATTTATGCGTGCACTAGGTGCGTGTCTTGAGTGCTCCTTATAGAAAGAAAGGTTTCAGATTCTACATAAAATCTATAAGTGTATTCTCACGTACAATTTACTATAGATGACAATGGAATTGTCTCCGAACTTCTAAGTGAACCGCTAAGGTTTCTATGATGGTGTGAACTCTTTAAAACTGCGAATATATACTATTTTCATGAAATTTAGATGATATGTATAAAATTATCCGGGGAAGACATGAAATCTCCAGTTATTTTATGTTTTCCCGGTTTAATTCAATACAATGATGCTAAGCGAATTCAAATTCTGTGGGGAAGATAATGGAAGTTGACTAGAATTTCTATGTTACATTGTTTTTACCGAATATCTATGTACCACCTATATCTAAATAAACCATTTTGGCGAACACCCTTAAAACTACAAATACGTATATACAGTTTTTATTAAATTTAAACCATATGTATGATACATTAATTCTATAGTGTTTCCCACATTTCAGCTTCTTTCGACTATATTATGAGGATAAACGGGATGAGAAAGCAGCCCAAAACAAAGAAAGTGACGTGGTGTAATGAGTATAATGAAAAAAGTACATAGTAGTGACCCTCATTTAATCCCGAGCAACGCCGATGCTTCCTCCTAGTATGATGGCTAGTTATGGGCTTCCAAAAATATTAAACAAAATAACAGACAAGCTTAGTAGTCATTTTCTACAATATTTATAAATAAAACAATGACAAATGTTATACATAATTCTTGAGTGTCACATCCTTATCTACAAAACGATATCGTACGCCTGAAGCGTATCCAACGGTTGGCAAGCAGAAAGCTAAAATGACTCTCCAAGATTACCCATAAAGAGCGGTTTCAAAAGCCAAAGCTATTCTTATTTTAGAAGTAAAGGTTACTAAGAGACTTGATTCTTGCGTACAATAAATCAACAGTAATGTAAGTCTACTTTTCTATGAGTTTCTTTTACCCCAGCGCAAACTCATGATCTTCGCGGGCACCTGCAAACGTTATACAACCGTTGCTTTCGGTTCAATTAAAGAAACGCAACATTCTCTGTCCGTTTCTCTGCTAGGTAGAAACAACACTCAAGAGGAGGTCGTTACGATGACTAGCACGTTAAAGGTGTAAAACGTGTTTAGATAAACAGTAAGACTTATATCTATGTAAATAGCTAGCGAGATAAACCATGTGTATACACAGACACAGTAGGCGTATGAATTTCATTGACACACGTAACTGGCTACGACAGAAGAGTTCCAAGAACGTCAATAACAACGTAATAACCCAGCCATTTTATAATGGCCTACTGTATTGTGAGTGTCTCCATGAGGATAAAAGACTATGGAAGTAAACCAAAGAAATTAAATTTAGAGTGGAGTCCCTAAGACGGTAGGATATCTCAATTATTTCTTTCTGGCAGCTCTTGCATTAATGCTGGTGTCAAATGTATTGCGAAGTTTTCTTTTGTAACAACATCACATGGTTCAAGAGGGAAATCCTGATGTTTGGGCGGTCGAGGACTTCCATACAAATTGCCCAAGCGACGAGTAATAAGCTAGGAAGGATTAGTGTAATCCCAGGAGCTATGGGTTTTATTGCGACTTGGTCCCCATCACCATCCCTCTGGTCAGCTATTAACCGCTTGAAGCTGGGGAGCCCCCAGCAAGAAAGGAGGTAATCCGCAACAGTTAGGCTGTTTCAATGAACGCTTGGAGCTAGGGAAAACCAACAAGCAGACTGGAAACTATGAACCAAACAAACAAACAGAAACAAAAACACAAATACTATAATTAGGAAGCTGGAATGTCAGGATGATGTGCTCTGGCTTCTCTGATATTTACAACAGCTCAATGACTAAAGAAAAGCAGCTATCACTGACAGCGAGTTATCAAAGCTTAACATCAACGTAGCTGCACTACAGGAAAGAAATGTCGTATCGAGTGACAGCTTCAGATAACAGAACTACACGCATGACCTTGAATTCGCTGTAGAATTGCAATCTAGTGACACAGTCGGATCCTGTCTTTCCGCCTGTCAACCGCTTAGGATTCAGTGAAAATCCTCAGCGTTTACGCTCTCACGCTATGCTCTCCATTCGATAATAAGGACTAGTTTGATAAAGATTTTGACACCACTATCAATGACATCACTGTTACAGAAAAATGGAATGTGCTCGGTGATTTCAATGAACAAGTGGGTTCGACCATGACTCTTGGCCGAAATGCATGTGATGTTGGTAGCCTGAAATAAGACAAGCAGATGCCCCTTGCGTTGGGTTCCTACAACAACCATTGCCAAACTGCATTCTCACCACACGTAGCTACCACAGTGCTATATTTGATACTGACTCCATTATGGCAGTAAGGTTTGTCTCCAGTTCAAGTAAATTAATCGAACCAAACAGAAAAGTCTTCCCCGCATTAACACCAGCAAGACAGCAATACCAAATCTACGGAACGGCATCAAAGACGAACAATGATAAAGAGAGGTGGGTAAACATCCGTGATGTTATTTACAAATTCGCAGTAGAGAAGTAAAACCCGGACTAGTTCGAAGCCGACATTGCTGAATTAGAGCTAGCAATAAATCACAAGAGAGAAGCCCACGTTAACTATAGCAGGAAGCCTTCTGAGAACATCTGTGAGAGTGTCCAGCTATCTCCTGACTCCGTCAACATTCGTGACATGTACATTGGCCGAACCATGAACAAAATTGTTCCCCTACAACCAACTGCCAGGTACATAATATTAGACCGCAGCAGGCAAGTGTAGAGGTGGGCTGACCAGTAGAAAACGTTGTCACGTTTACAATCGCTGATAACACAATCAGTCTACCTGTAAAATAAAAGGTAGACGGCCCCGATTTGTAGCAGAACAAAGCAATCGCATCGACTCCCTAACCTGCAACAAAGCTCTTGTGAAAGCTTGTGTCCCACGTGTACTCATTAACGTAAGCTAACAGATACTGCAGCAATGCTGGGATCAAGATACAGTGATTCAGGAGATGCGGAACACAAGCATCATCACTTTGTAGAAGAAGTAGGGTGACCGCGATGACTGCAACAATTACCGTTGAATATCTCTCCTCAGTTGGGAAAGTCTTCGACGGGGTCGCCCTTAACAGACTTCTGTTTCGTGCAGGGCGTTACAAACCTAGAGGCACAATGTATAATTAGTAATATCAACCGTCGACACGATCCTCTCCCTATTTAACGAACAGAGACGACCGCTGTACATCGCCTTCGTCGACCTACTCAACAGGTAGGGAGTTTTCATACTGTTGCGGAAAATTGAGTGCCCCCTAAGTTTTCGTAAATTGGCACATTTTTTCATGGGAGCATGCAGGGCACCGTAGAAGACGATACCATTTCAGTCGACCCTTTCTAAATCAGGAGCGTTGTGACACAACTCTTTGGTATTTTTTCTCTCAGTTGTTTTGCTACGCCTTCAATGAGTCGTAGGATGGAGTGTATTCCCATACCAGAAGAAGTGGACGCCTCTTCAACCTTGTCCGCCTTCGAGCTAAGATAAAAAAAAATGAGGAGGGTATTTATCCGTGAGCTGCACACTCAACAGAATCATTGCAGCGACTCATCAACTGCTTCGTGCAGAGTGTTTGACATGACCAGATAGAATTCTCGTCCTGGAACTTGGTAAGACCAAGAAACGATAAGAAAGATATACTATTACATATTAAACTGGATAATCGTAGAGAGAAAAAGTACTGTTCTTCCCTTCTTTACTAACTCAACGTGTGTGAGATAAAGGAATACTGTAATGTAACACTCTGATATCTCAGCGACAACAAATAAAGGTTCTGCAACACAGAAGTTGAGAGTGCTAGCTACCTGAGACAGAGTTGTACGGTTGGCCGGAGAAAGGGTTACTATACTATGCGTAATGGGTAAGTATTTACACTGGATCATCTTACAAAATATTTAATATCCAGTGTAGCAACATATACAAGACTCATGCGTTGAAAATAATTCATACATTACCAACTATAACTATGCAATGCATTTAGCTACATACTTAGAAAACAGAGGTGTTACACCTTACATATTGATATGGGGCAAAATAGCAAGAGAGTATTGATTTACTCCTCTCAAGGAGTTAGACACAAGGCCAGTTTTTATCTTCCTCCCACAAGTAAGATGTGACCCAAGGTCGGGTCGGGAAAGTGGGGTTTGCAAATTGCCTGGGCAGCCCCGTCGGCATTCACCGGTAGGGCGCCTCAGGCAGTAAGCAATAAACTTACTCCTCCCCAAAGAGGGGAGGCGAAGCCTGGGAGAGTGGACTTCCTAAAACTGCACAGGACAGACCCATAGACCGGCGTAAATCAAGCCCGGAAGGCCAAGACAATACCAGTCTATGGGGTGCAGTATCCATCGGAACAGATACTACACTTAGAGCAGCAACACTAGTTTCAGCATTGTCCCTAAATGATGCTAACTCAAACATAGCTGAGAGAATGAAGCTAACTAAATAGCAAGATCTTATATACGATATGAAAAGAAACTGGAATCTCATGAAAAAAGGAAACATTTCCTGGCGAAAATACCCGGTGAACAAAGTGTAAGATAACATCATAAACATTTTGACATGAAGGGATGGTAAGAGTCATAAAAGGATATCTCGGTTAGAGTCTATGAAATACCGTATAAATGTCTGACATCCGGCAGGTTGACTCGCCCCCAGCATGAAAGAATATAAAAGAAAATTGAAAAAGAAGAAAATTTAAAAGATTGTGAGAAGGAATATTATATTTAGTAAATACAATTATATGAATGAGCATTTGAAAAACAGTGTTTATACGTCTTCGTGTTCCTGTGAGATGCTCGGTCTGTAGGTCGATTTGTTATTCTTTAACACCTATTTTTAAATTGAATTTTTATCGCTTAATATACAGATTAAATGATTGTATACAACAATAAATACAGTCAGACAATTCTATAAGGAGATATGCCCGTCAATCGGGCTGTCACTGTTTCATACCTTCTCTATCAGGGAAGCCTCAACGTCTTACAGTTCACAATCAATTAGATAAATGAGTTGATAACGTACGTTATCCTCGCATGCCGATCACAATCATACCGATGTTGCCTCGTGTGCCGTTCCTCTATGGCTGGGTGCACCTGCAACTAATATTTTGCACCACCACGAATAATAAAGAAATTATCGATTTGAAAAAAAGAACCTATATTGACGGTGTTAGTGGGCATGTTATCGTGCCAGTGGCGGGTGTGAGTTGGCATTCCTGGGCAACGTCGTTTCTATGTTCAATATTCAGAGATTTTCGGCAGATTGGTCGCCTTCCGAACTTCCAGGCGACTCCCGTCTCTTCTCTTCTCTCTCCCCGTTTACGTCACGTCGGTTTTCAGTACATCCAAGGTCGAAATAATATTTGAATGTACTCGCTGACCCAATGACCTGTGTACGTGTCGACATTGGCCGTTGAATTAAAATCACGAGATGAATACTAGAAAACGTACCTACTTACTATTTAACATCACGCTTAAGTTTAAAATACAATTTTTGTCAGTCGGTTACACCAAATTTGAATAACTTTTGTATCCGTCATTCATTGTTTAGTGTGGAATTGTTTCATATTATTA
This sequence comes from Sepiola atlantica, assembly GCA_963556195.1. Classification (NCBI taxonomy): domain Eukaryota; kingdom Metazoa; phylum Mollusca; class Cephalopoda; order Sepiida; family Sepiolidae; genus Sepiola; species Sepiola atlantica. The sequence goes on along the minus strand of OY744540.1, from coordinate 27,103,033 downwards.
TGTCACTATTGTCTAATGGTGGCGGGCGACCCTTACTTTCATACACTACTAACTGTAAGGATTATCATATTGACAGTTAAGGAGGGTGGTTTGTCTATTAATGTCTCGCATACTCTTAGCAAGCGAGTAGTAGGAAATTACGCTGGAATCGGAAGAGGAGTGTGGTTCCTTTTGCATTCATCTCTCTCTCTATTTATCTAGTTTCCCCTCTCTCTATATTGGACTTCCTAAAAGTGGATGTGCATCGACGATCGGTTACAGAGTGGGTCCAGTTTTCAACTCTATATGTGTGTGGGTTAAGTTGGGTACTTAAAAAACACACAGTTAATTACTTATATTTTTATAAATATGAATAAACCTGTGAACCGTACAAAACATATCGTTCTTATTTGAAGGGTTTTATTCCAGCTCGACACGTGAGCGATCTTAATACAATATGCTGACTGTGAGAATTAATAACAACGATATAAACTATGAGGCTAACTCGCACTTGGCTATCTTCAACTAGGAATGCTTAAATTTTACAGAGTATTTTAGTTGGTCAGTCAAATCACATTTTCATCACTAAATGCGCAAATTTAATGACCACATATTAATTTTAATGCGCTGAAGCATCTCGAGAGTAATTCATATTCGTTGGTCCATTTGTTAAACTTAAGTTTAAAATAGAATATTCGTCGTTCAATAACGCTAAAGCTAAAATATAACACGTATATTTATGTGTTACGCTTAATTTTTGAATCGCATTTTCATGTCTTTTTAACGTTTGATGTTTGAAGTAGCATTTACATAAATAACGCGCAGATTGACTGGCACATTTTTGGAATTGATGCATTCTTTTGTTTCGATTTTTATTGCATTTTCTCATAAACTTTACAATTGCAAATTGAATCGATTTGGGAATACAAAATGATTTAGTTGCACCTCATTTCTAACTAACAAGTTTTATAATTATTCTGGTTTGAGTTTTAATTTGATATCATTAATACTTTTCTAATTGAGAACAATAAAAATAAATTATTAATTATATTTCGTAAAGATAAAATTGCTTTTCGATAATTATCGTCAATATTATTTTGCTTTAGAAGCAGTATTCATAATCGTCTATAAACGTACTCGTAAGTACTATTACATTTCATAATTAATTATATATATATACATATTTAATATATATATATATATTAAATATATATATATACCTATTAAATAAATGCATATTAAATATATATATATAATATATATATATATATATATATATATACATATTACATATATATATGCATATTAAATATATATATATATTTATAGAAATAGATATATTTACATATATATATATGAATTATATATATATGTATATATATATACATATGAAATATATAAATATATGAAATATATATATATATATATATATATAGATATACATATTACATATATATATATATATATTAAATATATATATACATCTTAAATATATACATATGAAATATATATTAAATATATATATACATGTTAAATATATATATACGTATGATATATATATGCATATTAAATAGATATATATATATATATTCATAGAAATATATATATTTACATATTATATATATGAATTATATTTATATATATACATATGGAATATATATTATATGAAATATATGTATATATTTATATATATTTAATATGTATATCTATATATATAGATATACATATGATATATATATATAAAATATATATATATATATACATATTTAATATATATATATGAACTATATGTATATACATATATATATATAGATATACATATTAAATATATATATATATATGAAATATATATATATACATATTAAATATATATATATATTTATAGTAGAATATATATTTACATATAATATATTTATGAATTATATATATATATATATATATATATATATATATATTCCAATGTTGGCATCGTTAAGACATATTTTATACGACTTGTCGCAACGAACATAAAGCCAGATTTATTCTAAATGTAATTGTTCTTATTTTCTTCTGTTTTCCGTGACGTCATATTCGCGGATGATCATGTAGTGTTTGAGTATAACCTGTCTGACTGCATCCTTTCAAATTTTACTTTTAGGTCAGATCATTTCGTATGTTACCTTGTGAAAGCTGTTCGTGTTGCACACAAGTGGTTATAGTTACTTGTAATTATTCACATATTTCAAAATGCATACTTGTTTACGTTTTATCATAAATCTAACACAGGTCTGTGGATAACAACTTTTTAAATATACATACATACATATATATATATATATATATATATATATATATATATATATATATATATATATATATATATATATATATTGAGAGAGAGAGAGAGAGAAAGAGAGTGAGATTTTTCGATTGTACTCTTTGCAGAGAGTTACCCTCTTCAGTAATATATTGTGCCAAAATCTAGACTGTTGAAACTCCATACGATAATAAGTTCTATATAGGAAGCACGGTAAGAAGTTTTAATAATAGATATTACATGCATGTGATTGTGTGCATCCATACACATGTCTGTATACACATATGTATGTGTGTGTACGTGTTCTGCGTGCATATATACTGAGTTTATATATATTTATCTTATTTGTGTATTTATATGTACATGTATCTATAATGGTGTGTATGTATATCATTGTATCGTTGATGTATGTTTTATATATATATATATAATGGTATCTTTATATATATATACATATGTAGTGATGTATATGTATGCATTTATGTGCATATGTGTTCAGGTATTGGTATTTGTATGTGTTTATATATTTATATGTATGTGCATATATATTTGTGTGTATATATGTGTTATATTATGACGGGCCCTGTATTTCAAACGGGTAGATTAACTAGTATCAAATAGCTAGTTTTGTTATTCGAAAAATAGGTTTTGTTTCTGGACTCAGAAATGAGTCAGAGAAGTGTTTGATTCAGGAATAGTCAAAACAAATCTAGAAACCTGACGTGACCTTTGAGTCAGAGATCAGAGTGAGACGCTTTGTCCCCATATTTGTGCGTGGGAACTATGATTGCGTCATCGCAGAAAACAACAACTTAGTTTTTAGAATCAGTCGGGATCTAGAAGCGAGACCGTGCAGATCGACTGCGAAAATGTAGCCGGAAAACGGACAGGGCCCCGCTGTGGGAGGGCCAAAAGATATCCCCAGAAGAAAAGAAAATAGCCCGAGTGTGAGAGAATCGAAGCCGGAATCCTCCTGACAACAACCGAACCGAAAAGTAAGAAAATGGTGTGTGGAGAATAAATAAAATTGTGTGAAATATTCCCTCAAGAAAACCCGGGTCTCGTTTGTTCCTTTTGTCTGAGACATACTTCTTCCTTTGATCGAGACGACACAGCGGCGAAGACTAGACGAATCACGGGCCAAAGAAGAGAACAGAAATCAAGGTAACCTTTGAGATCTATTTGAGATTTGTTTGAGAACTGTTTTAAAGACGTTAAGATACGTATAAATGAAAGAGGCTATAAATGAAAGGAGGCCGTAATTGAAAAAGGCCTGAGATGCCGTAAACGGTAGTGGTTTGAACAGAGGACGTTTATTAAAAAAAGGTTGAGATGACGTGAAAAGATTCGTAATGAAAAAGGCCTGAGATGCCGTTAAAAGATTTGTAATTGAAAAAAGGCTGAGATGCCGTAAGTTGATGAGTGAAGTTTTAAGACTGTGTTTACGAATTTTATAGAGAAAAAGTGATATACAAGTCGAATCTTATAGAGTAAAATGACTTATAGAGTAAAATGAAAACGTTTAATGAAAATGACTATGAGAATGTCTAGATGTAGATTGTATCATCGGAGGTGCTGGGGGGAGAGATTGAGATCACCATTAATCGTCTCGTGAACGTTACGCGTTATTTTCGGCCGGTGAGGTGATTTTGGAGAAATGCCTCAGTCCGGAAGGATTTCTGCCTGAAGTAATAAAGAAGTTCTCTCTCCCCCCCCTTGCTCTCGTGACGTTTAATGTGAGCGTGTATGCAACATATATTGAATTGGTTGCCGTGACCTGCTATTTCCACAAGAAATAGGTTGAAACGAACCGCGTTGCTACAACGAAAATCTTGGGGTCCAGAAGCAAGCGAAGACAGAGGGAGATCAACGGAGAGTGATGTCAACGAACAGTGAGTACCTCGTATTTTTATGTTGGATAGATAAATTTAAAAAAAAAAAAGGAACTCTTACGAAGTTAAAGTAATAGAAAAAGGAAGAAAAAAAAGGAACGAGACACGAGGGGAAAATTGTTGAGATACACAAAAGAAAGACACATTTTGTTAAAAAAAAAAAAAAGAAGAACGCACACACAATTATTAGATTACGAAGAAAAAAAAAGAAAGACACATTTTGTTAATTGTTAAGATTCACAAAAAAAAGAAAGAGAAAAAAGAAAGACACATTTTGTTAAAAAAAAAAAAAAAAGAAAGAAGAACGCACACACAATAGAAAAAGACACATTTTGTTAATTGTTAAGATTCACAAAAAAAAAGAAAGAAGAAAAAAGAAAGACACATTTTGTTAAAAAAAAAGAAAAAAACGCACGCACACACAATCATTAGATTACGCAGAGAGAGAAAAAGACACATTTTGTTAGTTGTTAAGATTCACAAAAAAAGAAAGAAAAAAAAAAGGACACATTTTGTTAAAAAAAGAACGCACGCACACACAATTATTAGATTACGCAGAAAGAGATTTTATTAATTGTTAAGATTCACAAAAAAAAGAAAGAATAACGCACGCACACACACGCGCAAAAACAATTGTTAAGACTTTGTAGGAAAAGTACATTCTAGTTAGAAAGAAAAGGACGATTTGCCGTAATTATGTTTTTTTTGTGTTGTGTTTTAAGAATTTGTTGCTGTAATTTTTTTCTGGTTTGTGTTGGTGGGGGACAAAGGCGGTGACGGGCGAAAAAAAGAAAAAAGGAGAAACGAGGGAGGTATGCAATTGAGAAAGAGAGAAAGAAGTGAAATGTTAAAAAAGGGTGGATGTGCTGAAATGGCATGTACACGCGAGGACGGAGTGTGCGTGTTAAGAAAAAAAAAAGAGAGAATGTGTTGGAAAGAGAGAGACAGAGACGGAGAGAGCGTGGAAAGAGAGGGACCGATGTGCCACCCTGTGGCCGATGTCTTTTGTTTTTTGGAATGTGTGTGCGTCCTAGAAAGAGAGAGAGAGAGAAAGAAGAGAGAAGAATTGAAATGTTAAAAGAGATTGTTTAAAAAAAAATGTGCGCGCGAGGTCGGAATATGCGTGTTAAAAAGAGAGAGGGAGAGGGAGAGAGAGGGAGAGAGAGAGAGAGAAAGAAGGCGCCCGTGGGCCTTGAAAACTGCTATGAAGGTGGCAGAAAAATAACGACGACAACGACGGGTGATCTGGTGGCGTCCGGGCTGGAGTTTGGCGGCATGTCGGCCCGCTGTGTCGGGCGCTGTTCTCTTTTCCCTTTCTTTTTTGAATTGTATTGTATTGTGTTATGGAGATATGTTCTCCATTGGTTCTGTCGGTTTCGGTTTTATTTTTTTGTTGTTGTTGGGTGGAATGAATTTTATTTTTATTTTTTTTTTGATGTATTTTGATGTATTTTGATGTATTTGTTACATGGAGGATTCCGGGTTTCCAATGCTTGAGTGAATGAGATTTTACTATTTAGAGGATGGTGAAATTTAAAAATGTAATTGAAAAAAAAAAACAGTTCTTAAATTGAATGAGTTTGGGTCAGCCGGGCGATTTGAGTTGATTAGGTTCGGGCAGCGGGAGTTGGTTTGGGTCGGATCGCGGAAACCCTTGGACAGGATTGATTTTATCGGGAAAAATCCCCGTGTACAGAGTATGTACAGGCTTGGAAAGTCAATGAGGGATTCCCGGCGTTTGCTCGTATGCTCTCTTTTATAGAGTACCCATGGGTTAGTGGCGAGGCTTGTGGTAAAGCCTGCATACGTTAAAATTGCGAACGGGAGAATGACGGTGATGGTCATTCTGTGGGACCACGAGAAAAGGAAGGTGGTCAGTTATGGAGATTGTTGTTTTTGTGACCCAGGTGTGCCCAACTGCGCCGATAGAGTGTGTGAAATTGTGTAAAATGTTAAGCTTTGAAATTGTGGTCCCATTGTTTTTTGTGGATTTTGGATGTTTGCCGACGAGTGTGCTGCGAAGATACCCCACCCCCTCACCGCATAGATAAGGACACGGGAAGGGAACGCATAGAATTGGTGTCTGCTCAACACCAGTGGGGATGGAGTTAAGCTGGGGTGTGGTGTGACTCGGGTGCGCGCGTCGGGGGCGGATAGAACCATGGGGATCGATTTTTAAAAAAAAGAGGTACCGGGTGTTAATTGGATTTAATTATAAGATTATAGGTTGGGCCTAGTTTTTCGTCATTCGGCGTGTTCCGGGAGCAGAGATGATTCGATGTGACATTTCGCTCAATACCGTATCGACTAGATAGATCCATGGGATGGGGTCCTCCACGTTTAATGAACAGGGCTGGGAGCTAGAGACATGGGTGATTGTTCGCGGACGTTTGCGCCGGGGCACTGGGATGTTCGAAGTATATGGTCCAGATTAGACAGTGGTAGGAAAACGGTACCTTTTGTAACCCTGAGAGGCTGACCATTTAAGTTTACAGCTTAAGGAAAGGGGTTTCTGTTTTTGCGCCCCCATATCGCGGCAATACGCCCGATCAGCAATCGGTCGTGTACCGATGATTAGATGAATATGTGCGTGTGTATTTAAAAAAAAAAAGTGTTGGTGATGGATTTGGATATTTGTGTAAATTTCTTCAGGGAAGAAATTTTGAAAGATAAGGTGGAGAGGAGTGTTATATTATGACGGGCCCTGTATTTCAAACGGGTAGATTAACTAGTATCAAATAGCTAGTTTTGTTATTCGAAAAATAGGTTTTGTTTCTGGACTCAGAAATGAGTCAGAGAAGTGTTTGATTCAGGAATAGTCAAAACAAATCTAGAAACCTGACGTGACCTTTGAGTCAGAGATCAGAGTGAGACGCTTTGTCCCCATATTTGTGCGTGGGAACTATGATTGCGTCATCGCAGAAAACAACAACTTAGTTTTTAGAATCAGTCGGGATCTAGAAGCGAGACCGTGCAGATCGACTGCGAAAATGTAGCCGGAAAACGGACAGGGCCCCGCTGTGGGAGGGCCAAAAGATATCCCCAGAAGAAAAGAAAATAGCCCGAGTGTGAGAGAATCGAAGCCGGAATCCTCCTGACAACAACCGAACCGAAAAGTAAGAAAATGGTGTGTGGAGAATAAATAAAATTGTGTGAAATATTCCCTCAAGAAAACCCGGGTCTCGTTTGTTCCTTTTGTCTGAGACATACTTCTTCCTTTGATCGAGACGACACAGCGGCGAAGACTAGACGAATCACGGGCCAAAGAAGAGAACAGAAATCAAGGTAACCTTTGAGATCTATTTGAGATTTGTTTGAGAACTGTTTTAAAGACGTTAAGATACGTATAAATGAAAGAGGCTATAAATGAAAGGAGGCCGTAATTGAAAAAGGCCTGAGATGCCGTAAACGGTAGTGGTTTGAACAGAGGACGTTTATTAAAAAAAGGTTGAGATGACGTGAAAAGATTCGTAATGAAAAAGGCCTGAGATGCCGTTAAAAGATTTGTAATTGAAAAAAGGCTGAGATGCCGTAAGTTGATGAGTGAAGATTTAGGACTGTGTTTACGAAATTTATAGAGAAAAAGTGATATACAAGTCGAATCTTATAGAGTAAAATGACTTATAGAGTAAAATGAAAACGTTTAATGAAAATGACTATGAAAATGATATAGATGAAAATTGTATCATCGGAGGTGCTGGGGGGAGAGATTGAAATCACCATTAATCCTCTCGTGAACATTACGCGTTATTTTCGGCCGGTGAGGTGATTTTGGAGAAATGCCTCAGTCCGGAAGGATTTCTGCCTGAAGTAATAAAGAAGTTCTCTCTCCCCCCCCGTGTATGCAACATATGTATGTGTATATATGTTTACATGCGTGTTTGTGTGTAATTGTATACAGATATATGCGTGTGTATGGGTATGGATACTTAAACTAATATCTTATATGTATGGGTTTTTTTTATACAGGTGTAAAAATTGTATATTTTTATTTTTATTTTTATTCTTATATTTATTTCGTGTGTACGTATGCGTAGGTTAATGGTCATAATTATTGGCCTATGTGTCTATTTATATGTGTACTGTACGTTTATATGTGAGAAAGTATGTTATAGAAACATATGTATGTGGTGTATATATATATATATATATATATATATATATATATATATATATGTATCTGTATGTATGTATATCCGTGTATAGATATATGCCATATATATTTGTGTTTGTTATTGTTATATATGTATATATATATATATATGTATGTATATATATATATATATATATATATATATATATGTTTATATCTTTTATGTGTGTACTTGTGTATATATTTATTTGTGTGCGCGTGTGAATTTTTTATATTAAGACCAGATATTTATGCTTGAACATGTATATGCGTATATACATATATATGTTTATGTATGGATGTATGCGTATATATATATATATATATATATATATATATATATATATATATATACATGTATATATATATATGTGTGTGTATGTATTTACTAGCGTATCTATTAATTTGTGAGCTCGTGTGTATTTTTATATGTTGAAAATATATGTATGCTTGGAAATTACTATATGTGTATATCCGTGTATAGATATGTATCTATATATTTGTTTCTGTGTGTATCTAATTATGTATGCACCCGTGTGTATATTATATGAAGATCAGATAGTTATGCTTGAATAGGTGTGTAAATAGATTACAACTTTGAACTGTTAAATTGAGAAGAAAGGAATCCAGGTTAAGTAGGTGATAAAACAATGAAAAATGGAAAGAATAAGAAGGCATGTAATAAAAAAGAATAAAAAATGGAAACTAATTGGAAGATTTAACAAGTAAAGTATGTAATGCGATACTAATTCATAATAAATAGCCAAAAAAAAGATTTATTCAAAGGGAAAGTATTCCACTTCTCTGTCGTCTTTGGTCTGAATAGGTTGACTCTCTGCGAAGAGTATAATCGAAACATGCATGCACATATGTAATCAATAAAGTGTGTATAAATAAAAAGGTATACTTAAGTACAGCTTTACTTGTTATTCAGCACTTTCTATAAACACTTGAGTTTCAACGGATTTACATCTACAGAAATTAATACAATACATGTACTATATATATATATATATATATATATATATATATATATATATATAAATATATATATATATATATGAATATAAATGATAACTTATTTCATTTTGACTACAAAATTGATTTTGTTTCACGAGAGCGATTTGAGGCGCTAACGATCGTCAAGTCTGGAAATAACATTACGTAATTACGTAATGTTATTTCAATACCTGACGATCGTGAGCGCCTCAAATCGCTCCCGTGAAACAAAATCAATTTTGTAGTCAAAATGAAATAAACTATCATTTATATTCATATTTCTGCTCTAAATTTTTTTTGAGCACTCTCATAAACCCGGTTCAACTCCCCTGGATTTATACCCTGTGGATCTATACCATACCTGGATTATATATATATATATATATATATATATATATATATATATATATATGTGTGTGTGTGCGTGTGGATATTGTTAGGATAAGTGAATATTATCACACAAAACACGCATATAAAATGAATTATATCATAAAACAACGAATATGTATACATATAACGGGGCATAATCATGTTGGCTCACCGATCAGATCACATTAGTTGAGCGGCGTTGAAACTGGTTAGTGCGAAATGGGTTACGATTTTAAACTATATGTTATTTAGGAAAGGCTCTCTACTTACCACGGCATTGTTTCCAGTCCCCCAAGAATTCCCATTGATATTGGACTCAAGCTATGCCTTTCCACGAGAGGTGGTGTTAGAGATAGTGTGACGTTGGCTTTACCATAGAGTCACTTCGCAGGAGTATCTATTGAACTGAAGCCTAAGATAAGAAAATAATATACATAAAAATAAGTGAATGAGTTGAAGGAGAGGAATTATTTTCCACGAGTTTAACCCGAATATTACATAAAACGTGGAAATTATTATGTTAAAATAATTTTTTAAACAAGATATGTCTGAATCAAAATCTTACAAATGTCTCTTTGAAATCTGGCTTAATGTGTTATAGTGAGTTGTACTTTTTAAAATGTTCTGAGCTGTTATTTATTTATAACATAGTGAAATGTATAAAATTAGGTTTAGATGATTTTAATTACATTATTTTAACGTAATTTCCCGAGTCGTATTTTAAACTTGTTTTAAATGTTATATTTTTATATATGTAATCCGGTAATAATTTAAAAGCACTTTTTAAAAATGTTATATTCTTATATATGTAATCTGGTGATAATTTTAAAGCAACTTTTTAAAATTTTATATTTTATATATGTAATCGTCCAATAATTTTAAAGCACTTTTTTAAAATGTTATATTTTTATGTATGTAATCTGGTAATAATGTTAAAGAAACTTTTGAAAATGTTATATTCTTATATATGTAATCCGGTGATAATTTTAAAGCAACTTTTTTAAATGTTATATTTTTATATATGTAATCCAGTAATAATTTTAAAACAACTTTTGAAAATGTTATATTTTTATGTATGTAATCGGGTAATAATTTTGAAGCAACTTTTTAAAATGTTATATTCTTATATATGTAATCCGGTAATAAATTTAAAGCAACTTTTTAAAATTTTATATTTTTTTATATGTAATACGGTAATAAATTGGAAGCTACTTTTTGAAATGTTATATTTTTATATATGTAATCTGGTAATAAATTTAAAGCAACTTTTGAAAATGTTATCTTTTTATGTATGTAATCCGGTAATAATTTTAAAGCAACTTTTGAAAATGGTATATTTCCGTATATGTAATCCGGTAATAATGTTAAAGCAACTTTTGAAAATGGTATATTTTTATATATGTAATCCGTTAATAATTTTAAAGCAACTTTTGAAAATGTTACATTTTTATATATGTTATCCGGTAATAATCTTAAAGCAACTTTTTTTAAATGTTATATTTTTATATATGTAACTCGGTAATAATTTTAAAGCAACTTTTGAAAATGTTATATTTTTATATATGTAATCTGATAATAATTATAAAGCAACTTTTGAAAATGTTATATTTTTATATATGTAATCCAGTAATAATTTTAAAACAACTTTTGAAAATGTTATATTTTTATGTATGTGATCGGGTAATAATTTTAAAGCAACTTTTTAAAATGGTATATTCTTATATATGTAATCCGGTAATAAATTTAAAGCAACTTTTGAAAATGTTATATTTTTATATATGTAATCCGGTAATAAATTGGAAGCTACTTTTTTAAATGTTATATTTTTATATATGTAATCTGGTAATAAATTTAAAGCAACTTTTGAAAATGTTATCTTTTGATGTATGTAATCCGGTAATAATTTTAAATCAACTTTTGAAAATGTTATATTTTTATATATGTAATCCGGTAATAATGTTAAAGCAACTATTGAAAATGATATATGTTTATATATGTAATCCGTTAATAATTTTAAAGCAACTTTTGAAAATGTTACATTTTTATATATGTTATCCGGTAATAATCTTTAAGCAACTTTTTTTAAATGTTATATTTTTATATATGTAACTCGGTAATAATTTTAAAGCAACTTTTTAAAATGTTATATTCTTATATATGTAATCCGGTAATAAATTTAAAGCAACTTTTGAAAATGTTATATTTTTATATATGTAATCCGGTAATAAATTGGAAGCTACTTTTTTAAATGTTATATTTTTATATATGTAATCTGGTAATAAATTTAAAGCAACTTTTGAAAATGTTATCTTTTGATGTATGTAATCCGGTAATAATTTTAAATCAACTTTTGAAAATGTTATATTTTTATATATGTAATCCGGTAATAATGTTAAAGCAACTATTGAAAATGATATATGTTTATATATGTAATCCGTTAATAATTTTAAAGCAACTTTTGAAAATGTTATATTTTTATATATGTTATCCGGTAATAAGCTTAAAGCAACTTTTGAAAATGTTATATTTTTGTATATGTAATTCGGTAATAATTTTAAAGCAACTTTTGAAAATGTTATATTTTTATATATGCAATCAGATAAAATTATAAAGCAACTTTTGAAAATGTTATATTTTTATGTATGGGATCGGGTAATAATTTTAAAGCAACTTTTTAAAATGTTATATTCTTATATATGTAATCCGGTAATAAATTTAAAGCAACTTTTGAAAATGTTATATTTTTATATATGTAATCCGGTAATAAATTGGAAGCTACTTTTTGAAATGTTATATTTTTATATATGTAATCTGGTTATTACCAGATTACATATATAAAAATATAAATTTATTAAATTTATTAATTTAAAGCAACTTTTGAAAATGTTATCTTTTTATGTATGTAATCCGGTAATAATTTTAAAGCAACTTTTGAAAATGGTATATTTCCGTATATGTAATCCGGTAATAATTTTAAAGCAACTTTTGAAAATGTTATATTTTTATATATGCAATCTGATAATAATTATAAAGCAACTTTTGAAAATGTTATATTTTTATATATGTTATCCAGTAATAATTTTAAAACAACTTTTGAAAATGTTATATTTTTATGTATGTGATCGGGTAATAATTTTAAAGCAACTTTTTAAAATGTTATATTCTTATATATGTAATCCGGTAATAAATTTAAAGCAACTATTGAAAATGTTATATTTTTATATATGTAATCCGGTAATAAATTGGAAGCTACTTTTTGAAATGTTATATTTTTATATATGTAATCTGGTAATAAATTTAAAGCAACTTTTGAAAATGTTATCTTTTGATGTATGTAATCCGGTAATAATTTTAAAGCAACTTTTGAAAATGGTATATTTCCATATATGTAATCCGGTAATAATGTTAAAGCAACTTTTGAAAATGGTATATGTTTATATATGTAATCCGTTAATAATTTTAAAGCAACTTTTGAAAATGTTATATTTTTATATATGTTATCCGGTAATAATCTTAAAGCAACTTTTGAAAATGTTATATTTCCATATATGTAATCCGGTAATAATGTTAAAGCAACTTTTTAAAATGTTATATTTTTATATATGCAATCTGATAATAATTATAAAGCAACTTTTGAAAATGTTATATTTTTATATATGTAATCCAGTAATAATTTTAAAACAACTTTTGAAAATGTTATATTTTTATATATGCAATCTGATAATAATAATAAAGCAACTTTTGAAAATGTTATATTTTTATATATGTAAGCCGGTTATAATTTTCAAGCAACTCAATTTCAATCTCAATCTTCTCTCGCAGTTGTCAAATTTTAAACGAGACTGTCTTCCCTGATGTGTTCCTTCTAAAGTAGTGTCTATCCTCATATGTAAATAAAAAATCTAATTACGAACACAAGTTCTTATGTTCCACTGATGATCGAGGGTCTACCATGCGAAACACTCCACACACTTCAAAGCGGGTAACCCTTCACTTTCCTTCCGTTTTTACAGTAGTTTACATTTAATTCTCATTTGTATGTTAAACCACACGATCACATGATCATCAAAGAACATTTTAAATCACATAATCTTTGTTTATGGGGTCGATAGTTATACCTTTTGTCCAAAATGGATTATGCTCCGATGAACTGGCTACTCTGGTGCCCCCTCGACGTAAATTCACTAGACTAACTCGACAATCATCTAAAACTCATTCATTCACTGTGGAGGTCCCCAGATGTCGGAGAGCTTTTTACTCAAATAGCTATTTTCCTCGTGTTGCTGGCCTCGGGAACTCCCTCCCTGCCCCCTGTTTCTCCGACACTACAGACATGCAGAAGTTTAAAACTAAGGTAAACAGACATCTCGCTGCGCAGATCTCAATCTAGGTTGATTGCCCCCTACCTTCTCCCCTCTTTTTTCTCAGTAGCCCCTTACGTCTACAGTGGCGCCCTGCCTTGTTTGGGGGTGAACTATGTTAAAAAAAAAATACCTTGAACTTACTCAACGCTATACACTTTCAACAAAATACCGCATTCACTCTATGACCTAATCTTTACTTACTTTCCGAAGCGATAGCGAACTGGAACCATTGTTTGGCTCTAGTTGGAGATAAATTACGTGCGTTCATTTTTTTTTATTGGAATTACTTTTTAGGCGATTGCGTGTGGTTGTACAACCTTGCCAGTCGGACTTAGGTTTAGTGTTAAAAATGTATTAGTTAACTGACCTAATTAGTTAGAACTACCCTAAAAAGTAGAATATCATGTTTATCTGGGTATATAATATAGCTGCGGGTTTTAATCTACACATTTCCTAACGTTTGTTATTAATTTTAAATTACAATAAAATAGATTTATATTTTTTTTAAAATCGTTATTAAGTTTGCTTATTTTTCTTTCATCTGAATAAACAAATGCGAAATTTGTTTTTCATTTATCACAACTGCATTAGTTTCAAGACGGTCTACTTACTCTTTTGATACTATCAAGCAAAGGCTCAACACACAGCTCTTTGTAATCTTATTTAAATAATTCTTTTTAAGCAGTTTAAAATAAATTATTATCTGCGGTTATTCGGTTATAATTTGATTATTCTATTTACCTATATATATATATATATATATATATATATATATATATATATATATATATATATATAAATATTCCATGAAAAATGCCAGTATACTGAAATCATATGCCCTTAATAGGGTTAAGATGAAAATCCATATACAATAAATGTACAAAAGCAAGGAAATTCCCAAATTGTTACACTTGTATTGTCATTAACGGTATGCGAGCACAACAGGACTATGTATTTTACTGGTAGGAATTTTTCTTCAGCACACCTCACACACTTCATCCACTCATGCCTAGAGATGTATACTGTATACCCTTCATGACAATAAAAGTGTAAACATTTGGGAATTTCCTTGCTTTTGTACATTTAGTGTATATGAATTTACATCTTAACCCTATTAAGGACATATGATTTCAGTATCCTGGCATTTATCATGGAATGTCAGTACTTTTGTAAAGCCTATGCTTCAATACAATGGTCATTTTAAAGGTTTTTTGGAATTTTCTGAAAAACTAAGGTATATGGTTAACTGAAATTAAAACACCATAAACTAAACACTAGAACCTCTATGTGCGTGGCACATACGTACGTACGTACACACGGATAACATCAAATCATGCCTAACCTTTCTGAGTCTCTGGGTTACCTTGACTAATGATGTTTAAATTCTACACACTTATAGAACCTATCAAAACACAATTGTGCAAAGTTTTAACTAATTTGGTTTATTGGTTTTTGAGTTATGATTGATCAAAGAAATGAGATGTCTAGCATAGGCCGTTTTTGAAGTCTATTAAGGGATAGAGTGCTCTCGCGCCTCCCTTGATATACTGAATTTTTGTAAATATTAGCAGGAATTAATTAAAGTGATTTAATCAAAGAACTAATAGATTCACAAAACCGTTTTACTTTTCAAAGAACGTGCGAAAAATGAACTCCTTCATAACTTAATTTGCATATCTTTATCTTTTTACACGTTTGTTGTATTTTCTTTAAAAGACCCTCTGCTTACTTTATAAATGATTTCTTTATTTTCTGCATTTAATTTTTGTACAGTATTGTGTTTCCGTGAAAAATAAATTATTTTAATCAGTCAACTAATTGCTTTATTTGTAAAGTTTGACACCAAACGTATTGTTTAATATTTAGTATACTTATTTTCATAATGCCTTTTAAGCAGTGTTAAATAAATTCCTACTGTTTAATATTTAATAAACAGTGTTTAAAAACTATCTTAGTAGTATCCTTCCACTGACCTAATCAAATTACCGAAAAAATGAAGATTCGTATATAAATTTAATCAAAATGTACTCGCCCCTTGTTTGTAGCCATTCTAGCGTTTTAGGAAAATTCTTGTCAAGTGCCATGGGAACTAACTCTGCTGTATTCTTAGTGGGGGCGATTTTAGGCGATTACATGTGGTTTTATGACCTCGCTACTCGGGAATTGTTCTTGGCCTTTTGGCTAAGATCAAAGTGTAGTATCTGTTCCGATGGATACTACACCCCATAAACTAGTATTGTCTTGGCCTTCGGGGCTTGATTTACGCCAGTCAATGGGTCTGTCCTGTGCAGCTCTAGGAGGTCCACCCTCCCAGGCTTCGCCTCCCCTCTTTGGGGAGGAGTAAGTTAATTGCTTACTGCCTGAGGCGCCCATACCGGGGAATGCCGACGGGGCTGCCCAAGAAATTTTTAAACCCCACTTTCCCGACCCGACCTTGGGTCACATCTTACTTGTGGGAGTAGGATAAAAACTGGCCTTGTGCCTAACTCATGGAGAGGAGTAAATCAATACTCGGGAATAGGGTTAGTGCGAAATAAAATTGGTCGCTGCTCTAAAAAGTTATGATAGCCCGCAATGGGGCATCATTTTACGTTAAATTTATATATGAAATTGATTCACTACTTCAAAATATAAAATAATTGTTTAATTCTTCTTGCTTCTTTCCGTTTTCCAGAGTGTTCACACGTAAAAAAGCAGACTCAAATTAGGGGTGGGGGGCGTTGACCTGTAAATTAACCTACATTTTATGTTTTTAAATCTAATATGTTTTATCTTTTTTCTTTATTTATTAAGCAATTTAATTATTTAGTTGTTTACCTTGCACGTGAAAACTAAATGAATAACCTCTTTAAAATAAGCTAATTAAATATATTGTTTGAAGGTATAAATAAATACTAAAAGTGATTGTAGATAAACATCCTTAGTTCCCCCCCCCCCCAAAAAAAAAAAAAACGATTCTACTTAAGCGATTACGTGTGAAGACCTGTAACACCTGGTGGAAAGTAAAACACACATCAAATAAATATTATTTCAGAATTTAAGTTTCGCATATATATTCAACATAACATGATGGTCATTTCTGAGACATTCTAGCGGCTTAGGGAAGTAAACCATTTTTGCTTTCTTTTTGCTATTCCGGTTACATTCTCTACGTTATTTTATTTAGGAAGGAAGGTTATTTTTTAGGCGACCACGCGTGGTTTTACGACCTTGCATGTCGGACTTAGGTTTAGTGGTAAAAAAACAAAAACATGTAAAATGCCCACACAAGTTAGAATAGTTCGGGAATGGAATATCATTTCATGTAAATGTATATACGAAGCTGATTCCCATTGTATATTTTAAAATAATTGCTTTATTTGTCTTTTGTCCTCCCCCACTTCCGATTAATTTCTGCCCAGATTGCGGGTAGGTATTACTAGTTTATAATAAAAGCGGAAAAAAACACAAATAACTATTTTAAATTACTCAGATATATATAATTATTTCATTTGACTAATTGACGTTCCGCATTTGTCGACTGTCAAGAATAATTAACAGGAAGGAAGGGGTGTAAAAAAAAATCAACAGAAAGGAAGAGGTGTAAAAAACGAATAATCAACACAAAGGAAAGGGTGTAAAATACAAACTGTCAACAGAAAGAAGGGGTGTAAAAAACAAATAATCAACAGAAAGAAGGTGTGTACAACACAAATAATCAACAGAAAAGAAGTGGGTGTAAAAAACAAACAGTCAACAGAAAGAAAGGGGTTTAAAAAAATCAACAGAAAGGAAAGGGTGTAAAAAACAAATAATCAACAGAAATGAAGGTCTGTAAAACACAAATAATGAACAGAAATGAAGGTCTGTAAAACACAAATAATCAACAGAAATGAATGGGTGTAAAAAACAAATAATCAACAGAAAGAGGGGAATGTAAAAACAAATAATCAACAGAAAAGAAGGTGTGTACAACACAAATAATCAACAGAAAAGAAGTAGGTGTAAAAAACAAACAGTCAACAGAAAGAAAGGGGTTTAAAAATAATCAACAAAAAGGAAAGTGTGTAAAAAACAAATAATCAACAGAAATGAAGGTCTGTAAAACACAAATAATCAACAGAAATGAAGGTCTGTAAAACACAAATAATTAACAGAAATGAATGGGTGTAAAAAACAAATAATCAACAAAAAGAAGGGAATGTAAAAACAAATAATCAACAAAAAAGAATGGGTGTAAAAAACAAATATCAACAGAAAGGAAGGGGTGTAAAAAACAAATAATGAACAAAATGGAAAGAGGATAAAAACAAATAATCAACAGAAAGGAAGGCGTGTAAAAAACGAATAATCAACAGAAAGGAAGGGGTGTAAAAAACAAATTATCAACAGAAAGGGGGGAATGTAAAAAAACAACAAATCAACAGCAAGGAAGGGGTGTAAAAAACAAATATCAACAAAAAGAAAGGGGTGTTAAAACAAATAATCAACAAAATTGAAAGAGTGTAAAAACTAATAATAAACAGAAAGGAAGGCGTGTAAAAAACGAATAATCAACAGAAAAGAAAAGGGTGTAAATACAAATAATCAACAGAAAAGAAGGGGTGTAAAAAAAATAATCAACAGAAAGGAAGGGGTGTAAAAAACAAACAGTCAACAGAAAGGAAGGGTTGTAAAAAACAAATAATCAACAGAAATGAAGAGGAGTAAAAAAAATCAACAGTAATGAAGGAGTGTAAAAACAAATAATCAACAGAAAGGAAGGCGTGTAAAAAAACGAATAATCAACAGAAACGAAGGGGTATAAAAAACAAATAATCAACAGAAAAGAGGGAATGTAAAAAACAAATAATAAACAGAAAGGAAGGGGTGTTAAAACAAATATCAACAGAAAGAAAGGGTTGTAAAAAACAAATAATCAACAAAATGGAAGGAGTGTAAAAACAAATAATTAACAGAAAAGAAGGTGTGTAAAAAAAGGAATAATCAACAGAAAGGAAAGGGTATAAATACAAATAATCAACAGAAGGGAAGGGGTGTAAAAAACAAATAATCAACAGAAAGGAAGGGGTGTAAAAAACAAATAATTAACAGAAAAGAAGGGGTGTAAAAAACAAACAGTCAACAGAAAGGAAGGGGTGTAAAAATAAATAATCAACAGGAAGGAAGGGGTGTAAAAATAAAAAATAAACAGTAAGGAAGGGGTGTAAAAAACAGTCAACAAATAACTGTTACCAAAGGCATAGAAACGTACTTTTGAAACTACTAACTTATTTTTTGTGTTTGACAGACTTTTAAAGCATTTTATTTATTTCAATTAAAAAGTTCGGTCAAATATATTACGTTAGACTGAAAAACAAAGAAAGCTGACCCACAGTCGCCGACCGTCTACGAAGTCTGATGATTTTTTTGTACTTTTCTCCTTTCAATTAAGTAGAAAGTAGATTTTAAGGAGTTTGAGACGGTTATTTGCTGACTATTTGTTGTATTTTCATCCTACAAGACGAAAAACTCATTAAACAAACTTCGGGGATGTCAGCTACACATTCTTGAAAATGGAACTGTATCGATGTCGGAGTTTGACAAATTAGTAAAATGTAATGAAAATGCTTTAAAATACTTTAAAAAACAAAATAATTAGTAGGTCGAAAAAATAACTTCATTGCCTTTGGTAACAATTATTTGTTAATTACTTTTATCACCCCTTTTTTCTGTTTCTTATACTGGACAATCGCAACGATATTTCGTTTATTCATTTCATTATAGGAAACTCAACATTGGAATATATCAAATAACACCATGCCAATCATATGTTTGTTATTTTCTTCAAATTTGCAAAATATTAAAAAGAAAAGTGGTTCTTTGTTTTATTAGATAAGGCTATAGCGAGATCAATATCTACCTGGAGACTGTTAGGTGTTTGCTAGTTATAAATGAAAGTTAAAATAACTCGAGGTATTAATATTATGTGAACCGTAGATATATAGAGTAGAAGGAAGATAAATAGAATAGAGTAAGACAGAAACGCATATAGATAGAAAGATTGAGAGAGAGAGATGGAGAGAGAGAGAGAGAGAGAGAGAGAAAGAGAAAAAAAAGCAAAGGATCAAAAAACTCGTTTTGGATTGTGTCCTTAGATTGTTTTATATTTAACTAGTTTTTTTAAACACACTTTTTTTAATGGAAAAATCTAATACGGGCGCAATGTATGGCCTTTTAACTTTGTCTTTTAGTTATTAAATGATTTATGACTGAAATAATTAAAACTAATATGCGATTTCAATCCTAACATTTTCGTCAGTCGTGCAAGTCCGCATAAACTCTAATATGTTAATCAGGGGGCAAGAAATCACACTCATATACACTCTGGAATAAAAAAACTTGCGTTCAAACACGGCATAAAAATTACCCTGGTGGTATGTACAATTGATATGGTCTCAATGCAATATAAGTCACACATCTGCTCATTGAAAAGAGATTGGTGAATCAGCAGGAAGAGACTTGAAAGATCCACATCTCCGTTATCTTTGGTTACGTGAAATCAGAGTTAAATATTTACTGATAAGCTGCGAGTAAAATCAGCTTGATTTTATAATTCGAAACCGATAACTAATCGAATTACACTTAATTGGTTTAAACATTTTTTTTTACGATAGAACGAAAGAATGTCATCTTTCTTCATGTGTCACATTTATCAGGCAAGGTGAATACTTAGAAGAAGCTGGGAAGATTGATGTGGAAGATGGGTATAGACACGTGGAAAGAACGCTGAGAAAAATAAATTATATTAGAAAAAGAAGAGCTAGACGAAATACGAGAAGATGAATAAGAACAGTTATAAAAAATGTGGACGAAGAAGAAATGATTAGAATGCGCACATGAAAAAGTAGAAGTAAAAGAAAGCGAGTTTGAAGAATACTAGAGGAAACAAATGTAAGACGATGAATGACAAAGTATAAACATATGCAAATGAAATAGAAGTTGAAATATAAGATGATGAAATAAGCAGCAGCAGAAGAAGAAAGATGAGGAAAAGAAGTAGACACAATAGAAGAAGTAGCAGGAGATGAATAAGAAGAAGCCAAAAAGAAGTAAAGAAAACGACCAAAAGAAAACGAAAAGATTAGGACACAAAGTAAAATGTAATTAAAGTAAAAAAAAGATTTCTAGAATATGTAGATGAAGAGAAGACGAACGACCGGAACGAGAAGAATATGAAGAAGAAAAAGACGCAGAAGAAGTAGAAGACGAAAAAGAAGTTGACAAAAGGCAACGAAGACCAGGAAGGAGAAAACAAGAGGAAACAAGGTACTATTTAAGAAATCATTAGAATGTGTATATGAAGAAAAAGAGGAACGACGGGAACGAGAAGAATATGAAGAAGAAAAAGAATCAGAAGAAGTAGAAGACGAAAAAGTAATTAAAAAGGCAAAGAAGACCAAGAAGAAGAAGAAGAAGAAGAAGAAGAATAGGAACTAAGGTACTATTTAATTATAGCCGAAGAAGAAATCATTCGAATGTGTACATGAAGAAAAAGAAGAGGTCGAAGAGGAAGTAAAACAAAATATAAAAAAATAGAAGATCAATAAAAAGGTCTTAAAATATGCAGTTGAAAGAGTTTGAGAATAATAAGATTTAAAAAAGATTAAAATGAAAAAGAAGAAGAAGCCGACGAAGAAGTGTGAGAAAGAGGGAAACAAGGAAAAAGAAGTAAAATAAGACGGCATCACTAAAAGAACAAGAATGTATAAACAGGCGGATAAAACAACGACGTTCACAAGAAAAAAAGAACAGAAGAACATAGAGTGTAAATGGTAAGATGACGAAATACTAGAAGCTAATGACTAGGAAGACTGCCATCATAAGGAGTAAAAAAATAATTATTTTAATTCGATATCGTTTTTAGATTAAAACATAGCAAATAAAATATAAAACTATGAAATCTATATGAAACACGAGTCGAATGTTATCAATTCGTTTTATTTCTTCTGTTTGCTACGTGCTTCCGTGTTAATATTATTATGTATGGAAGACCATATGTGATAAGAATTCAAAGAAACATTAGCGACTTTAAAATATCAGATGTTGACAAAAATCAATGGACAAAAAGCAATAAAAGAACTGTAACCATTTAATATTTCTGAAGTTATGTATTTATATATATATATATATATATATATATATATATATATATATATATATATATATATATATTTATAATTTCGGACTGCTGTCCTCATTTTGGTAACTGTAATTTTAACAAAGTGTCGGCAGTTGTACTCTTCAGCCATCATAAAACACCTTTTGTTTGATTGACAATTTAGTGGGGGTGTTTTTTGTTATTTTTGAACCACAACTTAGTAATGCTAAAAGCCACTCGATAATAAGTGTAAGTGGCTTATAAGAACGGTTTATCACGCATGTTTATTAAGATTAGAGTCGACGATGACCATATTGTAGACCCCAGTGAAGAAATCTTGTGGCATCGTTTCCCAAAAATTGTGCGTTTCTTGTGAAAGAAACTCCGTTCATACTAGTCCCGTTATGTCCACAAAGAAAAGAAAGGGAGAGTCCGATACAGTGATGGTAGTGAAACGAGTTTATGAAAGTTAAGAGCGGAATTCGAGATTGAAGCTCATTCGAACACTTTACATGGGCATTGCGATAGAGTAGAGGAAGACTAACATCGTAGATAGAGTAGAGGAAGACTAACATCGTCACTTTTGGAATGATTAGGTTTAAGTAAGAATATGCAGAGAACAGAATAGATAAACCTACATTAGGATTCGAAGTCGATTAATAGCACGGTAAATGCAAGAAAAAGTGATCTGAGGATAAGCTGCTAAGATGTGGCAACAGTACTCCCTCTTAGTATGTATATGTTATATTATAACTTTAAGGTGTTTTTAGGGGTGCTATATTTTAATCTACAAGTGTGTTTCTCTTCAGAAAAAGAAGTTCTAAATGTTAAAGTAATAAGATGTGTGTACTATATTTTGATGCTAATTCATCTGAATCGATATATAGAATTCAAACAAAATTATGGTAAATTTATAATCAAATCAAAAGCTGAGCAGATTGATTTATAAAATGAAGTAAAATAGTATGTCAGTTTTCTTTTAGAATTGCTGGTATATAAGTATATATTTATTTATATAAGTATATATTTATTTATATAAGTATATATTTATGTATATAAGTATATATTTATGTATATAAGTATATATTTATGTATATAAGTATATATTTATTTAGTAACCGTGTAAGAAATGCGGAAAAACGGAAAGTGAAAAAGATCATCAAAAACAAATAATTAAAGACAATGTATGTGATATTTATCTTAAAAGCTTGTATCAATGGATCTTTCACATGCGTCTTTACACTTACTGTTCATAAAATCCGGGTGAGGGAAAATATTTCGATATTTCGAGAGAAAACCTCTCCTCTATCAAAAAATTAAAACAAACGTATTTTCCGTTTACAGAAAATACACGTCAAAATATGGCTGCCCGTAAAAAAATTTTTTTACATGTTTCAATTTTTTTATATGAAAAAGTTATAATTTTCATGTTTTGGATTATTCGGACTACTATGCTCATTTTGGTTGCGATATTGACAACAGTTCGACTAAAAAGTTCTACGTTGGGATAGATTTACTCACAGATGATTGTACGTGACATCGGTCGAGAATTTCGGAATATAACAACCTAAATAAGAATGGTAGTTGAATAGTAACAAACCCACATATTACTTATTATTTCAAAAGCAAATAGCATTCAATTATGTAGTTCTTCGCATAGATTCTCATATCGTTTCCTAAATAAATGATATTCAGAGTAAAATTCGAGTTTTGAACCTCATGGTCGATATGCATGCTACGTTAAGCTAAACTTATGAGTTGGGAAACAACAAAACAGGTGTGTTGATTACTATTGTATGAAAATATATACGAGGCCTGTATGAAACGAATCCGACCTTAGACCAGAAAAAATATTTCAAATACGTGACGGGCTCGGGACTCTAATAATCTTCAAAGTAAGTAAATTGTGCTTACACACAAGTAGCCCACCAATCAATCCACTGCTGGAAAACCCTCTAGATGTCTTCTATTTGAATAGTGTTCATCTCCGCCGTCACGTTCCGCCTTATGTCTTTTTCCGCACCATCTCAACAACAGCTGTACCCCAATCAATCCAGAGAAATGTTACTGTGTTTATATAAGAGTGCTAACAAATGAATAGAACTGTTTAATTATAATATAAACTTAATTCCTAGAAACATTAATTGCTACACATTTTAAAACACGTTCCAACAAATAAAAACATTAAAAAGACGATGATATGCTTAATCTGCACTGGCTTCCAAAAGCTTCGACCGAAACATATTTTCAATTATGTAGTCAAACAAAGTTGTGTATGCATAATACTCTTTATAACCATATTAATATATATATATATATATATATATATATATATATATATATATGTATATACATATATATATACATATATATACATATATATACATATATTTATACATATATATACATATATCCATACATATATATGCATATATATACATATATATATACATATAGATATATATATATACATATATATAGGTATATATATACATATATTTATACATATACATATATATATACATACAAATATATACATATAGATATATATACATATATATACATATATACATACATATATACATATATACATATATATACATATATATTTACATATATATACATATATACATACATATATATATACATATATACATACATATATGCATATATACATATATACACACATACATATGCATACATATATATGGACATATATATATACGTATATATATATACATATATACATATATATATACATATATACATATATACATACATATATACATACATATATATATACATATATATACATATATACATATATATATATATATATATACATATATATACATATATATACATACATGTATATATATATATATATATACATATATTATTCATTCCAATTACTATGAAAAAATCAATCTAAAATCATAATTATCATAAGTTTCTTTCAATTGTTTATATTTTCATATTTT
This sequence comes from Sepiola atlantica, assembly GCA_963556195.1. Lineage (NCBI taxonomy): Eukaryota > Metazoa > Mollusca > Cephalopoda > Sepiida > Sepiolidae > Sepiola > Sepiola atlantica. The sequence continues at coordinate 27,077,902 of OY744540.1, read as the reverse complement.
TATTCATTTCAACACCTCAGTGGATGTATACCATTCTAATTTTCATCATAATATAAAATAAACAATTTTTTAAAACTATCATTCACGTGCACGCTTACACGTGTTGACTGGAAGATTGAGACCAAAAAATATAGTTCAGTAGCCTATATGTCAATCTTATGCGAATATTAGAATGTGTATTGAAATTATAGCAGTAACTTATAACGTCAAAAACCAAGGGAAAAAAATAGGAGAACGTGTGAGAAAAAAATTAACATTAAAGAGTGTGTATTTAAAAGCTTGGTAATTCAGATTACATAAAAGTAAACTCACGTGATAGAAAAAGCATCAGGAAAATTCAAAAATCCGAAAACAGTCTCACCTATTATGAGTTGTTGACGTTTAAAGTTTTTGCTACAATTTGAATACCAAATCTTGTATTACAAATATTCATACCCAGTGCACAGACCATTTAGAAAGAACAAAGGTTATTTATAAGTGTAAATGCCTTTTGGGAGAATGAAAGTCTCATAATAATAATAATAAACCTGATAGCTACATTGGTTTTACAACAACTACCCTATCCCGTCAACTCCCCATGCACCTTGTAAACTCAAGCTTAATTTACCAGCATTTACAATAACATAAGACTGGCTTAAGACTAATTTTAGTTAATAGCACGAAAAGGATACATTCTGAAATAAATTTTAAAAACTAAAAATATTAAAAGCTATCATTCTTAAAACGCAGCGACTAATAATGTATTATATTACGTATGAAGTCAGTAACTACATTTTAAAATGCTTCACGTAATACAATTCATCATGTGACGTTAATCCTGGCGTCCCGGAATTTAAATTGATACATTTTCTCTTGGACTCACCCATTTTGTTCTCTTAACGTCTGACTTCACATGCGCGTACTCGGCTGCTCTTTGAAATTATTTTCTAGTTTCTAGCTTTTTTATTCATTCGTTGTTGTCCCCGATGTAGGATCGAAACATTATGATTTTTTAATATTTTGACGCAAAAATATGATTAGAAAACTTGAAAACATAAAAAAGGTATAATTAAGCGAGACCATTATGTCATGTTTAACAATGTTTGCTTACATGTATATATATATATATATATATATATATATATATATATATATATATATATATATATATATATATAATATAAAGATAGAGGCAAAATGCCTTCAAAGAAACCATGTGTTAGATGAAGATATTTTATTAAATAAAAATAAGAATAAAAATATTTCAAAACATTTCTCAAAATATTTCAAAATACCGTCCTTTTTTTTTTCTTCATCTTGATTTTGTTAGCTAATATTTCGCTTAAAAAACAAGCTTCGACAAAGCTTAGACAAATAAACGTTATAAACCTTTTTTTCTCGTAATATCATTATTGGTCTTGTAGAAGTGTCTCGTCCGATGATGTGGACTAACAGTGCAAATGTCTTTTTTAAATAGAACTTGATCGCGCATGGTCGCTGGTAGTTATAAATTTAGGAAAGTTCATTTTTTAAGCATCTTTTGAATTTTAATATAAAGATAGAGACAAAAAGCATTAAAAGAAATCATGTGTTAGTGCAGATATTTTATTAAATCAAAATAAGGATACAAATATTTCAAAACATTTCTCAAAATATTTCAAAACACCTTCTTTTTTTCTTCATCTTGAGTTTTTTAGCTAATATTTCGCTTGATAAAACAAGCTTCGACAGAGCTTAGACAAATAAAAGGTATAAAACTTTTTTTTATATTTTTATTTTCGTAATATCTTTTTATGACTTGTAGAAGTGTCTCGTCCGATGATGTGGACTAACGGTGCAAATGTCTATTTTAAATAGAACTTGATCGCGCATGGTCGATGGTAGTATACATACACTCTGATATCGATAGAAAACTCTCGTGGGGGAAATGCTGGTTTCTACTTAAAGTAATGTGATAACGTAGCCAAATGGATGTGTTGGGAAAACGAAAAAACAGCTGCTGTTGTTTATTATTTGAAGTAAACTTATATGTTATATAAATATTTTTTGAAACCAATACTAATGCATAACTTTAAAAAGAACTCTGTAACAATTTTTAGTCGTAAATATAAAATTAACTTCTATTTCGAGAAAAAGGAATTTCTAAAACAAATTGATAGCGAAATCTTGTTTACCTTTTGCAATTTCTATTGATCTGTTATTTTGTATACCCGATCTACCAGCATTGCTTAAGAAAGGTGTGTTACCCCGAAATACCGTTTAAAATATAATATTAACCAATTAACATATTGTTACCGAGTTGTATTTTCAGCTTATATATGTTGATGGCTTATAAATATTGTATTGCCAATGAATACGTTGAACTATATAATAGTACATTATACATATATATATATATATATATATATATATATATATATATATATATATATATGAAGAGACAAAATGGTGCCACTCTACAAAATGAATAATGAATTGTATGGAGAACAAGTTGTATAAAATGAAATAGAAAAGAACAACAAAATAATTTTATATAAAAATAAAATATTGGAAGCCATCATCATAAATTCACGACGTTCTACTCTCTGTACACAAAGACAATTGAAGCATTCTCTACAGATATTTGGCGATTCGTGGTCATCCGCAGGTTGATTTAAAATTGTTCCATTTTACTTGCGTTTTTTATTTATATATATAATTTCGCTCGTATATCACCTGTAGCCACCTGCTTGCAACTTGATTCTACACCAATTTATGGTTTTTCGTGTATTTTATTTACTCTACCGACGATTCCCCTAACGACAGTCGGACGAAAGGCGCCTTGGGAACTTTAAGCTGTTTTTTTTTAATGCAAATGTGTGAACTTTAGTTTTTATTCGTGAATTTTTTATTCATGAATTCCTACATCATACATAACGGTGTTTTTTTTATATTAAATTATTTTGTTTTTCTTTTCTATTTCATTTTATATAATATGTTCCCCATACAATTCATTATTCATATATATATATATATATATATATATATATATATATATATATTAGTAATTGAATTGTAAGTATCTGTATTTTTGAAAACGAAACTATACTATTCCTTCTATTAATAATTGAAATTTTAAAACTGTATATCTGCATCCGAAACTATTCTTTTCCTATCTTTTACTGCTTCATTCATAGAAGGGGATAGTTTTGGAACTGCTCTTTTTCATAAGACTTTCCTCCCAGGCATTACTTTCCGATTCAAAGAGCAGTCTAGTATATGTTTGGCTTTGATGAATTGCAGCAAACATATGGGAACATAGTGATCATATTTTTGTTGTATATATATTATATATTATGATAGGCTAATATAATTTATATTTTTGTGGACTTGAAAGAACAATTGTTGTTGCCAACATCATTGTTAGCATAGGATTTTCCCACCGCTATGTCTGTGAAACATTCAATGAACAATGTGTGTTACTAAAATAGAGAAAACGAAAGTGGAGACGGTTGCCCTTGAGTCATAACACAAGAATAGTAACCTATATATATATATATATATATATATATATATATATATATATATATATATATATACATAATATAAAATACATATATATGTGTGTATATATATACATATGCATATACATACATACATACATATATATGTGTGTGTATATATATACATATACACACATATATATGTATATATATACATATACATACATGTATATTTTCATATATATACATACATATATATGTTTATATACATATATATATATACATATACATACATATATATGTATATATATACACACATATATATGTATATATATATATACATATACATACATATATATGTATATATATATACACATATACACACATACATATATATGAGTATATATATATGTTTATTTACATTTATATATATATGCATATATATATGTTTATATATACATATATATATATATACATACATGCATATATATTTTTATATATATATACATATATATGTTTATATATATACATACATATATATGTATATATATATACATATACATACGTACATATATATATATATGTACATATACATACGTACATATATATATATATATATATACAGTGTCAACAAAATTGTCTTTCTGACTCCTTTTTGTTGTCAGCTGAAATTTGTCGCGTCAAATGAGATATATAATCTTTAATGTACTAGTGACGAACGAAACAAAGCGATAAATGCTTTTTAACATTAACAAAACTGTTTGTGTTCGCTGTATTTGTGCAAATAGATTCGCATATCATCATCAATTTTATTACCTGATATATTCAAGTTAAGGTTGTGTAAGATTTCCGAGGAAGTAGATTCGTTCCAGCATGACAGAGAGTAGGCGTCTAAATATTTGATTTATTCTATTTTTTTACGTGACCCATGGTTCACATTTTATCGACAGGTCGCATCCACCAATGCATTATCTGGATGTCGCTCTTGATGCGTTTCCTTCCGTAAAATTATGTGTTCACTTCTAAGCAGACAGGAGTCAAACTAAAACAGCTATTCTGATAGCGAGGGGACAACCTCCTGATGTTGACGATTCAGTTGATGGTGATAACAGTAGGTAGATTAAAGGTCAATAAAAAATATCTCAATAACATTTTTATACGTAGAAATTTTCTTTTGCATCATAGTCCGAAGTTAGAGTTTTATGTATGAATATTTGATAATTTAGACAGGAGTCAGAACAAGCCAACCAGATCATACAGCAAACGTCTCCAGCTGGCAAGACACTGTTTTCTTGTTGTTCGTAAGTAAACATCCCCCATTTAATGTACTCTGATCAGCAATATAACATTCTTTGTGGGTATATATTCAATCTTAATAATAAAAACAAGTTCGTATTGATATGTGTACAGGCGAGTCTGCTGGTGAAAATGTATGAGTATCAACGGACCGCGAGTCGAATTATATGATTACAACGAGTTTAAGCCATAAACTATCATAAGTAGTCTAGTATGTGTCTGGTGTATGCATGTAACGTTTAGGTAGCAGTTTTCGGTCAACCATTTATTTCTCCTGTTTTGTTCAGTTTGTCTCAACTGTTATACAGTGCTTGTGTTGACGTTCGCTTGTCAATCAGCAAGATTACACTAAACAATTCGCCCAGTTTATTTAGCATATTGTTAGAGTGTTCGCTAATGGGCCGGAAGACTAAAATTGAATCATCTGTTGAATCATATTAAACACTCTAAAAATGACACGCGCATTCCTTGCTAAACACTCAACATTATACGATGAGGATCAAGGGTAAGTGGAGTAATCTATGAACAGGAGTGGCGCCCTCCCTTACATCTCGATGTAATAGCTCATAAAACACGGAAGCTTCAGGTTACCATCGACTACGTTCGACCACTTAACTTTTTACTCATGATAAAATTATTCAACCAATGTTCTCATGATTCAATTAAAAAAACACTAGCAGATATTTTTACTGGAGGACACTTTACATTTGAAGGATTATCTGGATACAATAGAGTATTTTATTTATTATTTATTTGATTTTCTAACAAGTCATGACTCATCAAGGGTCAACGTCCACTCGAGGACAAGAGTTAATGCTTTGTTACGGTGGATGGTTAAACAAACACGTAGAGTATTGCAGACAGATGTTGGATCTGGGCTGGAACGGTTCAAGAAAAATTTGTTACAATTTGACTTGAAACGACCATGCTGTAGTCAGTCGAGAAGCGGTTCCGTGTATTGCGTTCCGCAGACGAAATGTTCCTGGAAATAAACTCTACTGATAAAAGTTCCGGTTATTTTAGGTACGAAGAGGAAGAAAGGAAAACTATCTTCAGTGGTCGTAGCTAGACGAATTTTTGCTGTAAATGTTTTTGTGGGATCAACCAGAGATTGGAGGAAATTCTGTTCACTCACGTTAACATTCGGCATTTTTATGATTAAATGATTATAATCAGCCTTAAACTATAGTTAACAAATTCCTTTCACTCTGCTCATAATGTATACGCAACCGTCAACTATTTGTCATCATGGGGTACTGCAGCTACTTTATATTTATTAGAAAATGTGTTTACTTTTGTACGAAGACTTTAGTCGTAAAAGCTTATAACTGGTCAACTAGTAGTTTTTTTATTAAGCTAAAGCATATTTCTGTCGTTTTAAAATTAACATACTTCGTTTCGTGAAGTAGTTGATAGTGTCATATCTGGATAATTTGGAAATAAATCTCATATGTAATGTCTCATACCTATGAATACAAGCAATTCGCCTTTGCTCTTTGGTAGTGGCATCTTCATTATATCATGAACCCTTTAAGGATAATATATTATGCTTTTTTTAAGTTACTAAAAGACTCCAATATGTGCTTTCTCTTTGAAGAAGTTTGTATTTACTTTATTTAATGTCAAATCTACGATAGTTGATATGTCGTAAAACGCAACCTCAATTATCATTTACATTTTTCTTTCTCTTCTGTTTCAATGTAACCATGCGCATTTTGTTGGTTTATAGGCTTTGACATGCAAAATATTTAATGTCCTTTCCATAACATTTCCTTAAACAGCTACAGAATGCTAGGAATGCAGTTGATTTTGTTTCTTTTAAAGACATTTACAATTATTTATGTAAATTTATTTATAATAAAAGTTCCGTTTTATCTTTTGTGCTGTTTGTTAAACGGATTGCTTTCATGGATGTGTTTATATCCCTTGTAAATAGATGATATATCCATCTCGTACGTATTTTTTTATTTAATAATTTCTATTGTATTGTCGATTGTTCTGCCGCTTTTAAATGCTATTCAGTTGTCATGTCGGTTTTACGCAGATGTTTGAATCCGTAACTCCCGAAAACGATTATGTATTTAACTAGAATGTCTGTAAATTTTCTAAATTAACCCTTTCGAAACAAATAACGGACTAGATTAAAACGCTGCTAATAAACGGTGTATCACGAGGCTTGTATAAATATATATACATATACCAATTTTGAAAAAGATATTTTCAAACTTTAAATATTAACTGTCATATTTACCCATTTTATCTTTTTTTCTATTTTCTTCATTTAATCTTTTGTTAACTCTAATTTAGCAGTTAATAATAATTTATGGATCAAAACGAGAGTGATACGTGACTAATTATTCTCTTTACTGTATGTCAACAAAGCTAACGAGAGCTGGATGGTAAACGCCTTTGCAGCTTGAAACCAATGTTGAAACTGATGTTGCACTGAATTTCCGTATTGGAATATATATATATATATATATATATATATATATATATATATATATATATATATATATATATTAAGGGAGAGAGAGTGAAAGAGAGATAGAGAGAGAAAGAGAGAGAGACCCACAAATGCATAAATACCTTCAATTTAATCAAATAGAAAATTATATTTCAGTTAATCACAAATGAAAATCATGAACTGGCAAATAAGAGTATATCAATATTCAGTGGAATATATGCGCACACCACCCACACAAACACTCACACACACACACACACACACACACACACACACACACACATATATATACATTATCAGTAAGTACAAATAATAATAAGAAGAAGAAAAAGGTATTTGTTAAAATCAGATTTTGTAAGAAACACTTTTAAAGGTGTGTTATAAAATGGTAAATATTACAATTATATATATATATATATACATATATATATAGAGAGAGAGAGAGAAAAAGAGAGAGATAGAGAGATACAATTCGTTTTTCTTCTCATTTAATTTTATTTTTGATAAGTATTGGAAAACATATTGATTATGTCTACGGTTTCGGAATAATATCGCACCTATCGTTATTGATAAGCTGACGTTTATGTTTTCGCAATATAGCCCTAAATTCTACGAAATTTCACCTGCGACATTTTATTTACTGACATAAATAGCATTCTCAGTGGTAATTATGTTTTTACGTCTAGAGCTCTTTATGAAGCATTTACTGTATCTAAAGTAATTATTTTAAGTATATCTATTCGTATCAATAGAACTACTACTACTAACAGTAGTAATACAATATTAGTAGTAGTAGTAGTAGTAGTAGTAGTAGTAGTAGTAGTATCAATCGGCGGAGTATGATTGTAATATTTACAATTTTATAACACACTTTGAAAAGTGATTCTTACTAAATCTGATTTTAATAAATAACTTTTCTTCTTATTATTATTTGTACTCACTGATAATAACCGGTGGTGTTTCCTATAGTCTGAGTGACAATGTTATCATATAACGGCCCTTATTAGGAAAAGGTCTACGTCAGCAAGTAGTGATTGTGACCGAGGTAAGAATTATCTACCTGGGTGCATGTTAGATTGACACAAACGTATTAGTAACAGAGAGGTGACTTAAAGATTAAAGGAACTAAGGATTTAGAGTCAAAACGGTCAGAAAAGACACCGACAAATCGAGACATGATGGCGTACCTTGTTGTGGTTCTCACACAAAGAAACGATAGTTAGAAAGTTATGCTATAGTTTTTGAGGCGAGTATACGTGGGAAATGATATGAGGAAACATTAATTTAAGTCGGTATAGACCGAAGGCAATACCACAGTCTGTCTGCCGTTCTAGTATCAAACTGACCTCTACTTAGCAAGATAATAAGTGCGCAGTTAATAAGGTGTATATAGGTAATTAAAAATGCGAGATAAGTTAGTTAATGTGTCACGGACTTCTCTTTGACGTGTTTATTACAGAAAAAAATCAATAAACGCTCATTTTAACCTCTCAAAACCTGTCTTAGACTCCCTTCCGTCGATAATAGAAAATATTTGTTCACAGAGATTACAAAACTACGACGATATCAGCATGAAGAGAAGAAATTAACCACGACACACGCAGAGATAAGGAAAGATTGCGAATCACGACGGGCAATGTAGAAGAAATGGAAAAAGGTAAATTTTGTTTGAATTTGCAGTGAACACTGGATATTTTCTTAAAATAAGAAAAGAGACAGAAAAGAATGAAATTGAAAATCCACGGTTCATACACAATGATACACGTAAAGATGTATTAATTATGGTTACACTTTAAACTCTGCACACATTATAAAGTTGATATGTAAAAAAGAAAAAAAAAACAGAAAACAAAGAGACAGATACAGGTAAAACAACTATGAACGTTAAACGATTAAAACACACAAGCATATACATTATAGGTAAAACTCGACACATTGTAAGTTCCGCACTCCCACATACTCAATCATTATAAGGTACGCGCTCACTTGTTTTCTGTGTTAGGTTATGTATAAAAAAAGGACTATAACAATAGTTTTAAAACTTGTAGTAACTTTTCCACATTTCGACTTTTCCGAAGCGTTACATATAATGCCGATTTAGGAACATTTAAAAGAAAAGGATAGTTAAGAGTGTGTAATAATTGAACAATCTCCCGCATACATGATAAGGAAACGCAGCCACACAACCCACATACCTTAAGGTCCAATACGAGAAAAAGTGTATGTTTTATAAGGAACCATGAAAGAAGTAATAACGACAATGTGAAAGCTTTCTATTACATTGAAAAAGCTTCATCATACCCACAACAAGCCTAATAATAATAATTTATTATTATTGTTAAAAATAGTTTTAGTAGTAGTATTAATAGTTGTATTTACTCACTGGTTCTAACGTGAATCCTTATCAGTGGTTGGCAGTAGTCTCTGAGCGAGAACAAGTCTTCTAAGATATCGACCACTATACGTTTTTTTCGATGACCGTAGAAATAGTTTGCGTTCTGGCAACAGCCGTGTACATTTGCTTGATCGCTGATAATCGCCGTTGAGTTTCTTTGTATTTTAAGTAGCAATAAGACTCCACAATATTATGATACTACCAGTGTTCCTCAAGTCGGTATCTGAATTGTAATAATGTGTACTCACTAGGAGTAATCACACAGGTCATCACAACGGATTGCCCACTGAAAATGACCAATGGTGTTCCTTGGAATCCGACTCACCACACGTCTCCCGATATTTCCAGTACTTCCACTTCTTTCAATACATTTGGCAAATTGATTTGTATTAACACAACAGCCGCTTACCATTGAGTTCTCGCTGGAAACTGGCATTTGGGTGTCATTAAGCCATCTCCAATGTCATAGTACTCTTCATACTCATCCAGTACAGGTTTATTTAATACTCTCCCTCCTCGATCCTTTCATCCTCCGTGTCTCTTCATGACTATTTTGTGTGGTATCAGCTGCGAATGATGCTTGTTTCTTTAATGGAGGGGCACAGTTTACAACATATCTTTCAGTTTTAGTTCTCTTATAGTTCATTTGGGGTTCTTTACATTTTTTGTGTTTTGACACTTTTGCAGTCTCCATCTCGATAGTCAGTGGTTTTGTTTATGGGGTTGGTTCAATCATTCAAGTATTATTCTTTATAGATTCCAGCTCGTGTTATCATTGCCATGTGTTGTATAGTGTCAGTTTTTCTCGTGATTCCGATTTCGCCTAATTTTCCAGGTTTTTCGAGACAATTCCTAGTGCTCGTACAATTATTGTTACTATATTGACTTTCTTCATGTTCAATAGTCCTTTCCATTCTTTAGCAAGCTCGGTGTATTTGCTTCGTATTTCCGTCTCCTTAACCTTCACCCTGTAGGCTGCTAAGACGACAACGTCTATAATTAAGCAGTTGTTTTCCCTTCTTGTTAAATAATATGATGTACGGGCCTCTTTGCTTGGGTGAGTTTATTTGATTGCACCTCTGTGCCCCAAAAGGTTTTGTGGTTTTCGTTTAAAATAATAAGTATCATCATCATCATCATCATCATCTTCATCATCATCATCATCATCATCATCATCATCATCATCATCATCATCATCATCATCATCATCGGTGTTGTTGTTGTTGACGACGACGACGACTCGCTAGGAGTTTTCACAGGCGTTACTATCGGTGATTGTTTACTATTTATATCAAGTAGTGTGATCAGAAATCTGGCTGGCCGTAAATCTCACAAGATTTCCAGCAATGTGAGCCTCTTTCGATATCAGTCGTTTATCATTGATTAATCGATGTAAATTGCTGCTGGATTACCCTAGAAGTATAGTGTCAATAAGCAGTACTCTCCTGACATTTCCAATGAGTGCCTGGATGATGGCTTTCTTCCTCAGGCCTTATATCCTCGTTGACTCTTCACAACTATTTATGTGGGTCTCGTCTGATGTCTCCACTGTGTTTCTATTTATGTTCAAACAATGTTGTCCTATTTAAGTTTAGATGTGACTAGTCAGTATTATCTGATTTTAATGTTGTTTTACGCATTCGAAGGTCTTCATTACATTTTAGTTGTTCACATCAGGGTCGTGCTTTACATAAGTATATTCCCTCTTAGGTATTTAAAAACTGCTCTTTGTGCTCCTACTACTCATGGTATGACAGTAATATTTTTTCTGTTCCGTATTACCTTCAGTTATTTAGGAGGCACATGTATTTGCTTAGTATTTATTCTCTTCTGGTATTTACCCTTTGAACTGATAGAGGGCGGGATCTACTATTTGACAGGTTTTCCGCCTTATTGACAATTATGACGTTTGTTTACATCTCTATGCCACCTACGAATTCATGCTTTTAATTTGATCGCATCGTTGTTTTAGAGTTACTAGAAATAAATAAACTTAGAGTTCATACTTTGAAATAATTTATGTATATTTGGAATTATGAATAATATATATATATGTACATATATATATATATTATATATATATATTATATATATATATATATATATATATATATATATATATATATATATATATATATATATATAAGGTGAGTCAATGAAAAATAATTAGACCTGCAAAAGGAAACAGAGGAATATCTTCAGTTATTCAGAACAAGGAGCATTTAGTAAATAAAAATATTTATTCTTCTTCTTTTTCAATTTCATTCCTCACCTCACAATAGGTATAATTCTCTAAAAGTTACCTTTCATTTATAAACCCTAATATATATCATGGACTCTCCCGTCGATTTCGACGTATGAGGTCTTGACAACTCAAAATTTGTTTAGTCTACGATGGATGTAGCATGCTTACATTTACTCAATCGTAAATGGCATTTGAGTCCTGCGAGAGATTTGCAAACCAGCCCACAATGGATGCAAGAAAGAAGATCTTGAGAAAGATCGGCTGGGATACTTGTAGATGTTTTTGTTCTTTCGCGTCTTTCACGCTGTTGATCAATGGCAGTTACAGAGAACTGCCTGATGCCCCTCTGGCAGTCAGATCGCCATTCCTTCCGTCGAGAAGCAAGCTGTTCAAAATCACGATAAGCAATATTGATAGATGTCAAATTCATCTTCAACTTGTCCTTATATATATATATATATATATATATATATATATATATATATATATATATATATATATATATATATATATATATATATATGGGAAATGAAAAAAGGAAAAACCAAAAGGTGTTTTTTATGTATTCATCAACATTTCGTCTTTATTTGTAAGACTTCCTGAGGATGATTATTTTAAGAAAAATGTCATGCAAATACATGAAAATATTGGGTTGACATGATGGGTTAATGAGAAGAAGTAGTAGCCACTACTGGGAGCGCAGGGCCGAGGTCCGGACTGAGATAAGTCAGTGACAGGGAATGAAATTAATGGGGATGGCTGTGAGTAAAAAAGTGGGAGGTGGGGAAAGAGGAGGGGAGGGCGGAGGCTTTGTGTTTTTGGTGCGTAGGTAGTTCACAGTTTTAGAAAAGATTTAAAGAAACTAAGGTGATATGAAAGTTTAGAGTGTGAAAGAAGTAGACGAAAGGGTGAAATGGGTGAGGGGGAGAGGGCAGATTTTGTTGTGGTTAGGTGTGAAATGTTTGAAGAGTAAGAGTATTTAACCAGCTGGCTATGTCAGGAATGTGTGGATATAAGTAAGTTAGGAGGAAAGTGTGGAATGTGCTTAGTATATAACAATGAGAGAAAGAGGAAAAAGAAGAAGAAACAGGAGAAAAGTGATATTAATTTTGGTGAGAAATGGGTGAAATGTAGTTTTGTGCAGGCAGTGTTGATGGTTTGAAATTAAATTGAGGGCAAAAGAGGTTTAACTATCTAAATATTTGTGAGAGTATCTGGATTGTGTTCACTAGTGAGGCTGTTATTTGTGGTGAAGTGGTTTGCATTCGTTGTGAATGAAAATGTATGTGGGGTGGGGGATTGGGCGTGGGTGTGTATGCAGGGGCCTTGTATGTAAGTACAATTAAGCGAAGAGAAAAAGAGGTTAGCGATGATCTAGGTTCAGTTTTTGTTCGGTCAGGAGAATTTTTCTTATTAAGGGGGATAGATTATAGAAGCAATTTTGTTGTCTGATAGTTTTGGAGGCTGTGATTAGTGCGGTTTCCAGTAGTTTTCGCCGAGTTTTCCTGTGAATGTATTTGGTGGTTTTGGCCTGTTCAAATTTGAAAGCATGATCGTGCTCTAATGCATGGGAGAAAAGTGCACTGAGACAGTTATTGTTTTTTATGTCTTTTTTGTGTTCGCTCAATCTTTTTTTCAATTCACGGTGGTTTTCTCCCACGAAAATGTGATGGTAGTCGTTGCATGGGACAGTATATAAGCCGGCATGGAATGTGTTTTTTTAATGTCTTCATGTGTTTAATGTTTCTTTTATCGTTTGTGATGTGGTTTGTACTGTTGGAATGCCTAGTTTGTTAAGTGTGTTTCATATGGATGTGTTATTGGAATGCGTAGGTAATAGAAGGGGTCTGTCTATGAGAGAGGTGTTTCGTGGTTGATTTTTTTGTGTGTTGTTTTGGAGAATATTTGAAAGGCTTTCTTCTTGACAGTTAATATAAAATGTTTGTAAATATGTTACGTCAGTGATGAGTCTAATTATTTCTATTAAAATGTTGGGGGGAAATGGTAAGTCGGGTTTGATTTTCTTTAGATTTGTGTGAAGTAAGTTTAGGAAGTTTTTAACTGATACATTAGTGTGAAGCGCTGTTACATCTAGGCTATGTATGTTTTTCTTTTCTACGTTAATGTTTTTTATTTATTTTGTTAAGAAGGTCGCCTTATATATATGATGTATATATATATATGTATATATATATATATTATATATTATGTTATATAGTTTATATATATTATGTTAAGAAGGTCGCCTTTTATATTAATATAATGTATATATATATGTATATATATCATATATATATTATATATATATTATATATATATATTTATTATATATATTATATATATAATATATAGGTATTATATTTATTATATATATAATATATAGTATATATATATATCATATATATGGTTATATATGGTATATATATATATATATTATATGTACATGTATTATAAATATATAGATATATTATATATATTATACTTATTATATATATCATATATATATATTTTAGATATATATATATATTATATATTTATATATATATATTTATATTATATTATATATATTATATATTTTATATATATTATATATATATATTATAGATGTTAGTTATATATATTATATATTTCATATATAAATATATATATATATTTTTTTGATAATATCATATCATATTTTATATATATCATAAATTGTATATATATATATATTATATATATATATATTATACATTTCTATATATATATATATATATTATATATAATATTATATATATATTATATATATTATATATTATGTATATATATATTATATGTAGTACATATTATATATTATATGTAGTATATATTATATAATATATATAATATATATATATATATAAATATTATATTATATATATATCATATTATATATATATATAATCTTATATATATATATATTATATATATTTTATATATATTTTATATATATATATATATATATATATAATGCTATTTATAGGAGATTCGCAATCTGGTGATGAATTATATCGTCTCGTCTACACAGCTTCTTTCATGCAAAGAAAATGTTGTAATCCAGCGGGGAATTTTTTTTTCCTCCCGACTTGCTCTTTTACACAGGAAACATGTTTCTAGTCTTTCTCTACTTTATCGTTATATTCATCAGATGTGCACAGAAAATAACTGTCCCTTCTCCCTCTCCCTCTCTCTGTACCAAAAACCAAACGGAACTTCCATGAACCCAGTTCTTGCTAAGAAAATATCATTTGTAGGATCAGATTCAACGAGTCTGCTTCTTGACCGACTACATCATGGACGTTTTCAAGTCTAATGTAAACAAATACGAGTAAGGCCGTTCTCTTGGAAAATCAAGTTTTTAAAAATAATCTTCAATCTTTTACACCCACTGTATCTCATTCTTTCAACCAACAATCCTGTTAACACTTACCCTCGAGTGGCCCTCTTGACCTTGGTAAGCCGTGACGCATCAGGAAAAACAATAGTCTCTTAATAAT
>OY744540.1:27033755-27062323 GCA_963556195.1 Sepiola atlantica | reverse complement strand
CGGCTGTTGTGATTATAGAAAAAGCATTTGCAATTGTTATCGAAAGAGGTAGAGAGTACTGGAAAACTGGGGGGGGCCCTTCAGACTCGTGATATCAATATCAGTTAGTGTCAGAAAGATTATTTGTGTGAAAACTCCTAGCAGGTAAATAATAATAATAATAATAATAATAATAATAAATAATAATATAATAATAATAATAATAATAATAATAATAATAATAATAATAATAATAATAATAATAATAATAATAATAATAATAATAATAATAATAATAATAATAATAATAATAATAATAATAATAATAATATAATAATAATAATAATAATAATAATAATAATAATAATAATAATAATAATAATAATAATAATAATAATAATAATAATAATAATAATAATAATAATAATAATAATAATAATAATAATAATAATAATAATAATAATAATAATAATAATAATAATAATAATAATAATAATAATAATAATAATAATAATAATAATAAATAATAATAATAATAATAATAATAATAATAATAATAATAATAATAATAATAATAATAATAATAATAATAATAATAATAATAATAATAATAATAATAATAATAATATTAATAATAATAATAATAATAATAATAATAATAATAATAATAATAATAATAATAATATAATAATAATAATAATAATAATAATAATAATAATAATAATAATAATAATAATAATAATAATAATAATAATAATAATAATAATAATAATAATAATAATAATAATAATAATAATAATAATAATAATAATAATAATAATAATAATAATAATAATAATAATAATAATAATAATAATAATAATAATAATAATAATAATAATAATAATAATAATAATAATAATAATAATAATAATAATAATAATAATAATAATAATATATAATAATAATAATAATAATAATAATAATAATAATAATAATAATAATAATAATAATAATAATAATAATAATAATAATAATAATAATAATAATAATAATAATAATAATAATAATAATAATAATAATAATATAATAATAATAATAATAATAATAATAATAATAATAATAATAATAATAATAATAATAATAATAATAATAATAATAATAAATAATAATAATAATAATAATAATAATAATAATAATAATAATAATAATAATAATAATAATAATAATAATAATAATAATAATAATAATAATAATAATAATATAATAATAATAATAATAATAATATAATAATAATAATAATAATAATAATAATAATAATAATAATAATAATAATAATAATAATAATAATAATAATAATAATAATAATAATAATAGAATAGATATTATGATAATCAAAAATAATAATGATGTCTCAATTTAACTCGCATATTCGGATGATGTCATCAAATTGCGTATAATCTGACACACTTAAAATAGATAACACTATGTAAACAAACTGGAAACGCAGAAACAACAGTACGCGAAACTAAGAGAACTGACACTACAATAGAAAATCAGAAAACTCACATGGTCTGCCGAAATCCAAAATGTGTTTGCACTAGCAAAGGTTGGTTCCAAAGAAAATGGTAACGACGCGTCTGGAACGATGCGAAAATAGAAGGAAAGGACGACCAGACGTTCACTGGAAGAGAATTGAAAGTAGTCTAATCTTCTTAAGGCCTATTGCCACGGAGGTTATAGAGAAAACCGACAGCCGGTATCGAATACGAATTTATGATAAACGGGTGTTTCGATAACGCCAAGTGATTTGATGTTAGACATTTAAGATGCTTTTAGTAAATCATACTGTAGTATGTTAAAATAATTAACACTTTTTACCCGGTAATGGCTGACTGAACTAGAACAATCTACTCCGTGGATAAAACAAAAAGAGTCGGGGTAAAATTCCCGAGTCCGAGTCTGAGTTCGACATTAAGATTCGAAAGTTCTACAAAATGCATTTGAATAATGCCTAAACGTCGTGAAAACAATCAACCAAAATGGGATAGTAGTAAAAATAATCCAGATAATACAAAAACAAATGTCCGTTAAAAATGTGTATTCAGCTTTCATTTGTACTACTATTAAGGAATTTTCTTAAAATATTTTGATTTATAATCCTTTAATACGTGTTGCATTGACACTGGTGCATACTAATTTAATATTAAAAATCATTATTAAGCTCCAGTAAGGTGTGTGTATATGTTTAATTATTTGTATGTAGAAGATTCACTCCTAAACTAATATTTTATAAATGTACAAAAACAGCCTGCTAGAGGTATGGGTGAATGTGGTAGGCTTATATTTAGATTAGTTTTGTTTTATGTAAAGAGATTTAAGCTCTACGTGAAAATTTAAATACCTACAACGTTTATGAAATTTTAACAATATGTATTAGTTTTTAAATTCATGAATATCTAATTTGATTGGAATATTTTGAGAATTTTAAGAAGCATAAAATACGCACAACGTACCATTTGAAAATTCAAATATTTCAGATTTGCATTAAATTGTATCCAAGTCATTAGACACCAATAACCAAGATTACCTTGAATCAATTCTTCTTAACGAGCAATTTAGCTTAAGCATTACATTTGAGACATTTTGTAGAAGTTACATTATGTAATGGTTTTGATCAAAATAAGAATAGCAATTTTAGATATTATTTAAGTAGTATTATATTTTCATTTTATTTTTCGTGAGGTGATATAAAACTGGTGCAAAACTGTTTCGTTCAGAGGATTACTCTTAATCTCTCGGAGACGGGTATTCCTCTAGTGATTTTATATAATAAAAGTATGGTTTTAAACATAAGGTGTTTTTTTAAATCGAATGTTGAAGAGTAGAGAAATTAAACTTTAAGATATCGGTTAATTCTATTCACGAAAATAAAATTAGTATAAAAACATTTGCATCACAAATTATCAGAATGTAGAAGTTAAAAAAAAAACCCAAAATTTAAAAATGACAATAATTATCGATTTGATTTAAAATTATTTTGATTTATGTAAAATGTGTTTAGAATTTTAGTCTTTATAAACGTTGCATAACATTACCCGTCTAGATTGGCGCTTCACACCCTGACGTCAAATAATTGCACTTAAGGGAACGGCCAACATCCTTAAAAGAGCACTCGGTTGGAGCCTCTAAATAGCATGTGATAGTCTGGCATTTGGAAGAATGCCTCGTCCCTATGCTAACGTACACAGAAATAAGAAAATCAAAAAAAAAGGAAGACTGGATCATAAATGGTTGGTTCTGAATATTAATTTTTCACAAATGTTTAAGCAGAAAATATTATTTATTTCTATAGCTACTTATTTATCTTTATATCTACTTTACGACGGGATCTTGCCTTGCATTTTTTCACACCTCCGTGCATTGTGTTCGTGTCCCCTCGTCTGCTTTTATAATAAGTAGACCATTATTTAGTTGCCTTCGTTTTGTATTGAAAACAGCATATACTTTTACAGTTTATAGTGAAGCAAATGTTGGGAAATCTACAACTGCATATCCCTTTATCTAAAATTGCTTCATTCCAATGGTAAAGACAATTCTTAGATAACCGAAAGCGATGCTGGAACAAGTGTAGAGGATAACTCAAGTTTTATTTTGCCTTTTTCCGTCTTCTTGACTAATTGTCATACTCAGCCTTATGAGTACCTCCTAATCGACTGCTTCAATTATATCTAAGGTAAGATATGCATTCATTACTATCACAAGGATATTAGAGAGAATTACTCTACACGAAACTCCGAAGTGTGTCGCTTGGTATTGACAACAATAAGGAGTTCTGCGTGATTGGTCTTATTGACACTGATCCATTTTGTCAAATAGACTATGGCGAGATCAATCCCATTCGATCTTATGTGTTAAATTAAGCAATTATAACGGTGAGAACTTAAAATTATCCCCATATATAATTAAAATATGGCAGACTGTTAAGAATAATTAATCTGTCTCGAATTAAATCACGTAAACGAAAACCATTTTGTTCTACTGTGCGTACATACTTATATTTTGTTAGACCAATTAGATGTTGTACATGTTATATTATTTTTATGATATGCGTAGTAACTTCATTTTAATCCCCACGTGTTGATCATGTTAGAGGTCGCTGTATCCATAACTTTCTCATCGCTGGAGTCTGCATTTAGAAAAGTCGATGACTACTAATGGCGTGGAATATTATACATATTGATTTATTAATTGAAGACGCAACAACCGGCCGGTAAGTTTTGTCGCATCTTCTTATAGTAGTTGAATATAATTCTCTTGTTCAATTGCGTATAAAGAAACGGGTTACACATGGTCATCTATAAGGTTGTACTTCATCAGTTGCTTAAATTTAACTCCCTATTTTTTAATATGTTATTTTAACCATCATATACTATTGCTCGACCAATCACGATGTTGAGATCTTCAGTCCACTTCGTCTTTTTAATAATATACTTAAATTATACTGTTTCGCTTAATTGTATTGTATTGTAGCATAGATCCTTGATGGTAGGCTATATACATATATGTTGCATAAGGACCATGTTAACATTCAATGAGCTTCTTCATTAAATAGTTTTGGTCAATATATATATATATATATATATATATATATATATATATATACTTAAATTATACTGTTTCGCTTCATTGTATTGTATTGTAGCATAGATCCTTGATGGTAGGCTATATACATATATGTTGCATAAGGACCATGTTAACATTCAATAGGCTTCTTCATTAAATAGTTTTGGTCAATATATATATATATATATATATATATATATATATATATATACTTAAATTATACTGTTTCGCTTAATTGTATTGTATTGTAGCATAGATCCTTGATGGTAGGCTATATACATATATGTTGCATAAGGACCATGTTAACATTCAATGAGCTTCTTCATTAAATAGTTTTGGTCAATATATATATATATATATATATATATATATACTTAAATTATACTGTTTCGCTTCATTGTATTGTATTGTAGCATAGATCCTTGATGGTAGGCTATATACATATATGTTGCATAAGGACCATGTTAACATTCAATGAGCTTCTTCATTAAATAGTTTTGGTCAATATATATATATATATATATATATATATATATATATATATATATATATATATACTTAAATTATACTGTTTCGCTTCATTGTATTGTATTGTAGCATAGATCCTTGATGGTAGGCTATATACATATATGTTGCATAAGGACCATGTTAACATTCAATGAGCTTCTTCATTAAATAGTTTTGGTCAATATATATATATATATATATATATATATATATATATATATATATATATATATACTTAAATTATACTGTTTCGCTTCATTGTATTGTATTGTAGCATAGATCCTTGATGGTAGGCTATATACATATATGTTGCATAAGGACCATGTTAACATTCAATGAGCTTCTTCATTAAATAGTTTTGGTCAATATATATATATATATATATATATATATATATATATATATACTTAAATTATACTGTTTCGCTTCATTGTATTGTATTGTAGCATAGATCCTTGATGGTAGGCTATATACATATATGTTGCATAAGGACCATGTTAACATTCAATGAGCTTCTTCATTAAATAGTTTTGGTCAATATATATATATATATATATATATATATATATACTTAAATTATACTGTTTCGCTTCATTGTATTGTATTGTAGCATAGATCCTTGATGGTAGGCTATATACATATATGTTGCATAAGGACCATGTTAACATTCAATGAGCTTCTTCATTAAATAGTTTTGGTCAATATATATATATATATATATATATATATATATATATATATATATACTTAAATTATACTGTTTCGCTTCATTGTATTGTATTGTAGCATAGATCCTTGATGGTAGGCTATATACATATATGTTGCATAAGGACCATGTTAACATTCAATGAGCTTCTTCATTAAATAGTTTTGGTCAATATATATATATATATATATATATATATATATATATATATATATATATATATACTTAAATTATACTGTTTCGCTTCATTGTATTGTATTGTAGCATAGATCCTTGATGGTAGGCTATATACATATATGTTGCATAAGGACCATGTTAACATTCAATGAGCTTCTTCATTAAATAGTTTTGGTCAATATATATATATATATATATATATATATATATATATATATATATATACTTAAATTATACTGTTTCGCTTCATTGTATTGTATTGTAGCATAGATCCTTGATGGTAGGCTATATACATATATGTTGCATAAGGGCCATGTTAACATTCAATGAGCTTCTTCATTAAATAGTTTTGGTCAATATATATATATATATATATATATATATATATATATATATATATATATACTTAAATTATACTGTTTCGCTTCATTGTATTGTATTGTAGCATAGATCCTTGATGGTAAGCTATATACATATATGTTGCATAAGGACCATGTTAACATTCAATGAGCTTCTTCATTAAATAGTTTTGGTCAATATATATATATATATATATATATATATATATATATACTTAAATTATACTGTTTCGCTTCATTGTATTGTATTGTAGCATAGATCCTTGATGTTAGGCTATATACATATATGTTGCATAAGGACCATGTTAACATTCAATGAGCTTCTTCATTAAATAGTTTTGGTCAATATATATATATATATATATATATATATATATATATATATATATACTTAAATTATACTGTTTCGCTTCATTGTATTGTATTGTAGCATAGATCCTTGATGGTAGGCTATATACATATATGTTGCATAAGGACCATGTTAACATTCAATGAGCTTCTTCATTAAATAGTTTTGGTCAATATATATATATATATATATATATATATATATATATATATATATATATATATATATACTTAAATTATACTGTTTCGCTTCATTGTATTGTATTGTAGCATAGATCCTTGATGGTAGGCTATATACATATATGTTGCATAAGGACCATGTTAACATTCAATGAGCTTCTTCATTAAATAGTTTTGGTCAATATATATATATATATATATATATATATATATATATATATATATATATATATATATACTTAAATTATACTGTTTCGCTTCATTGTATTGTATTGTAGCATAGATCCTTGATGGTAGGCTATATACATATATGTTGCATAAGGGCCATGTTAACATTCAATGAGCTTCTTCATTAAATAGTTTTGGTCAATATATATATATATATATATATATATATATATATATATATATATATATATACTTAAATTATACTGTTTCGCTTCATTGTATTGTATTGTAGCATAGATCCTTGATGGTAAGCTATATACATATATGTTGCATAAGGACCATGTTAACATTCAATGAGCTTCTTCATTAAATAGTTTTGGTCAATATATATATATATATATATATATATATATATATATATATATATATATATACTTAAATTATACTGTTTCGCTTCATTGTATTGTATTGTAGCATAGATCCTTGATGTTAGGCTATATACATATATGTTGCATAAGGACCATGTTGACATTCAATGAGCTTCTTCATTAAATAGTTTTGGTCAATATATATATATATATATATATATATATATATATATATATATATATATATATATATATACTTAAATTATACTGTTTCGCTTCATTGTATTGTATTGTAGCATAGATCCTTGATGGTAGGCTATATACATATATGTTGCATAAGGACCATGTTAACATTCAATGAGCTTCTTCATTAAATAGTTTTGGTCAATATATATATATATATATATATATATATATATATATATATATATATATATATATATATATACTTAAATTATACTGTTTCGCTTCATTGTATTGTATTGTAGCATAGATCTTTGATGGTAGGCTATATACATATATGTTGCATAAGGACCATGTTAACATTCAATGAGCTTCTTCATTAAATAGTTTTGGTCAATATATATATATATATATATATATATATATATATATATATATATATATATATATATACTTAAATTATACTGTTTCGCTTCATTGTATTGTATTGTAGCATAGATCCTTGATGGTAGGCTATATACATATATGTTGCATAAGGACCATGTTAACATTCAATGAGCTTCTTCATTAAATAGTTTTGGTCAATATATATATATATATATATATATATATATATATATATATATATATATATATATATATATACTTAAATTATACTGTTTCGCTTCATTGTATTGTATTGTAGCATAGATCCTTGATGGTAGGCTATATACATATATGTTGCATAAGGACCATGTTAACATTCAATGAGCTTCTTCATTAAATAGTTTTGGTCAATATATATATATATATATATATATATATATACTTAAATTATACTGTTTCGCTTCATTGTATTGTATTGTAGCATAGATCCTTGATGGTAGGCTATATACATATATGTTGCATAAGGACCATGTTAACATTCAATGAGCTTCTTCATTAAATAGTTTTGGTCAATATATATATATATATATATATATATATATATAGATATATATATATACTTAAATTATACTGTTTCGCTTCATTGTATTGTATTGTAGCATAGATCCTTGATGGTAGGCTATATACATATATGTTGCATAAGGACCATGTTAACATTCAATGAGCTTCTTCATTAAATAGTTTTGGTCAATATATATATATATATATATATATATATATATATATATATATATATATACTTAAATTATACTGTTTCGCTTCATTGTATTGTATTGTAGCATAGATCCTTGATGGTAGGCTATATACATATATGTTGCATAAGGACCATGTTAACATTCAATGAGCTTCTTCATTAAATAGTTTTGGTCAATATATATATATATATATATATATATATATACTTAAATTATACTGTTTCGCTTCATTGTATTGGATTGTAGCATAGATCCTTGATGGTAGGCTATATACATATATGTTGCATAAGGACCATGTTAACATTCAATGAGCTTCTTCATTAAATAGTTTTGGTCAATATATATATATATATATATATATATATATATATACTTAAATTATACTGTTTCGCTTCATTGTATTGGATTGTAGCATAGATCCTTGATGGTAGGCTATATACATATATGTTGCATAAGGACCATGTTAACATTCAATGAGCTTCTTCATTAAATAGTTTTGGTCAATATATATATATATATATATATATATATATATATATATATACTTAAATTATACTGTTTCGCTTCATTGTATTGGATTGTAGCATAGATCCTTGATGGTAGGCTATATACATATATGTTGCATAAGGACCATGTTAACATTCAATGAGCTTCTTCATTAAATAGTTTTGGTCAATATATATATATATATATATATATATATATATATATATATATATATATATATATATACTTAAATTATACTGTTTCGCTTCATTGTATTGTATTGTAGCATAGATCCTTGATGGTAGGCTATATACATATATGTTGCATAAAGACCATGTTAACATTCAATGAGCTTCTTCATTAAATAGTTTTGGTCAATATATATATATATATATATATATATATATATATATATATATATATATACTTAAATTATACTGTTTCGCTTCATTGTATTGTATTGTAGCATAGATCTTTGATGGTAGGCTATATACATATATGTTGCATAAGGACCATGTTAACATTCGATGAGCTTTCACATTGAATAGTTTGTGTCAATATATATATATATATATATATATATATACATATATATATATATCTATATATGTATATATATATATATATTCATAGACGTATAATGGCACGGTTGCTAAGTGGTTAACGACGTGGACTTAGAACCTGGATGTGCCAGTTTCAAATTCTGTTTGTTCCAGAGAAACCCGTTCCATCAAAACTCACACCTGACGTTGTGTCTAACCACATTTAGAGGAGGTAAATAAAATATACACACACATATGTAGATGTATTCTCCACTATATAATTAAGACTAATGTGTATTTTTTTTCATATAAATACGTATATGTATTTATATAATTTCACGCCAATGTTAGCGAGTAAAAAACCTGTATTTTCCTAGCTCCCAAACGAAACAATTCCAAGTGATGAAAGAGAGCGAGAAAGTAAGTTATAACCTCTGTCGCCGGAAATAAATTCGGATGGAAATCTTTTACTCAAAATAAAACATCAAAAATGTTTTTGTTTTTTTTTAATTATTAGCCATATTGATGATAATTTATGTATGAGAAATAAAATGGTATACGTAAAGCTATGATCTTATATTAATATTATTGGGGATACTGGCGAAGCAGAATTGTTTACGTCATTTCCACATCAGTATATATATATATATATATATATATATATATATATATGTATATATATATATAAGATCTCTAAGTGTTTATATATTTCGTTTACAGGATTGATTACAAATCACCAAATCATTCTAAAGAACCGTTATGCTTCAGCCTTAAATTTTACAATTTTAAGAGAATAAAAAGTCATGTAAGTTCTTATATAATCATAGCCTTATTTACATATTCGTAAGAGGACATACAAGTGGTGCAAAACTGTTTTGTCCGGGTAAAACATTTTACACGTCCTGGTACGGTATTCATTAAGTAAAGTTCACCATACGTTGGCGGACCTTCTCGATGAGTTTTCAGTCTGTGCCCGTTTCTACATAAATATAGATATTAATTCCCCTTAAAAACGCGACAGTTTCCGGTGGCCGCGAAAATAGGGCGAATGTTTGCAGATTCTAATGTTGCATCGTTGTGCTTGTTTTGCAAGTACTTGAATTGAATATGCTCCAATAGGTTTGCTGCTCTATTGCCTGCTCGACGTGAATACACTCGACCGAGCCGAAAATCAGTTAAACCCCATTCATTCAGTGTGGAGATCCCCAGATGCCGGAGAACCTTGTACTTTAATAATTAATTTCCTCTAGTTGCCGGCTTTTCGAACTCCCTTTATGCTCCCTATTTCCTCAACTGTACTGACATTCAGAAGGGTTCAGCTAATGTTATCAAGCATCTCGCTTTGCAGCTCCCAATTTAGGATGACACCAAAAACTGTCCCCTTTAATTCTCAGTAGCCCCTTTAATTCTCAGTTGCTTTGTTTCGGGTGAACTAAGTCAATATATATATACAGGGTGGGCAAAAATAAGGGTCCTATTTTTAAAAATTCATAACTTTTTTATTTATTGATTTTTTTTTTTTTTAGAATAAGTAAAGGACCCCTTCCGAAGCAAGCATGAGCCGTATTAGCCCTAAGGAACGTACCCTCATTTAGAAAACATTATTTTTGCTTAAAAAACTCAAAACAGTGTAAAAAACAATACTTTAGTTTTTGTAAGTTTTAAGAAGTGTTTTTCGGCTAAAATTTGTTTTGTTTATTTCAAAAAATCTCGGAAGGGTCAGTCTACACACACATAAAGTTTGGTGAGTTTAACTTTTATTTTGTGGAAGTTATTCAAATTCAAGTTATTCAAATTTAAAGATAGGACCCTTATTTTGGCCCACCCTCTCTATATATATATATATATATATATATATATATATATATATATATATATATATATATATATATATGTATATATATATGGGGGGGGGTGTTTATAATATCCAGAAAGTTTAGTTATCGAAGAATATCTGATAAAAAATAATTTATTGTATTTCTTTTGTGGATAATTCTATTTATTTACTCTTCGGAAAAGAAACAATAATATCCTTAGACGTGTTAATATACTGCTTCGAAAAATCATTATTTGTTTTTATATATTGCAGACAGAATGTGCGCGAATTCACTAATATATTTAAGTATTGTGTGTAGTTTTATGTATTTACTAGAAAAAACGGCTACCAGTTATATCACTTAGTGAGATCTGGATAGATTATTTGATTTAAAAAAATTGAGTTTGTAAAGACAGTTGAATACAAATAAAGAAAATAAAATTAGTCTCTTTCTGGTCGCTATATCTCTCTTTTACTCTCATTCATTCTCAAACTCCGGTGTAAATATAATTATTACTAGTCGTGATATTTCCTTTGGTCTATAATATAAATATTGCAATAGATTTATTTTTTCCCTTCATTTATTTTATTCGCCATTTTATAAAGAAATAGACAGGGAGAGAAACATAGTAATAGAATTCCGGAAGCAGTGTGAACACTCAATAATGACTGTGCTTATTTTGGGTTATTATGAGAATGTGCTAGGAATACTTTCATTTTAATCTGTCGATTAACGTTCTATCCCACCGCGTGGTGTTCAATATTTCATGTACGTCAACTAGTACTCATTTACGGATTTATGTTCGTAGAGAAATTGTGATAAAGTTAGGCAGGATGTAGGGATCAATCGGTTAACGTTTGAGACCATCGTTCTTTACTGGGAACAGTAGCTAGACGAAATGGAGTCAGACAGGAGAGGAAATAACACGAAAAGCAAGTGAGTCTGACATGGAATACCGACACAGGTGGAATAATTAAGAGTCAGTGATGAACAAAGTAATGGACTGGGATCGCGTTTCTATCTACCTTCAACTT
The DNA here is from genome assembly GCA_963556195.1 of Sepiola atlantica. NCBI lineage: Eukaryota > Metazoa > Mollusca > Cephalopoda > Sepiida > Sepiolidae > Sepiola > Sepiola atlantica. Next base: position 27,049,743 of record OY744540.1, on the reverse strand, counting down.
TTTTCTCTTTGCTGCCAACAATGACATAGGCGATACCAACAGCCGAATAATTATGATATTCCTCTAAAATCAGAACGCGTCCTTTCTTGTGGGTTTTCTTGTCGAGTTGCATAACAGAACTAGAGTGTCTACAGTCTAGTAAGATCGAAAGGAAACCGTAAACGTCGTGACACAATGGAAGCAGATGTACGATTTTTTTCTTATACTAAAGTAATGTGATTGTTGCGTGTAGATTGCTAGACACCATTTGTTTGGGAAAGTAATGCAACAGCGATAACAATAGCAAGTATCCGAAAACTTTACTGCTTCTGAATGAAATAAGGCACGCCATTTCTTTTAAGAGACACAGACGAGATCATATTAAAAATGAATACCATCGCGATTATTCATTTAGATTACATACGAAATGTGTCACAAGACCGAAAAGGAGAGTGTGTAAAGGTCGGTCGTATCAAATATTAACCAATGATTTACTAACTTAGCCAGTCACGTTCATTGACGTAATATTCATCAAACGTCAGTCATACTAAACAGTCATCCGCCAACCACCAACTATGCAAAGGCTTCCCACCTGTGGAACGCATTACCGCGGAACTGCCGAATAAAGAAATCGAACGCAGCTCATACTATTTATCAATTTTATTACTGGGATAGTGTTCATCATCTTTCTACTGATAATCGTTACTGTCATTAAGCCTTATCCTCGACTAACACTAACACCGGTACAGTGCCGTTTACATCAAGAATTAACAATTGTATACCAACATTCAGTACTGGCTTTTCAATGTCAATAATCTTTATAATATAATTTACTTTTTGCAGTCTCGTAACTGTCGTTTCTATTATTTTGTCCTCTATCTGTCACATTTCATGAGCAGTGTTTCTGACAAAGGGGGAATATCTGCTTTTTTCTGGGTCGTATCTATCTATCTATCTATCTATCTATCTATCTATCTATCTATATAATATTTATCGTTTGCTGTTGGTTGAGATTGAAGAGGTATTTATTTAACTCCTTACATCAACTGGCTTTATGTTTTGTTTTGAACGATTTCGAAACAAACAAAATATAGAAGAGCCCGTTTATATTCATATATATTGTTATCGATAACAGTATACGACTCAAAATGTTATTCTTATCCTTTAGTTGATTTTGGGGAAACCTAATCTATGTTCTTAACAACTAACATGTATTTCTATTCGATTTCTGTGAAATAAAATTAAATTCAACTGTTGACATATTTCAATAACGAATGACAAAATATCAGAATCAGTGGCAGCACCCTCTAAATCCAAGATTCCTCCTAGTGAGAGAAGCAGTAGGTGCATGTAAGTACCAGAGCTATACCGTCTAGAACGCATTTTCCTTGTAGGGCGCACTCATGATAGACAGGCTTGGTACCAAGCGGTATTAGCGCTGCACACCGGCTAACATGGCATTGGTTAATATCCAGGATTACTCGGCATCAGGATTCGTTGGCTTTTAATTGTATTTGCCTCTGCAAGTCAGAAACAGACGGAACATGGAATCAATGAAGTAAGAGTAGCAATGTGACTTCTCTGATATATTTTGTTCTGTGCTAACTTTCACTGAATTCGCGTGTAACCTTGTTGTGCTCGGTATCGGGGGGCATAACCTGTTATGTTACAAGTTTAGCAATAGATGCGACATGCGAAGACCCCCTTCATACAAAACAGATATTTCTAAAGCAGGATCTTCGTTGTATGTACCACTTGCTTAACAACAAAAACATATTAGATTTATTAAGGCCAAGGTTTACTATGTCAGACACCTATTGTATATAGCGTATGTGATAGTGAATGAGACTGTACACTTTAACGTCCAGTTTTCAGTATTAACTTCCGCCATACGCTTTTTATGAATTTGTTGCCTCTCTTTTTGGAAAAAAAAACAATTACATAATATTCATACATTGTTTAATCCCGTGGAACTCTTGATAGGTGTCAGCTAGTTTATTAATAAAAAATCATAGTCGCTTTGAAAAAATGTAAAATATAAACATGATATTGACCTATCCGGGAATGGGTTTTCTTCACGTCTAAATATTTGTTTCCAATAATCACTTATATATTACCATCAAACGGTTACAGTTATCTAAAGTAATACTATAATACAATATATATATATATATATATATATATATATATATATATATAGTGCAGATGAAAGATTCTAAGGCGGTTCTTTTAAAGAGTAATTTGCATAACTATCTCTTTTATAGTTCTATAATTAATGTTTGATGTTATCAATTTCTAATTTTATTGTCCTATTTCTTACTATATATATGCAATAGTTTCGTCAATATTAACAGTAATTGATCAAAATGATTTAAGAAAAAAAACGGATACATTGCTATATGAAAATATCTTACGTTAAACTAACAGCGCTCGCTACGGTGCATAATCGAGAAGTGAAAAAGGGGAAAGAGTGTGGCTGTCTCGCTCGTTTGCTTGCTCTCTCGACCTCTCGCTCTTTCTTTTTCTCCAACTCTCTCTCTCTCTCTCTCTCTCTCTCTCTCTCTCGCCTTCTCCCGTTAATGCCGCCACTTTTATTGTTCATGTTTTTTTTCATCCCGTAAGCAAAAAGTTTCCCATTTCTGCTTAAACGTTACTTAGCGGCCTTTAAGGGGCCTGACTATATTTTCAACAAGTTTGCTATCTGTGTTTGACTTACAAGTTAAAAACAAGCCCGTTCCATGCACACACCATCGTTTAGGCGAATTGATTACTATTTTCGTTTGATTTCATTACAGTCTGATTTATAAGGGAAACAAAGTTGTATAACAATTACCAAACTGTACATCTTTTTCTATACATCTGAATGAATGCGGGAGTTTTAGTCTTTTGTTCACAAAAAACTTATGACTGAAATGTTTATTATTTAAAATGTTCGCTTCAATTATATAAAGTAGCGAACTTTACTTATAAAGCTTACAAATATACATTATTCTTTCCGTTGTTAGCTAAAAGAATCCCCTGTGAGAACAAGTGTAGCAATAAAAAATGCAATTTAGATATTGTGATTCATAACTCCACATGACCAAACAGTATTTGTCAGGCCCGATTTAAAACAGCACTTATGCAATAACTTGTGTTTCGATTGTTTTACTTAAAATTATAACTGCGTGGATATTTTTTATTGGACAAATGTTTATCTGTTCCTTTTCCTGAGATTAAATTGATTTCTAAGGATAGAAAATGGCGATCTTTTTCTTCAGTTTTATTATAACGACTTTGTTTAACGCTAGATATCGAAGTATTAGCGGCTTCAAAATGTTAACTGGTTATATATATATATATATATATATATATATATATATATATATATATATATATATATATATATATATATATATATAGTAGAGAGAAGTTATTTAGCCACAACTCTGTAAGTAATGCGTTATTTTTGTATTTTCATCTATATCTTTATGTTTGTTTTTCTCAGATATACACATGACAATTGGGGATTGAATTCAGAGTCGGTCGCTTACAAGATAGAATATTGTTATTTCTGTGCGATGACGAGAGTTCACGTATGCAAATGAGCAACTTTAACGTGGGCGAATTCTCTTTGAGATAAAAAGAGTAGGACTTTCCCCCGGGCAGAGCGAAGATTTGACGTGACGAGTAAATAGCACGTCGGGTACCATTTCCTGAGCCTGGTGTTGTGAGGAGCAGAAAAAAGAGAAGAAAGAATAGAAGATAAAAAAAATGTTCAGTGAACTGTGAGTCGCGTTTGTTTTCACTGAGGCAGCAAGTCGATTATTGTCATTTAATTCAGTGAAATGCATATTTAACGGTTCCATTGAAGTCAATGAAAACTTATTTCTGATAGTTTACAACCAACATTTAACATATAGTCACAAAGAACTAATGCAGGAAACTATTTTGAAGTCAATACTATACCAAGCTTTATAATTGTTTCCAATAAAGCTTAACAAAAATGTGAAAAACAAACTGGGACCTATTATGTTCGAGACTCTTTTTACTCTGTCCAGAGGGAAGAGATAGTTTTTGGTGCAGCCCAGATGTGGCGAAAATATTCGATACATAGTCTAATCTAATATATAAAAAGCTATATATCCATCTCTCTATATATATTTCCTGGTATAGTTTTATATACAATTATATTATTGACTTTTTGTCGTCAACTTAGTTTAATTTTTCGTTAATGTAAACTCTACTCTACTCGTGCTCTCTCTTAAAATTTTACAAAAAATAAAATTAATTTTCATTTTAATTAATTTATTTATTAATTCGGTCATTTATTCTTAATTTTACTCTCATGGGTTTACTCTTGTTTAGTCCGATTTCATTATCATACTCTATAATGTTATGTGATTATTGTATTGGATTCTCTATAGTAATCTGTAAAAGTTATGAGTATCACTCCCTTTCTTCTTCTTTCTGTTTTTTTCCTGATTGTAAATATTTTAAATACATAAATTGTATGTTTAATTTATTTAATTTGTATATTTAATTTGTGTATTTAATTTGCTGTCTTGGCTGTGTCTAAGGTGCCTTGACTGCCATTGTCCTTATTGAGCTGACGGTTTGGTATCATATGTGGTTACGTGATTGGACCTTGTGTCTTCAATATTGTCTGAAGATATGTTTCAATCGGATAATACGGAAATCAATGTTTTCTTGAAGGACTTCTCTATGTGATGTTGCGAAGGTGGCTGAAAAAGTTGAGAAAAGAAAAAGAGACAGTTTAGAGTCTTATGAATCATAATATAAAATCAAATAAAATATAGATTTTTTTCTTTCTTTTTCCTCTCCTTGTCAAAAATAAATAAAAGAAAAATCCCGGATTCCGAGAAAATGCCAGGGGGGTTAAACCGGAAGTGTTCACTCAGAGGACCATTGCCGCAGTAACATTACTGCAAGTAATACAATTAAACTTTGAAAATATATAAAAATATATATTAAAATACATAAAAGTATATAAAACATCAAATATATCAGCCCAAAACATACTTTTTTGTTTAAGTTATACACTCCATCCAAGTCATAAATTTAAAACATATTAAAGAAAGATATAAAGGATGTTGATTGAAAAGTGATCCAGGTGGTGAGTGGTAGTCCGAAAACGAAAAAGTTATCCAGGAGTGAAATCTGTTTGCAATCGATGCAATAAATGACAGTGAAAAATGTATCCAAAGTGTGTGCAAATTAATTGTATTACCTGCAGTAATGCGACTGCAGTAATGGTCATTCGAGGAGAAAGATTTTCTTTGAAAACTCAAGAGTTAAGCACTTTTACGTACTTTGCCTGAACCCTGAATACTAATAACATTTGATTCGAACCTTATTTTATTATTTCACTTAATATAATGCATATATATATATATATATATATATATATATATATATACATATATGTATGTATATAGACAAATATATGCATATATATACATATATACATATATATATATATACATATTGTATACATATATATATACATATATATACATATTGTATATATATACATATATATATACATATATATACATATATATACACATATATATATATACATATATATATACATATATATACAAATATATATATATACAAGTAAATATATACAAATATATATATACATATATACATACATCTATTCATACATCTATATGCATACATATATATATATATATACATATATATATAATACATACGGCTTCCTTCAGTTGTAAATAAACCCTAACTGCGGGTGGGGTGTGTAGAAAGGGTTACGAAACACATTGTAGTATACTATGCAGGTTGTATCTACGCAGCCCCATACGCTCCAGCAAGTACAAGTTCAGAGTCTCCGATCGTTGTTCGTGGGACTTTGTGTGGAGTCAATGGACTATCCGTTTCGAATTCTTTGAGTCAGCTAGATATCCCTAACAGAAAAGGAGATGAAGTTGTGATGTTATACTTCAGAATGGGTCGCCTCAGATATTCGTATAGCGGGCGGTAAGAAGATGACGGCTGGTACAGTGACAAAAGGAGCGATATACAACTGGCTGTAAACACTTTAATAATAAATTTTATAATCATGCATACTCGTGGATAGGCATATTTTGTGTGCAATAGTATCACCATCGAAAAGTTGTCGCTGGTTCTGAGGTTCAATCTTCCATGCAGAAAATCAAGCGTCCACTTTCCATAAAGAAATAGTTACAAAATATTCAAAAAGTAATTGCTGGTCAGCAGTTTAATATTCCATTGCCTCTGTAGTTAGATAAACCTTGTTCAGAGGGACACTACTTAAATCAAACCGTGTATGTCTTACAAATCCTTGTAATTATTCCCTACAAGGACATTGTAAAGTTATGGGCGCCTTGTAGTTCGATCGATTAACAAAATAGCATTTGATTTTTATGACGAAAACATAACTTTTTTATATCTAGAGATATAATAAACCCTGCTCCGCAACCAGTTTTATACTTGTATTCTCTCGCAGAAGCTAACAGTTTTTACACTGCTATCCTTTTTTAGAACAGAAGCAAAATTACTTAAAATGCAAACCTTCCTCAGATGCGGTTGCATGGTGGTCTATTTAGATCTAAGGCTCGCGTGAAAATACAAGAAAAGTCAAAATAAAGATCCGTAGCTTTCTGGTCGTCTCTGCTTCTATGTGTGACAAAAAACAGCGTGAGAGTTACAAATTTGCATCTGCGCATGTTTAACCGGCATACCTTTCTGTGATCTGAGCCAAATGTTTTCTCATTGTATATGTAATTACTGTTTTTTGCTGCACCCTGTATCAGGGGTAAACAGCTGCAATCGTGCAGGTATGCCGAATATTATATTTTTAATATCAAGTGCGTCTATTAACCCTTATGCACTGGTGTCGTCGAGAACCTAGGTTCTTTATCGTATGTGAATACAACAACCGCGGGTCGATGTTTATCTTTTAATAAATATGTATTATAAAGAGAAGTCACAAAAATCAGTAGTTAGGACTAGTTACTTTACTACACGTACGAGAGAGAGGTACAGCCAGCCATATAGATAGACAGATAGCTCGTACCATTAAACCTGGTTACATTGTGGTTGTCTACTTGAGACTTCACCGTGAACAAGTTTTTTACTATTTGAAATATTGCCAGACAAGCCAAGAAAATCTCCGCCCGGAAGCGACGTTTTTTCGTCGACTTCCGTTTTGGGTAACCTCTCGCACTTAAGGTATCACTTTAACTTTTCCATTGGAAAAACGACCCTCGTCATATAACACGTATAGCCGCAGCCTAGAAGATGAAGGACACTACAGTTAAGAAATCGTTGGTTAAATGACAATTTTCTGAATGGTGGGTGTTGTGTTCTGGTTATACGCTGAAAGCAAGAAGTGATACGAAGCAATGAGGAACAGAGGTCAAAGCAAGGACAACAATCAACAACGTGTTACTTGTAGTTCGCCCGGTCGATCAAAAGTGTTGACGTGTCCGAGGTCGTTTATATATACAATCAGAAAGAACAAAGGGGGATAATTACAGATTACTATTGTTATGGTTCAAGGGAGATAACTGTTGTCATTTCCAAATGTACGATTGGATATTACACCTCTCTCTTTCTCAATTAAATGTACGCGTGCTTACGTATGGTAAGGGGAGGGAGTTCAGTCAAAGTATGTTTCACCGATTAAACAATTGTCTCAGTCAAGGAGGAATCGTTTTCTTTTCTGTCCCCTTTTTTTTTTTTTTAAATACACAATTGCAAACTACTTACGTCGTCTGCAGGATGGGGGGAGGGAATCGTCTTTCGATTCTTCAGAATCAGAATCTGTTTCTTCTTCAGGGGATCTGACGGAATTTCTAAGACAGAAATAGAGACTTTACTCACTCATCTAACTATCTGATATAGTCCTCAAGGCGTATCGGCGGGAGTCGTTTCCGTGTTGGATTACGTCTTACCACTGGTGGATTATGTTTTGGTGTTACTGTTATGGGCGGTAAATGCGTCTGGCCTTCGTGTCTGGAGTCTGAGTTTTCCTGTTGTGGATATGAGTATAACTCATCTTCAGAGTCTGATTCTATGTTTTCTCTGGGAAGATTATCTGGACTTATCCGCTTAAAGTGAGAGGAATTCCGGGTAACTTGGTAGTCATCTCTTTGTGCTGTCACCATGCTATCCTTTATGCCGATAATCGTCAGTTGATTCGGGTCGAAAGGTGGGGATAGCTTGTTGAGACGTTTCTGCTTGACAAGTACTTTGTCCCCTAGGCAAAGAGGAGAGGCCTTTGTCTTTCTTTTTGTGTCAGCATAGATCTTCATTTTCCTCTTCCCTCGTGCATCATTCTCCGCTATGTGAGTGTGAATCGGCTTTGACATGGGTTCTTTCAGAGCAGCAGGTATGCCGATTTTCATCTTCCTTCCAGTGAGGGCTTCGAATGGAGAAGTTTTGGTTGTACTGTGGGGGGTGGCCCTGTATTGCCTTAGAAAATGGACTAGTTGGGTTTTCCAGTTCAGACCCTCCACAGTGGAGGCGCGAACATACTTGTTTAGTGTTCTCATAAACCGTTCGACCTCTCCATTCGCCTCTGGCCACGCAGGGGTAACTCTTCTGTGGCGGATCCTGCTTGAGTGGCAAAATCCTTGAATTCTTGCCCTTGGAAGGGGGGACCATTGTCAGTCTTGACAATATCGGGATATCCTTGTCTGGCAAAGATTGCGTCAAGGCGGGGAATGACCACTTTTGCTGATGTCGAGGGGAGTATCTCTACTTCTGGGAATCTACTGTAGTCGTCGATGACGACCAGTACATAGTCTCCAGAAGGGAAAGGACCTGCGAAGTCCAGGGAGATTTCAGTCCATGGGGCAGCAGGGAGTGGTGTGGTGCGTATGGGCTCACGGCGTGATGATGTTGAGTTGGTAGCTTAACAAGGGATGTAGTTGCGCACTGTCTCCTCCACCAGCTTGTCAATTCCATGGAACCAGACCTTTTCCCTCATTAGCTGCTTCGTCTTAACAACGCCCTGGTGTGTGTGGTGGGCTATGTCTACGGTTCTCTTCTGCAGGGTGGACGGGACCACCAGGCGGTGACCTCGAAGGATGAGACCATCATATGCAGATAGTTCATCTTTGACATGTGCGAGACAGGATAACTGCGGGTCGTTCCATTTTCCATCTGAAAGTGCAATCATCACTTTCCGTAGCAAGGGGTCTTTTCCCGCGGCTAGCTTCATCTCTTCGAGGGTGATCGACTTAGGTATGGCATGGTGAGCCACGTATCTTATATACGCCTCAGCTGAATTGTCCCTCTCGGGTTTGTGGTGAGGATGTCGACTGAGGTAGTCGGCGGGGTTCTGGTCATCTTTTCCCGGCCGGTATACCAAGCTATACTCATATTGCATGAGGCGTAGGCGCCATCGTTCGATTCTGGATGTAGCTGGTTTGAGACTTTTTACAATACCGAGAAGTGGTTTGTCGTCAGTGGTGATGGTGAACCTTGACCCATACAAATAATGATGAAAATGCTCAGCAGCGTATACAACGGCTAGCATTTCTCTCTCCGTCTGCGAGTATCGCTGTTCCACATCTGTGAGAGCACGGCTGGCATAACACAAGACCTTCCCGTCTTGTGTAAGCATTGCCCCTAGTCCAACGGGGCTCGCGTCTACCAGGATGTTTGTCTCCTTGTTCTGGTCGAAGTAGACCATAACTCCAGCTCCAGTCAGGGCCTTTTTTAATTTTATCACTGCCCTCTCTTCTGTCTCTGACCACCTCCATTCTCTGTCTTTTCTTGTGAGTTGTCGGAGTGGCTCGGTGACAGTGGCATAGTGCGGGATGAACCTGGCCACATATTGGACCATGCCCAGGAATGAGCGCACTTCTCCAACGTTGGTGGGCGATTTGCAGTTTGTAATTGCTGCAATTTTGTCTGGGTCTGGTGACACCCCTTTTTCGCTGAAGGTATGTCCAAAAAAAGTTATTTGTTTCACCGAGAAAAGGCACTTTTTCCTGTTTAGCCTGGCCCCGGCATTCTGTAGTCGTTCCAGCGTGGACCTCAAACTGGCATCATGTGAGGCTTGGTCACGTCCATAGACGATAATGTCGTCTGAGAGGTTTTTGACTCCTGGAATGCCCCTCAAAAGATCCGCAATGGCCTTTTGAAATATTTCAGAGGCTGCATTTACTCCGAACAACAGTCTCTTGTATCGGAATAGTCCAGCATGTGTGGTGAACGTGGTGATGTATCTGCTGGACTCCCCCAGCTCTAATTGGTGGTACGCGCTCGACATGTCCAGCTTGCTGAACACCTTTGAGTGGTTTAAATCTGCAAACAAGTCATCCACGGTCGGCATGGGATGTTTGACCCTTTGTATAGCTTCGTTTGCTTTTCGCATATCTATGCAGATTCGCACGCCACTCGGTTTTTTGGGGACTATCACCACGGGACTTACCCAGGGGGTAGGTCCAGTAACATCCTCAATTACGTCCATCTCCTTGAGGCGTTTTAATTCCGACTCGACGTCCTTCCTCACGTGAAAGGGTATTCTTCGTTGTCTCTGTGTCACCGGTGGGATCGAAGTATCGATGTGCAGCTTAACAGTGGGTCCAGAAATCTTTCCCATCTTTCCATCGAATAATGAGGGGAATTCATCTGGGATAGATGTTGCCACATTGAACGTAAAATTAAAGGATATCATATCCAGTGCCTCAGCAGAGTGGGCACCGAGTAGATTTTGTAAATCGTGTCCGAACAAGGGGTTTTCATTGTCGATGACGAACATTTTTGCTTTGCAGCGTTTTCCTTTAAATTCAATGGGGGTATTGATGAATCCACGGACTGGCATGGCTTTTCTGGACCGATATGCAAATATCTGTGTGGCAGTGTTGTGTATTTTCGGCCTGTACTGGAGACCGTCGTACGTGCGTCCAGACATTATATTAACACTGGCACCGGTATCCAAAACGAAGGTCACTGGGGAGTCATTAACGAGGATGGTGGCTGTGGGTGCTTTTGTCGACGTGGGAGTTTTTATTGTGTAGACAGACTCATCACTTGACGTAGAAAGGGATTCGATATCATTTCGATATGAGTAAGAAATTTGTCTTACCGGTTTTGAATTACATACTTTTGCGAAGTGGTTCTTTTTCCGGCAATTTCGACATTCTTGACCCTTCGCTGGACACTTCACATGTGTTGCTGAGTATCCACAGTAGTGGCAGACACGTCCGGCGTCTTTGCCACGTGGCTGGGTCCTCGGAGTAAACTGGCGATTACTGCCTTGTGTGTGTCCGTAGTTGCGTTTTTCGTCGGTATTTTTTCTTTCTTTTTCTCTGCGTGTGTACTGCCTGCTGTCTCGTTTATTGTTATGTGACGACAGAGCATTAACCACCTCTTCCCGTTCAATGTCTGCGGCTCGTGTGCGAGCTAATTCAATTGCTCTGGCCTCGTCTAGCACTTGTTTGAGCGTGGAGTTGTCTCGAAGTGCCCTTCGTCTGACCTTAGAGGATGAACAGCCTTGGACGATCTGTGCGAGTATCTCCCGATCTGTATCCATGAAGTCACACGTGGACGCTAGTGTCCTCAATCTCACATGAAATGAGTCTAGATTTTCGTCAGCATTTTGCGATGCGCGTCGAAATTTGAAGATCTCATAAGACATATTTCTTTGCGGTGTGAAATAGTCGGTCAGTGAGTTCTTTGCTACTTCGTATGTGTTTGGTGTCGTGTGATCCGTTTCGACGGTTGCATCAACGCCTTTTTGAATATCCGTGAAATTGTGGAAAATATCAAAAACTTCGTCACCTGCAAGGTGCAGCAAACACGCTTTTTTTCTACGGTCTTCTTGAATGTCTAAAGCCACGAACACATTCTCAAGTTTCTCCAACCACTTTTGCCAACGATTTGCGTTAGTACTCGGATTTTCGTGGACGCTAAAACTTGGAAAATTGGGTATTCCGTTGCAAGACATTTTTTTTTTTTTTGTAATTAAAAAAAAATTGTATTTTTTTTTTTTTGAATAAAACGTTAGCTCATGTGTTCGATTACTGTGAGTTTTTTCGTTTGAATTCTCGTCGCCAGTGTTGTGTTCTGGTTATACGCTGAAAGCAAGAAGTGATACGAAGCAATGAGAAACAGAGGTCAAAGCAAGGACAACAATCAACAACGTGTTACTTGTAGTTCGCCCGGTCGATCAAGAGTGTTGACGTGTCCGAGGTCGTTTATATATACAATCAGAAAGAACAAAGGGGGATAATTACAGATTACTATTGTTATGGTGCAAGGGAGATAACTGTTGTCATTTCCAAATGTACGATTGGATATTACAGTGGGTGAAGATTAAATCCTTACTACAAGTGATAATAACTAAGAGTAACATAATTAAACATTTCTATCCGGCCACGGCTGATGGAATGAGAGCAATCTAACTGTCTTGGGTTAAATATAAGGTTCTGTTCAAGATTCCGAGCAGGTTCCAGAGTTTTACCAGCTGAACGTGAAGAAGGTCAGAGTTGTGAATATAACAGTCAAGATGAAAATAGCAGTTTGAATAGTCCAAATTATCAATCCTTGTCTCAAAAATCCTGAGGCATATTCATATTTAAATGCGCAAATGTGATGTATACGACTGTATACTTTTTATACATGCTGTAATTTCTAGTATAAAAGATGTTATCCTCCCAATACCTCTCCATAAAGAGTAAATTTCATATGCTAATTTTTCCCTTTAGGACAAAACTGTGCATCCATCTGAGAAATGTCGGAATACAGTCGATGCTTATTGTGTAATCAGTATATGTAAGTTATATAGAAAAGAACACGTGATTAAAATATCCTGAAATAATAGGAGTTGAAAGAAATAGAGACGATATTATTAAATTAAAAACGAAATATTAAGAAATTAAACGAAGTTTCCGAAAGGAATAACTGGAATGGAATACAAGATGAGGAAAACACAATGTACTACGTAAGTATACAAAATAACTAATAGAATAAGTAGAAAATGGCACACAGCATAGTAGAATGTAAAAACAAGAAGAGCAAATGCAATAAGGAAGAAATAACTAATGATGTAATGTGAAAGTAAGAAAGAATAACACAAACAATCCTGAAGGGACGATCCCCGTAAGCTCGGTGAAGAAGTCCGAATCGCTTAATAATAACCACAAGCAGTAACATCAAGTGCACATCTGTCTAATTACTTTTTAGTCACAGTTTAGTCCGTTGCTTTCCTTAATTTTGCTTGCCGATTATCCTCAAGAATTATAGTTAGCTTTCATATATATGTTTATTAATGAATTGCATCTAATCTAGACCAAAATACACTCGGATACAAGGGGTAATTGTAAAGTGTATGCACCTAGGGGTCAGTTGGATAGTACAAATTGTAACGAAAAGTATGCGATGAGAGCATTTAGTATTTGGTGAACAATGCCTTGAAATCCAATTGCGATATTATGCTATTTAGAAAAGTAAACAAAAGTCATTTGTGGGCTCGTTCAAACAATTGAATACGTACCAAAAACAAACGATTGAGTCGCTAAGAAATGAGAAAAATTATACCGGATTTTGTAACTGAACAGGCAAGCCCCTCCTGCTTTAGCTCTTACTGTGACCCTAAGCCTATGAATATAGATTGACGAATGTGAGAAAATGTTATAACATGAATTAAAGTAGCGCTAAAAAATAATTTTGTGTGTTTATAGTTTTCAATTTTAAACCAGTCTTCAAGCTAAAGACGCTTCCAGAATTCTTCAACGTAAAGACAAGTAAGTGTTTCTGATTTCATCTTATACAACGTGAATCCAGCAAAGAAATTAGGCTGACCAAGTTAGATAATGAGATTGAGTATTGTAAATCGGATGATGAAAAGTACTATGGGAGGATTGAAATAAATAACTAGAATGGACGCAATTTGATTACTTAAAATGACGCCTCGACAAGTATTTGTTTACACTGATCTTGAAGACAACCATGTTATAGCGTTCAGAAAAAGATGGCCTGTTTAAATGTGTTCGGCTGATTGGAAGTTTATGGAAATAAACTTTGTTCATGGAAATTCAGTTCTACGTACAGAGGAAGAAAGGGAAGTTGAAGTAATAAGACCGGTTTTATGATTTGGGTGTCATACAGAGTTGCATTTACGATCAGAGCTTAGACGAGCACGTTACATCGAAATAACCATAGAGTACAAGAATACAAGCCACGTCTGACCTGTCAGACAGTGACTGCAGAGAAGAAAAGAGATCACCTCCACTAGATTGCGAAGTGGATTCTGTTACTTTTACTGATAATATGTTTGAGAGGTTTAGGTTTAAACAAAAATTTTAGTTAGTAAAGACCGTTACACACACTCGCAATACGGTTTGAATTAAGATAACGTGTGTTATTATAACAGATGTTAGGCTCCATTAGGTTTACATTGATGGATAAATTATCCATCTAAAAATGAGGATATGCCATATTTAAATTAGCTTTAGTGCAGATACAAGTTGTTTGATTTTTTAATTATATGTAAACCTACATGAATAATTTAAAGCTAAACTATATTTAAAAACGATGGCATTGCTATATAACTTATAACATAGGGTTAGAAACATGCATGTGCTTTAATGTACAAGTTCGACAATGAGAAACATAATAAGTTGTTTGGTGTTTGAACTAAGTTTGAACGATTTACCATTCCAGTAGGTAAACAACTATTCAACGGAACTCCTTCAATAGGGAACTTGTTAATTTGGGCAAATTTAAACATTTCTTTTAAAAAACTCTAGGATAAATGCTTTTGTTCATCTGGAATTCAGAAAGTGGCTATGCTTTCTTTTTCAAATAATTAAGTTTGTTTTATAAAAATATAAAATTACTAATTATTTTATAATTAAAATTCTCAGCGTCGATGTCTCATAAAATAAGAGCACACGTTTAAAACGGTGCAATGTAAAATAATACAATTAGAGAACGTTCGAAACCAATGTTCATAAACAAACGATATTTATTTTATGTGATCATTAAAATAAAGACATTTCCCGATTCTATGGTGTGTTATTTGTAATTATAATTAGTCTATTTTCTTACTCAAAAATAAGAAATTCTGGATTCCGTATAAGAGAAAACTGGAAGTGATCGTTTATCGTTGGCAGTTATCTAAACAGTATGTTTTATCTTTATTCCGCATTCAGGCTTGAATATTGTTTTTATAATTTGTAATAGTTATGTATTTTTATTTAATTTATTCGAGGAAATAAGAATATTTAAAGTTGAAACAATTTTCACATCTTACTGAGAATTCTATACATTTTTTTTCACCCACACTTATTCGGTTCTATTACTGAAACTCAGTTTACCAGCCCGAGACGCTTCGTTCGCAGATAATTTTCTGTTTTCCATGAGTTATAAGCCACTCTTTTTAAGCAATCATTCGGTGTGTGTTTTAGTAACTATTCTCAAAGTACAAACATGACATGCTTATAAGTTTATTTTTTCCGTTCTCTTAGAACGGTTGCTAAGTAAAAGATAAGTGTTCTTTGTAATGAATATCAATTATTTTATTTGAAGGTAGAACTAAACTTTACAAATCTGATGCCGTTAAAAGTATTAAAAGAAACAGAATTTAATATAATTACAAATAAAACTTCTTTTACCTTTTCATTAAATTATCTATCTATCTATTTATCTATCTATCTATCTCTCTCTCTCTCTCTCTCTATATATATATATATATACATATAGATATATGTGTATATATGTATATATATATATATATATATATATATATATATATATATATATATATATATATATATTAATAATATTTTTGAATGAATATTAAATAATATTCATTTACAAACGGCGTCGTTTCGAGTTGTTTGCTTTCACCAGTGTAAGGAAGTCATAATTTCATATTGTCATAAGGTGCAATACCGGTTCACAGAGCCATCTTTGACTCCGTACGCTTTCACTCTATCCTCACGGTCATAGGAAATTATCACATAATACGGAGAAATGAAGTTATATTTATGTCAATTGC